>JAQPZY010001438.1:2432500-2922537 GCA_029931535.1 Margaritifera margaritifera
CAATGAATTGTTCACAGATGGAGGATGGACATAGGTCATACCATAATCTCACTTCACCTCAAGAGCAGATGAGCTAATAATAAATTATAACTGCTTTATGCTTTGAATCTTTCTAGATTCTTATCTATCAGATAACTGATTTACTATCATGGGTTGGGGGAAAATGAAAATTTATTAAACTTTCAGTTCTTTTCCAGCTGCTGCCAAAACAATGCTTTCCTCTGATTCCCTCCCATTGTCCACACATACTATTGGATGAAGAAATTTCCTCTGCATCATTCAGTGTTCATTCCATAATTGGAAAAAGTGGGGCCCAGTGCCCCTACCTATTAAAAAAGTGGGGTCATTATACAAATATTGGGGTCACAAATAACCTTAGCTGCTTCTTGTTTATTCAAGAAATTGAAACCATATCATTATCACAGGCTCTTGCATCATGGATTTATTAATTTCTATTTAATATTTAAATTAATATTTAATTTTTATAAATATTCACTTTTCAAGAATTAT
Organism: Margaritifera margaritifera; assembly: GCA_029931535.1. Classification (NCBI taxonomy): domain Eukaryota; kingdom Metazoa; phylum Mollusca; class Bivalvia; order Unionida; family Margaritiferidae; genus Margaritifera; species Margaritifera margaritifera. Next base: position 2,433,011 of record JAQPZY010001438.1, read on the forward strand.
ATGCTCTGACTTAGTCATTGTTGAGTCATTCAACAGCACAGTTTTCTACAGCTCCTAAAATAAGCATCCACTGTTCAGGACAGTTAAAGTGGACAAGGAAACTGTGGTAAAACGTGCTACAGTCGGACTCAACAATGACCAAATATTTACTGCAGAAATTAATAAATCCATTACCGAAGCACCTGCAATCATTATCAGCCTCTCATGTCAGAGCCTTCTGAAGTTCCATACTGTGGTTTGAATATATTATTCCCAAGTAACCACCCCCCTCTAGAATTTATTTTGGACATTTGAGTCTACATTTTTTCCTCCCTATGTGCTCCTTTAGATATAAATGCAGCAGCGTTTGTGCAAAAGATTTCATCTTTCCTTCTTTACATTTTCTATCAATTATTATAGATCATGTGCTCTTGACTGGAGGCCAAGCAAATCTAAATCAGTAAGGCGTTTCTGTCTGCCAATGAAAATGATCATCTTATTTTGCATTAAGTGAACTCTATTCAATAAAGCCTGGGATGCACACAACTGACCTATTGCCAAAGCAGACATAACCACGCCCTACTCATTAGCATTGCACATCATATAAAATGAAAGTATTTTATGTTGACACTTACCCAGTGTGAATAAGTGTTAATTTATTAGGCAAACAAAAACAAAAATGTGTTTTTCCTATTGCACTGGTTTTAAAATTTGGGTAGGAAGGTATTTTTTTTTTATTTTTTTTTTTATAAATTATATATAAATCAAATATTTCAAGCTCTTCAAAGTACTGGCAAAATCTACTCAATTAGATGCAAAAATCAATTTTGGCAATGTGATTTTTTTTGGGGGGGGAGTGCTAGGGTCAGCAATGAAAAACAGGGACGGTCTGCCGACCAGAAACACACATATTTTTTTTTTTGCCTAATAGTACCTACTGAAAAGTTAATGAAAAATTGTTAAAAAAATAAAGTTAAGTCGATTTGAATTTGTACATGATATATAGTGGCAGTCAAAGAGGTGACAGAGACTGGACCTGAAAAGTCCATCAAGCTGTCAATGTTCTTGTAAATTAAGTGATGCTCATATATTTGCCAGTGACAGTACTGCATAGTGATCCACAGGTATTGGCACATGTTCGGAATACATTAATTCAATCAGTAGAGGGAGAAAAATTGATTTTCTGGGGTTTTTCAAGGACTTTACAACTAAAATGTAAGTTTTAAGGATTTCAAGACTTTGACTATTCCAAATCCAGTACTTTCAAGGTTTTCAAGGAAGTGTATGAACCCTGAATGCAAGAACCAAACAAAATGCATCCAGACTGTGATTCATGTGTTCATAATTACATGTCATCAACTAAAGAAAGAAAAAAAAAAAAAAAAGCACGAAAAGTTGACTGAATGAGTGACTGCATACTTGGCATGCCTGCCAAAGTCATTACATTTATGTCTAACCCCCATGCAACCCAAAATGATTATAAAAAAAACAACAGCCGGCCAATTTTGCTTATCCTGGAATTACAGTCAGCACAGCAGAAAAATGCTGCAAGAGCTGCAAAGTGAGTTTAATGGGTATTCCATGCTGTGTTATAATGACTTTAGTTAGAGAAAAGGCATGGTATAACATTAGTATGTCCTCACCTGAAACAGATACAGTTAACACCATTCCTACCAATCCTTCAGAGACAAGTACTAAGTACAGTAGGTACAATACCTTCCTAATACAGTAAAACCTGACTTGAGAGACCACTGCTATGAGAAACCAACTGTCTGGAGGGTCCACAGATTCACAATGCATGTATTTATTGATTATATTGTGTTATGGCCTGCCAGGAAAGACCACCTGTCTTGAGAAAACACTTGTCCTGAGAAATACATAATGCACAACTTTATTTATTATCTTGTGTTATGACCTGCCAGAAACAACCTGTCTTGAGAGATTCTCAATGCATCGATTTAATGATTATAAAGTGTTATTACCTTTTACAAGACCACCTGTCTTGAGAGACCATGACTATTTGGTAGAAGAAATGGTCGTTCAAGACAGGTTCTACTGTATAGTCTTGTGCTAGGTTGGTGAAAACATTCAATAAGAAATGAGTATTTACCATTTTGTATTCAAAATCGACAATTATGCAAAGTCCTTGAAAAATGCAGTGAACTACAACTTTAAAAATGGCTGTATCTGAATCCACAGATTGTTAGTCTTTCTTTCAGTATAATAAATGAAGAAAACAAGACAATAATAATAAATACTTTATTTTATGAGGGTAACTCTGTTATAATATATTATTCTCCCCTGAAGCCCTCAAGATGAACAAACTATTGTTTAAGAAAAAAACAACATTAGTAAAGCATGCTTAAATACATTAAGTATAAAATCATAAAGTACATATGAAATGCATTAACAGAATAAATTGTAGTGCATGTATTTAAATATTTACAATGAAAACTGCCTTTAGAGAAAACAGTCATACAATTTTGTCTTTAACACATTTAGATTTGTTTCTGATCTAATGGTTCTAGGGAGTTCATTCCATAGAATAGTATTTGTTTTTGGAAATGGTGTTTTGCATTGATAATTTGTATTTGATCTCAATTTAGGTCTTTGGTACTGTTCTTCTGACTTAAAATGAAACATACTATGCAAATATTGCGGACAAAGTTCATTCTCTACTTTGAACATTAATATGGACTTTTGGTACGTTAATCTGTATTCATATTTCATCCATTTCAATTCTGAGAATAGAATTCGGGATGGTGTATAAAATTGTAAATTTTGGATAATTCTTGCTGCCTTTTTTTGAAGTCTGTAGATAATTTTCAATATTACTATCAGTTGCATTTCCCCAAATTGTGCAGCAGTAGTCCAAAAGAGGAAAAATGAAAGCACTGTAAAATAATTTCACAACAATCACTGATGAAGAAAGAATAACATTAACCGAAAAGCTTTCATCTCATGATGAATTTCTAAGTAATTTCAGTTTTAAAATGTAAAAATCCTGAACATTAAGCTACCGTATATACTCAGATGCATGGAGCATCAAGAATAAAACCCCCATGCACACAAAATCTCTGAACAGTAAACTTATATTTTCAAGCCAACTAAATTTCATCTATCTAATGGAGAGGAGTGACAGAAAGAAAGAACATGCGTGAAACCATTCTTACACAACATCGATGATGCTTCTAGGGTACATTAGAAAAATTATTGGGATGCACTGGGACAAAACAAGGCTATCTGCACTGTTCGGAAAATTAGTGGGATGCACTGGGACATCATCAGGCTATCTGCACTCTGACATCATCAGGCCATCTGCACTGGGACACCATTAGGCTATCTGCACTGAGACATCAACAGGCCATCTGCCAATTATGCACTAGTGTATCATTGGTGCAGAAGTGCATCATCTGTCTTTTAGGGATTGTTTGTTTTTCAAAGAGAAATAAAACTTCAGAACCTAACAAACGCAAGTCCAGCCAATGAAAAAATTTGTACCTAACCTCCTCATTTCAGAGAGAGAGAAAAAAAAGCTTCAAAGGAAATCACTGTAACAGAATTCATCACATACCTGGGACATACAGTGCTCATCTGTGGTTGCGATCAAATTTTCAGCCTGTTTTATTAAATAAAATTCATCTTAATCATGGTGAAATTCCTCTCAGTCATTCTCTGTATCATATCAGAGAGGCTGCCATACTGGTAATGAAGAGGAAAGGCTGCCATACTGGTAATGAAGAGTTTTAAAACCTGATCTGAGAGATGTGATTTAACTTCTTCCGATAATATCACCACAGGAGGATTAGATCTTGGAGAAATCCCACTACTGGTTCCTGCACTCCAGCAGATGTCTTGCATGTATGTGTACTTCCTAACAGTAACACACAGTTGAGCCATTGCCAACTACACCCATCTATCAGCTGAACATGAGCATAGCGTATATTTCAATGGATTGAATACCCATGCTGTTGCTGACTAGTCTGGGTTTAATAAATATTATGCCCGAACCCAGGGGCTACCAGAATGTTGTGTTCAGGCTACCATACACTGAAATCCAGCAGCCCTGTGGACTACCAGAATGCTGCGTCCGAGCTACAATATACTGAATCTGGGAGCCCAATAGACTACTGTATGCTATCATGAATTATTCTATATTTCTTCAAAACATACCTACAAATATACTTTACAATGGGTAATAATTGTTAATAAGATAAAAGGATAGTCTTGAACGTAACAATTCATATTCAAGTGTCTTCTTTACTTTCTTTAGGTAACTAAATTAAACCATGGCTACAGGGTCCATTTCCTGCTAGACCACTGCCATCTGATTTTGATGTCGGACCCTGCTAGTGCAGAATTGCAGCTACACTGAAAGCTTGTTGAAGCTTTTAAATCTAAAGGTCTAACACTGTCAATAGATAACATATATATTAAAAACAGTCATAGCCAAAACATTTCTAATAAAACAAGAGGCCCAAGTGGGTCCAATATTGCTCGCCTGGCTTACATAATTGTTGACCATTTTGCAGGTTTATTACTGTAAGAACACAACCTAGGTAAACTATCTCCCAAACCTTATACTGTATTATGTTGTTTACATCATGCTGTATATTCAAATATCCAAGGGTTCATATGCTGACAATTGAATTTGGGACAGCTTTCATTTACCAGCTGTGAAGTAGAATGGCCATAGGAATCTGAAAGAAACTTCTTCACTGCCGCCCATGAGTTGAAACCTGCTTTTGAATTCAGTTGTAGGAGACTATTTGATGATGAGGGATTCTGCCCGAAATGTATGTTTAAAAGAAAATTTTTATTTATTACTTGGGGAATAAATTATCTTCATGGTTATCACTTATTTGTTTTATTTCAGTTAGCAATTTGATAGTGAGCAAGCCATTTCAAATGTGGTGGCTCAAAGCAGCAGGCTAATGTATTGGAGATCATTTCACAAACTGTTATCTAAATGGAAATGTATGAGATTTTTATAAGGTCAAAATTTGTAGGTAGCCATTTACATGTATACATTCTATAAAACTGATAACTTTATTTATACTAGGACAATTTAATATGCGTGAATCTCACTCTGTTTCCAACCCTTCCAAGATCTTGATGATATAAGCCCGTATATCAATATTTCAATTTTGATCAAAATCAAGTAAGAACTGCCAACCCTAACAGGACCTTATCAGTAAGGCACTCTATATTTTTCTGTAAGTTAGACTAATTTTCAGCATGGTATAATGAAATATCATGTACTGCTATTGTCAAATGGAAAAACATGCATTTGAAAAGTTCAGAAGTGTAATCTGCGGAGAAGGCAACATTATGTTCAAGTACAAAGTTCGTAAAGTACAGTTAGACTTGGTGATGTGACCGCAAGTTCAGTTTCAGAAACTACAGTTCCAAACCCCATGACGGTCAATGACTTCTTGCTAGTTCTCTCAACTTGATGTAATCCTTGTTGTTTTGTTTTTTAATATTTCATGCGGCAGCAGCAATCATCTCTCCCACTGTAGTATTCAAATCAACATGACATGACGTCCCTCTGTGGTGTTTGAACTTTTTAAGAGGCTGATTGTCTTTCGCCATCAACACATTTTCATTTGTTGGACAATATTTCTAGATTGAGCAAAAGCTTTAAATATGCAGGCAATTTGCAAGAAAAACATGAGCAGATTAAAGCAACTGAGGTACTCCTGTAAAATTAGTCTGATTCCCTGACCAATTTCACTGAATATAACATGAACACCCGGATCTGGACCAAACCCAGACAAGCCAATATCCAGTTCTTCCTTACCCCAAGTGCAAGCCATCCCACAAAGTTTGGTAACTGAAGATGGTGGATAAGTCAAGTTATTGTGCAGAAATCAAATTGGTAATTTGGATTTTTTTCCACTGATCCACAGGATCTCCATAAAAAATTTTTTTACTGACCCTGCCTAAATTTCAATGAATCTTGTCAAATCTAAGGATAATCCAAGAAAGTTTTGCAACCATCAATGAATGATTTAATCAGCACACTTTCATATTTCTCCAAATACGATATTTCAGCCATTCGTTTCACCAGGATTTCTAGTACTTTCTTTCTCTCATCTCTTGATCATATGTACAGTTATGCTCTTTGGTGACATCTAATAATTTCTGACATTTCAGTGGCAGCTGTGTGCCTTGCAAGAACTTCCACATCTTTCCAAATGCGACCTCACAATGCAGTGAATGTTAATCAAAACAATTTAAGCCTTTATTTTTTTTTTTAATTCTGCAGTATATTTGTCAAGTCTGCCAACATGACAATTTCCTGATTGGGAAAAGTTTTGGCACTCTCCCGATATAGATCATTTTAGTGCACTGTGCCAGAGTACCAGGCTAGTTTGACGTGCATGCTGTTTTAATAATCAGCACCATTATTTACTTGATGCATGGAAGAACCCATGGCCATTTCCACTACGGGGATTCATTGTACCTTGTCAAGTGCAGGGTCTTGGCAGTTATTCAGTTAACACAATAAACATATCAACTAACCATAAAAGGGAATCCCATCCCATGTTTTATTAGATACATCAAACACAATTTTAATAGCAGCAATACATTACCCTATCACTATTATATAGCTTATTACTTTTTTGTGTCGAAAAATCTCGTCCGTTCGATATGAAAACATCCTCCCACTTTAAGTGGAGATTTTGTCAACAAGACACATCACACCCGTGCACCTCTCCGCGCCTGCACGAACATTCATCTTTTTCATGGACGCCATGGCTAATGGTTGTGTCGTGCGAACGTAACCAGAGAAAAATTATCTGCTGCAGTTTTCAACCACGTTTGGGTTCTCCTTTCAGCCTAAATTCATCTGGGTTACATTTATCCATCTTGTCTTATGTGTCTTATGCTGCCCTACGTCAGTGTTTGTTCTAGAAAGAGTCTTTCTAGATTGCCACGTGTATTCCGTCCTTAGGGGTTAGGGTACACCATATATTTTTTCTTTTCAGAAATACAATTTAGCTCACGGTAAGTCTTGTGTGTTCAATACAACGTAACATAGACAACCGGGATAGCGCCGCAATTAGCAGGTGCATAATTCTACCAATTGAATATTTGATTAAATATTCTGTTTGCTAATTCATCAATTGTATTTTTAATAACCACGCGTGACGCGTCGCATTGCTATTCTGTACTTTCTTGAGAACAATAAAGTTTGTCAAGAAAACTAGACTCCTATCCTTGTTAACATGTATATGTATATTGTTTACCTTTAGACAAAATCCACTGTGGTGCATATAGACCGCTAAAGTATATGCAAACAGAGCGAGGTGAACTGGTGTGCATATAGCACGCGATATATACGAAAAGGGTGAGTTTTTCACGTGTGGAAATAAAAGGTGAGTTTTACACGTTTTATTATTGCATTATTTTATATATAGCGGTATATACAAACGAGGCAAGTTTTCACGTGTGGAAATAATACAATATTGTTATTATTATTATTATTGTTCTCCTTCAGATAAATTCTTAATTCAGGGAACAATTGGTTACCTTGTGCAAATATACTGGGTGTATATAACACCCGGTACATACAGATAGGTGAGTTTTACGTATGAAGAATAATACAATATTATTTTTATTATTATTGTTCTCTTTCAGATAACTTTTTTTTCAGAGAACAATGACGGGTCAGTCTGTAGGAAGTGTGGCCACAAGAAGGGCCCTTGGGACACTTACCCAGACTGCCTCACGTCATCAAGTGTACACGTAAGAAAAACTACATACCTCTCGCACAAATGATTAATGAATCTGCAATCTAGCTGATTCCAGACGCATGTATAGAGGGTGGAAGAAACGTTAATCCGCATCATCGTCTGAATTTTCAAATTTTTTCTCTTATAGAGTCTCAGGCAGGAACACACTGGGAGAAGACTAATTCTACAAGCTCAGAACACTCCGGGGTCCCAGGAGTCTATGGGACCAATATCAAGAGTCCGGAGACAGGTTAGGCCTCTCCTGTAAGGGAGGGAGTGAATGTTCCAGGAGTAGATCGCCTCTCCCGGAAGGGAGAAGACATTAACAGTAGCGTGTAGCTGCCTTCCACCAGGAAGGAAGTGCACCACTTATATCAGGGCACCGCTCGTCTCAGGGTAGCATGTCGCACCCTCCCGAGAGGGAGGAGCTGCACCGCGCCCAACACTTCTGGGGTAGCGTGTCGCACCGCACCTTGTTTAGTGATGAAGACAAACTAGGCTGACATATCTATGTCGCCTAACGGGCCATTGACCGGTGCCCAGTGACCGGTTCGGTCACCGGGTATTGACCAGTTACCAGTCTGGTCAATGGGAATTGACCAGTAGAAATGACCGGTCAATATATGATGAACGGTCACCGGTGACTTCATCCCGGTGGCTGCTTACATCGTCACAGGACGTCGGTCATCTCAAACCTTTCAAACCTTATACCGGTCATCACCCAGAGGCCTCATAGTGTGGGGATGGTGGATCGGACAGGAAAAGGACACCATCTCCCAACTCTACCATCATACCTTGTACAGGATTGGGAGTCTGGCCACAGGGTTCAGACGAGGGAAGGGGATCGGATCGGGATCCCCCCTTTCCTATTATCCCAATGAATCCGTACGAGAGGTAGGGCCCAGAGTAGAGGCGATGCCACGGCAAGTGTCCCGCCATCACCTCCTCGTCAGGTGGCATTCACCAGCAAGGCAAAAGCATAGCATCATCCACGAAAGACAAGCGGCTCTTGTCTTTATCCTGGAACATCTAGAGCACATAGACGAACAAGTACGGGAAATGGCGTCGAGTACACCTATGTCACTGTCTCAGAAGGACATAATGATGTCCAGCCACTTTCCTGCTCGAAGTGTTCTAGATGATGATGCATTTATCTACCCTCATTGACTCCAGTGAGATCGAGGTAGGAACAGCTCTTTTGTCCCCTCCTATCAGTCCCACCAGTTCCTTTCACTTAGATGATTTGGAAGAGATCTGGTCTTTTGATAACGCTGTAACTTGTGCCCAAAGCCATCTTGCGCACAGCCCAAGAAGATCCTTTCCAGTTTAAAGAATCTCCGGGACCCAGCCACAACCATATCTCCTGCTCCTTCTACATTCCTCAACGACTGAGGAAATGTCATACAGGTTCTTCCACAGGCCAGCCTGTGCTAGACGGCGTAGAGGATGGTCTGTCCCTCCCTCTACTTTGAGACCTTGGTCTCTGCCTCTATTTACTGGGTACATTCCGATGTGAAGACCCATTAAGAACCTCTTCAGTTGGATGCAGATGTCTCAAGTGGGTATTATAAATGAAGCCTGGGCATGCCTTCTGATTAAAATAATCAAGCCTTTGAGCAGAAAGGCCGGCTTCTGGTCACCATAGCTTCCCATGCAGACCTCTTCTCAACTACTTCGTTTAGTATGCTGAAGGAGGCTGCTTTGAACCCAGCCGCATTACTATGCGTGCTGGAAGCTGTGATCAAGACATCCCGGAATTCACTCTCTGTCGCAATGGTTTTATCAATGGAACTTCTAACATCCACCATCTCATTGTGCTGGACTCCTCAAAGGTCTTATTTAACCATAGGAAAGACCTTCTAAGGGCTGCTCCATTGGAAGCCAAGAGCCTCTTCGGAGGACTCATCCCCACTGTGGCTTCACAAGATTTGAAGGATCATGAACATAGATCCTTCACAACTGCACCTGGCCCATCGTAATCGGCCAGGAAGCACACTAAGGTGAATTGCCCCCAGGGGCCACCCACTAAATTTTAAAACAGATGCAGCCCCAGTCCAATGCACAAGTTCAAATGAGACCTCCTCCTCCTGAGTAAAGTCCTCAGGAGGAACTTCCCCAAGCCACCTTCCTTTCCCAAGGAAGGCAGTGGGGGGGGTGGGGGGATGGCCCTAGGGACTCGTATCCTCTCCTGCAGTGCATTCCTCTCCTATTGTCCCTGTAGGTGCTTGTCTAGGCCTCTTTTCAGAGGCTTGGTCAAGTAACTTGGATGATGGGTGTGTCCTTTCTATGTAAGTGAGGGTTACCGGCTTCAGTTTCTGGGAACAACCTCCTCTATCAAGGACCCCGATGTTCTTCACAAGTCCAATTTGGGGAACATTAAATGAAGAGGTGCACACCCTTTTACAGAAAGGGGCAGTCAAGAGGTTCCTGAACGATCAGTCTCCTGCATTCTACTTCCAATTCTTCCTGGTCAGCAAGAAAAGTGGGAAATTGTGTATCATTTTCGATCTCCCCCTGTTAAACCGGTGGAAATACCTCCGGGTTTGCTTGGACCAGGAAGTCTTTCAATTCTGGGTTCTGTCATTCGGAATCGCTTCTGCACCCCGAGTCTTCACTCATGTTATGGGAGTTGTAGTGCACTATCTCTGATTACTGGGAACCCCGATTCTCCAGTATTTTCACGAATAGCTGATCCATACTGCTTAGGTTCAGTCCCGCCATCAGGACCTGTTCCGTTGTTGGTTCACAGTAACTCGGTTGGGTTTGTTTTACCCAACCTTGAGAAGTCAGAACTCGTCCCATCTAAGTTACGTTGGGATGAACTTCTTCGTGAACCAGAACTTATTCCGGGTTCCACCGGATCACATAGATCGAATCCTGGCACTGCTAGAGGCGCTACGAGCAAGAACATTGTTGTCTGCTTGCCTTTAACTATCCCTTTTGGTAACCTTGAATGCCGCTGCAGATCTGGTTCCCTTAGGATGGCTCCATATGCGCCCTCTACAGTTTCTCCTTCTCGCAAGGTGAAAACCACACAAGGATTCTCTATCAGCTCTGATTCCCCTAGGAACAACCTAGAAATGAAAGCTGTATTTCTAGCGTTGCAAGGGTGCATCGACAGAGTAAAGGGGTTGATCTGTCATGGTCTCCTCCGACAACACGCATTTCGTAGCGTATCTCCGACATCAAGGAGGCACACATGCCCCTTCTCTTTCCATGGAGGTCTGGAACCTCCTCCGTTGGGCCAACTCGTAGAACATTTCCCTCCGAGTTCACCATATCCCTGGGAAGAAGAATGTTTTAGCGGACAGTCTGTACAGGTCAGGCAAATCAGTTCTCATGGAATGGACTCTTCACTGCAAAATGACAGAATCCCCTTTTCTCACTATGGGGAAGGCCCCTCGTGGACTTGTTTGCGACCAGGCTCAACAACAGACTTCCCTTTTACGTTTCTCCAATCCCGGACCAGAGAGCTTGGGCAGTGGACGCATTCAGCTTCCAGTGGGATCATCTGTTTGCATACGCCTTCCCACCATTGCAACTACTACCGCAAGTTCTGCAAAAAGTAAGAACTTCCACTGCCCGGATCATTCTCATAGCTCCATTATGGCCGCAACGATCTTTTAGACCTATTGATAGATCAACCCAGGTCTCCTTCTTACAGGAGGGATCTTCTGTCACAACACAGGGGCTCCCTCCTACGCAACAGCCCATACATTCTTCACCTTCACGCTTGGCTCATCTCAAGCGATCTATCCGTCAGAACAAGTTTTCGGGCCGGGTTGCCAGTTGCATCATTCAGGCCAGGAGAGCTTCTACATCCAAGGCCTATGATGCCAGATGGAGAATCTTCTGTGATTGGTACAGTAGGAAACATGTTGATCCCAGCTGTCCCTCGGTAAATGCCATTGCTGATTTCCTTTTGTTCTTTTCGAGAACAAAAGAGGTTCAGTTTCAACTATCAAGGACTATAGAGCCGCCATCTCTAACACACTTAAATTTTCTCAGGGCTCGGAAATCGGTTCAGATCCACACCTTGCTGATCTCTTTCAGTATTTTGAGCTACAGAGACCTGTCTCCCGCTCTCTTACACCCAGATGGAATCTATCATGTGTTTTATGGTCCTTAACCAAAACCCCCTATGAACCATTGAGTGAGGCTTCTTTTCAGGACTTCACACTCAAGACTGTGTTTTAACTCGCTTGGCATCTGCGAGAAGACGTAGCGAGATTCATACATTGTCTGTTGACATTGGCTGTCTCCGGTTTAATGGCAATTACTAATCCATTTCCATCCTTTGTCAGCCAGGATTTTTTTTTTTAAAAAAAAAATTCAGTTACCTGCGGTAGCTCCATTACCTATAGAGATCCCCAGTCTGTCGAATCTGTGCTGGAGATGATCAAGATAAGTTTTTATGCCCAGTTAGGGCACTGCGTTTCTATCTAAATGCTTCAAAACACATACACCAATTGAATAACTAACACACTGTGAAGAGTAAAAAGGACAAAATAATTGTCATGGCATACACCACATGTACATAACAAAAGTCTAAAAACTCTCAAGAGAGCTTACTGGTGACTACACAGTTGATAAAACTCGATCAGGGTATAATCCTATGTCTTAGAAGAATATAGCACAAGATATAATTAGTAATTCGCTTGTAGAACCCACAAGGCAGCGGCTATCTTCTTCATGTGAAGCAACATGAACAATCTGACATCACGACAGAGAGAAGAATGAAGCCTATGGCGCATGTAGAGCATGCGCACTATACAGTCCAGTGTTCTAGAACTTTCTGGTTCTCACTAATTAGGAAGACGAATTTTCGTCACTTGGCCGGGGTATTTTCCCCCCCCCCCCAAAGTACAGATATGCATAATAACAGGTAGGCTATTACTGATATTAAATATTTTTTTTATTTGTTTATTTTTTGAAGTACGACATTTGTATGAACAGAGCATATGGTATATATTTTCTTGTACGTGCTCAATAAATTACTATCAATTACATATATCTTTCACCAATTTTTTTTTTATAAATTTTTAATTTAAAAAAAAAACAACAGGGTTGGCAGTTACAAATAGGGTTGGCTGGGTTTGTGGAAACATATTTTTTATATTTTTGGAAGGCCTTTTATGCTTTTCGAGAAAAAGTCATTTAAAGGTGTTTCTAATTTGAATAATGGTGGCATATTGGATAATGGATCAATATCAACTGAACAAATTTTAAAGGTCTTGATGCTCCATGTAAAGTCAAGTTCTAACTGGTCAAGCATTTTTTTTTTTCTTCAAATAAAAGTTGTAAATAACATATGTGAATGGACACAGAATGGCCAACTGACCAAGGTACATACCATACCCTTAAGTTACGGTCATGTGAGCCAAAAATACTGAGTGGGGAATGTTTGTAGAGTTAACATGTGACACACTGCAGTGTGATGTTGCAGTCTTGGTCCAAATCCCTGTAAAATGATGTCTTGTTCTCTATACTGACTGGTTTCTGTTGTCTTCTCTATACTTGACTGGCTTCTGTTGTCTTCTCTATACTGACTGGTTTCTGTTGTCTGGTCTATTCTTTGACTGGTTTCTGTTGTGTTCTCTATACTGACTGGTTTCAGTTGTCTTCTCTATACTTTGACTGGTTTCTGTTGTGTTCTCTCTACTGACTGGTTTCTGTTGTCTGCTCTATTCTTTGACTGGTTTCTGTTGTGTTCTCTATACTGACTGGTTTCTGTTGTCTTCTCTATACTTTGACAGTAAATTAAATTGCATCTTGATACATTCATAGCTGCATTCTTATTGATGGAAATCGTGCATAAATTGCACTGTAATTTGCAAGCAAAATGTGCAATTAAGCAATTACTGAAATAGGTGGGGTTAGTGCGGTGATGAAGATTTTGTGGTTTTAGAATAGTTCTTGAACCATGTGGTTTGTTAGCAACTAAGCCAAAATTTGAGGATTGGGATTTATTTGCCTGACAGTGGACCCAACCAAAGGAAAGGCAAGTTGGTATATCAATGGACTGGATCACAACAACTTCAAAGAAAAAGGCGAGTCCCTGCTGAGAACCTACATTACATTTATCTGAACTTCCAGCACTTGTACCAAGTTTACCTTACAAAGCCTGCCTGGCTCAGGCTATTAAAATACTTTAATCTAACCAAATTCTTGAAGATCTCATCTTATTACACAACATTAAGAAGGAATTTTCTTATCAGTTATATACTGCAATAGTGACACTTATCAGTAACACAAAAATGGCGAAAGGTCAGAATATGAAATGAAAAAAAATGTAAGATCCTACAAGTAATGCCCCTAAATTGGTCCGACGCCAAGTTTCAATGAAGATCTTGAAAGGATGATGTTTATTAAATGCCTTACAAAAAGCTTAAACGTACTTATCTTCATGTTTGTGTTTTATTTGATGTAGTAACACTGTTCTGCAATTGAAATGCCTCTAGATGTTTTCACATAAATACCATCACAACTATCTGCTGGTGCTGGTCCTAAAATTGAAATTGTTCATAGATCAAACTTGTCACACTCAAGTAATTCCAATAATTTCTTTGGGATTTTCACAAAGGAAGGGATTCCCCCTCTGCCATTTTCGTAAAGTGTGGGGGGGGATGGGGGGGTGCAGTTTTTATATGAAAACACTTTTTATGAATAGATCCATTAAACATTAATATGTTTCAGCAACTCTGAGTTTTGAGTTTTGAGTCAAGAGTTCATTCTTTTGTACTCTGTACTGTGACTAAGGTGCCTGATGCATGTTATACTCAGTCCCACATTTTTTCACAGGCCCATGTTATACACAGGCCCTTGTTATACTCAGGGCCATGTTATACACAGGCCCTTGTTATACTCAGGGCCATGTTATACACAGGCCCTTGTTATACACAGGCCCTTGTTATACTCAGGGCCATGTTATACACAGGCCCTTGTTATACTCAGGGCCATGTTATACACAGGCCCTTGTTATACTCAGGGCCATGTTATACACAGGCCCTTGTTATACACAGGCCCTTGTTATACTCAGGGCCATGTTATACACAGGCCCTTGTTATACTCAGGGCCATGTTATACACAGGCCCTTGTTATACTCAGGCCCTTGTTATACACAGGTCCTTGTTATACTCAGGGCCGTGTTATACACAGGCCCCTGTTATACACAGGCCCTTGTTATACTCAGGCCCTTGTTATACTCAGGCCCTTGTTATACACAGGCCCTTGTTATACTCAGGGCCATGTTATACACAGGCCCTTGTTATACACAGGCCCTTGTTATACTCATGCCATGTTATACACAGGCCCATATTTTTACACAAGCCCTTGTTATACTCAGGCCTACATTTTACACAGTAAGGTAACTGTATACCAACTTTAAGCATAGTATGCCCATGCAAAAAGTTGTTCTCAAATATTTTCTAGTACACAGACACAAACCTGAGCCAAATTAGGACAGATAAAATTCAATACCAACAGGAGATACACAGGAGATAGAAAAATCATGCTTTTACCTGGAGATGAGACAATGACAGTATCCATAAGTGAGACAGACCCCTATTTCACAACTGCATTTATTTCTTATGAGTTCAGCCAAGCTGAACAATTTGAAACCTCAACCAATGAAAGAATGTCTGCACCAGCTGCTACATAAAACCAATTATGGCAGCATCATTACTTATTCTTAGTTCTCTGCAGATCTTATGTATGCTGTAGGTTATCAAATGTTCCTTATATTTAGCATTTACTTTTGTAATGTGTTGGTTAATTAAAAATACTGCACAAGTCAAGAATACATGTACTTAATGACCTATAACAGTAATCAGTTCTATGTGACAATCCTTACAGTCTCTCTACTTACAGAAATGAAATGTAACCCACCAGGAACTTGCATGGACTGCTATAACTTTGATTTGTCACAGTGACAAATGGGTTCAAACTAGTTTTTGCCTTTTTCTTGATTAACCAAAATTCCAATCAATTGCCATATCCCTTTTGATGGCTTAAATGTTGACTTAGAAGATCACTGCCTCTCCTAAGATAAAATTGCATGCATTAATATCTGGCAGACAGCTCAAGACAAATCCCGTTCTGGTTCTAGGAGATATGATTGGATTGTGACATGTCCCAACAAGATAATGAACAAGAACCTCACACCTTTCACACATTTTTGCCACACTAGGATACCAGGAACTACAGTTTTGATGCCTGGAATCTCAAGAAGTTACATGCCTAAAAACACATTTGTGTCCTGTAATGCTTGGAGAATTTGACTGTGTTTGTTCTATGTGCTGATAGCTGTAGGCAAACTTTCCCTCATTGTATCTCACTGTAAAATGATCTGATATAAATAACAAACTTGTGATAAACAGACAGAGCAGGATATGTGGCAAGAAAAGTTTCCCATATTTTCCTGTAATCTGTCCATTGCAATGACAATGACAATGACAAATTCTTTATTACACTCAGGTCACAATATGCAACATATTAGGTAAAATATTAGTATCTCACTTTACATCCAGGGCTGAGCACATTTTTTTCATCCACTTGTCCAGGACAAGTGGTTTCAGAAAATTCACTTGTCCCACCTTACTTTTCACTTGCCCCGCCTTACTTTTCACTTGTCCCAAAATGGTAATCACTTGCCAAGATTTGATGAGATGTATGTACTTAATCCATAGAAAGAACACAGGAAATAATATACAACATAATTATTTCTTAAAAGAATTTAAGTTTTCAAAAACATTGGTTGATATACATTTGGCTACTTCAGGTACATGTATATATGTTTTAGCTGCTGGATTTGAAAAAATGTCCATGTTCATGTCTGCCACCTGCACCAGCACTAAGCCAGCAGTTGATAGCTGTGTCTGGGTCAAAGTCCTCCAGCTCTGGTCCATTTGGTGAAATGTCCTGTAGAATTTTTAAACTCTCTTGGGTTAAGGAATTCTCACTCAGTAGCAGTCTTACGTTTTATCCCTCCACTTTCACAAGAATTTTACTTCTTCGAATCGTCTTTATTACCTTCCTTGAGAATTTTTTTTACCTTACTCATTTTATCCACATAGTAAATATCAGCTTGCTTGACAGCTACTTCTAAAGTAATCATAACAAACATTTTCTCTTTTAAATACGAACAGAGCTCATTAATTACCGTAATTGTTTCGCTTCAAACGCAATATCGCACGTGAAAGTTGATTGTCTTTATAATCAATTAAAAATGAAAGAATCATTACTGTCATTTAATCAGTTCATAAAGGAAACCAGCACTGATGTCGGTAAAAGTACCTTTCATTAATTTAATTACGCTGACTCGCTGGATTAAAATCAGAGTGAGCCGCTCGTGATGATCTGGTTTGAGTAAACACAGTGCAACAAAGCCGATTAAAACACTGCTAAGTAATCATACAGGCTTTGTTTTGTTTGCCGTGTTTTGATTTGCCGATAATTTGGTCGCTTAACTCAATATGCAGTCAAGCGGTAACAGAACGTGCACATATGCGATTGTTATCACTGACCACCTGTAGGTGTTAAACAGGATGTAAATGTATACATGGAGAGCGGTAGAATCAAGTATTCAGTACACCCGGTGGGCATGAATGGCCAAATAAAGGTAGATATAGTGATTAAAGCATGAAAATAAGGACTTGCCTGACTTTTTTTAAATAGGAAAAAAGCACTTGTCCCGGACTAGCAACTTGGAAAATTTTACTTGCCCGACTTCGAAAATGAATAGTCTGGGACATCGGGCTATGGGATTTGCTCAGCCCTGACATCAGCCATGGACAATATAATGTTTTTCACAGTAATTACAATTTAACTCAGATTGACAGCCATGTCACAGTCAATACTCCAATGGAATACGAACAAGTTTAAACTTAAATACATGGATGATGACATAACTGGAAAGACAGGATATAAATTACTTCCTCATCACAATATACTCTCCTCTCCTCATCACAATATACTCTACTTTCCTCATCATGATTTACACTACTTTCCTCATCACGATATACTCTACTTTCCTCAGCACGATATACTCTACTTTCCTCAGCACGATATACTCTACTTTCCTCAGCATGATATACTCTACTTTCCTCTGCACGATATACTCTACTTTCCTCATCACGATATACTCTACTTTCCTCATCACAATATACTCTACAATCAGACCTGTCCTAAAGGACATCTTCACATAGCAGTCACCTGGACACAACAGCCATTCTAATTTCCCCAAGAACAACAACAACAACAAATTTCCTATATAAATGTCGTGTGTAACAGACACCTGCCTTTTGCGGTTAGCAGCCATGTGTTTCCTAACCAAACAATGGTTTCTCCTTGCCTTAAGCAGTCATTGGAGCATATCTACATTGACTGTTCAGTCTATGCAAACTAAACTTTTGCTTCATGAGGAAGGCATTGTTTATATAAAGGAATATCATGTGAATCAATGTGTAAACATTTCTTATCTAGCTTGTACTCCATACTCCAGTCACATTATCAATGTAACTGAAAGGTACCAATAAGTCAAACTCAAAAGCAAGGCAGTTTTGATCATTAGGGTAGAGGGTCAAAGCATTTGTTTGCTGGATGGTAGGAAAAGTAGTTGTGTTATCGCAGCAGAAATGGAAGTCACTTTGTGTGCCACTGTGACAAGTATAGTTCATCTATCTGCCTGTGAATTAAAGCTACATGTATCTCTGATGAAAAAAGTTCATCTCCGAGAAGAGAAACAAGTTAAATCCCTTTTAATTAGGGTCAGGGCTCATTCAATATTTAAAACTTGTCTGTAAAGGCAAGTGAAGTTTCGGTTCATGGTTCACAAAGAATAGCAGCACACAGCCTCTTTTGACTTCCTATTCATCACAGGCCTCTCACACAAGCCGGCTGTCTTTTGATCTCATCAAGTTGAACAACTGGCTAATCCAGATCTTGTTTTTGAATCTTGAACAGCTGTTTCCAAGCCTAATTTATACAAGTTAGCTGACTAAAGAGTCAGTCCTCTATTTTACTATCATATGTAAACTGTCAATCAGTAGTAAAATTAGTGTTTTGTCATGATGCACAAAACAAACTATGATCAGTGATTATTTTAAGTCAGTGATGATTTAATTTATATGATTGATTAAAGTGAGCAGGATACAGTAATCTTGTGTGATTTTGTTAAACAGTGCACATAAAACAATCTTGATAATGTAATAATAATAATACATGTAATAATAATAATAATAATAATGATAATGATAATGATAATGATAATTGGTGCATGGCATTTGTTCACAAAATCAAATTTTAATCTGTGTACACATATCCCTGTGTTCAAAGGCCAGTTTTACCTTTTCCCATGGGTGGATACTATCTACAGGGTTGACTGAACTTTTCTTGGCATGATATATATACTATACTTTCCTTGGGACAATATACTCAACTTTCCTCAGCATGATATACCAGTACTCCACTTTCCTCACCATAATATACTCTATTTTCTGCATCACAATATACTCTACTTTCCTCTTCACAATATACTCTACTTTCCTTATCAAAATATGCTCAATTTTCCTTATCAAAATATAATCTACTTTCCTGGGCATAATATACTCTACTTTCCTGGACATAATATACTCTACTTTCCTCGGCATAATATACTCTACTTTCCTCGGCCAGATATAACATGGCAAGTGTTGCTGTGCTGTAAAACTCTAGACAAAATCACCCCATCCACTCCAAGCAAGTCATTGTATCTTATCTGAATTATTTATTTATTAATTTATTTACTTTATTATTTATTCCAAATGAGATTTTCTTTAAACTAAGGATATGCACATGGCATATACATCATATATTTTGCTTGGTTTATTGTTAAGCATATGATAACTCTGGACAACAGTTAATCAATGTGGAGGGTAGGGGTGAAACAATTCATCGATATATCGATGCATCGATACTTTTGCCATATCGATACACATATCGATACAAGATGTGAAGAATCGATTCAAAACGATACTTTCCCTATATAAGCTACTTTAATCTTCAGCAGTCATGAATAATTATTAGTCGTTTGCCTTTTTATACTTTAAACTGAGAATCGATAATGTATCGTATCATAGGCTGTGTATCGTGAATCATATCAATATGCGGCACAGGTGTACCATTTCACCCCTAGTGTAGGGTGCATCCACACTTTGTGTCCACACAAACTATTGTCAGTAACATCAAAGATAATGTCAGCCCTATAATCATCACATTTTCTTGAGGCCATTGTTTTTCCTTGCACAAAGTTTTATTTCCAAATACCAGGCTGAAAATATGTGCAGATTTGTCCTCTATACAAAGATTTTATGTCATATTTATCGATATACAAATGAATAATGCAAAAGTGCAGATTTTTTCATTATCACAATTTAAATGTATAAATTTACCACTTCCTTTGAACGCCTACATCTACTGCTTAATTGTCTTTACAAAATGTCTCTGACATTTGAAAATACTGCAAGCTGGTCAGATGAATTACCAAAAATGCCATGAAAATGATAAATACCTCGATGTTACTTTAAATGATTTCCTTAGTGATCTCCTTACAATACATATTTGATTCTTTAAGAGCACATAACAATAAAGATTTTTGTGTGTGTGTGTAAATTCAATGTAGTCACCCTGAAAAGCTTATGTATTCATCCTTAAAGAATTTACAGAATAGCAATTGCAGCAAACAAGATTGATTTTTCCAAAGCAATATTCTCTTACCCTTACCATTCAAATAGTCAAAAAACAAATTAAAGTTATATTAAGAAAATGAGTCATATTGATTATGTAATTATAGACCTTTTCTGTTGGATCAAGGTCATTATGGTAGCATAGGAAATTTTTTACACAAATCTAACTGGCTTTTTCGCATTTATTTCAATGATGTATGTCACACTCACCGGAGTTGCTGGCCTCAGGGAATATACATGTATATTACAAAGAACACCTTTTTTTCACCGGGTATAATCATTCATTCATTTTGTTCTAACTGATACACATTCAGAAATCTTCCTGAATTGGTCCCGCTTTAAAATTATGTTGTGATTGATAGTAATTAAGAATCAGAATGCAGTTTATAATGTCAGACTTACCATCAAACTTTTTAGTTCGAGACTGGAAGGTGGTTTTGATGTACTTGAAGGCTTCCTCTGCCACCTGCTCATATTCCTTCATACTGAGAGATTGAAGTTTGGACTCCATGTCTCTTGTACAACAAGACTGCCCCTGGGTACAAACTTCTAAATTATCACCTGAAAATATAAGAAATATTCAAATTAGCCAGAAGTCTGCAGTAAAAAGGTCATGTTCAGGGTTCATTTCAGACTGCACCTTTGCGCCAATGACACTTATATTTTATCTTTGACATTAAGAACGTTCCCTCTATGATGTCCGTCGTAGGGTGCCTAAAAGACCTCAAGAAAATAAAGACAGAGATTGTTACAGTTGATTTTAGTCTGACTGACTAGAGTGCACTCACAGCCAAAGAAGCACAAGATGAACAGTTTCATTGGCTGACAGAAATGTCTTACTGATTTTGATAAGCTGTGGCAGTAATCAAGAGCACATGGTCAATGTCCACTAAAAGAAAATTTACAGAACAGAAGATGAAATCAAGGAAATTATAACAGGAGAGCCTTGAAGGGACGGATGTTCTAGTGGGCGAAATGAATTTCCAGTAATTCAAGACGAGACCATTTCTTCTTTGAACTGCTGAGTGTTGAAACCATCTTTTATATTCTTCTGCAATTACAAGATTATCAAATTAGCTGATGTGTTGGAGATATTGAATGTCAGATTGGCACCATTTTCATTTAGGACGAAACAGACATCATTAGAAGTCTTTTGTCCAAAACCTCATGCCAATATGACCATCCATTCTGGGGAAGTAGTGACAGCAAGATTTTCAAGACAGCCATCGTGGCAGTCATATTGGATGTACAACTGGCACCATTTTCCTTTAGTACCAACGATGAATCATACGAATTCTATTAGCAAAAAACCCCATGTTGATATAGCCATCCATTTGAAGAAGTAGAGATAACAATATTTTCAAAATGGTGGTCCAATTGGCACCATTTTCATTTATGACCAACTATCAAGATGGCCACTGTCATGGCCATATTGGATATTTGAGCAGAACCATTTTAATTCAAGACCAACTAGACCATAGGATGAATGTCTGTATAAAGTTTCATGACAATCATCCATGGACGGGTAGACGATGGATGATGGACAACAGGGGATGTATGCGGAGTATTGTGGCCAATGATCTTCAAATTTAGATCCTTCACATGCAGGCAGGGATAAATGGATATGGTGATGATAATAGTTGCAGGAATGATTTTTTGAATATTCAACACCAAATATTTTAATTCTGTGTCCGAGTAACAAGCAAGAATGTTTTTCACAAAACTGGGTGTAGGTTTGTTTGTTTGTTTATTTGTTTGTTTATTTTTACACTTGTTTTTGCATTACTCCCACCCTCTGCCCTCTGCTCAAACAGATATTATAAGCTCTTGTAGACAAAACATCTTGGAACACAACAAACAAGGCCAATGCCTGCATGTCAAGCCCACAATCAAAGTATTGCTGCAAAATGTGACCTTGACCCCAAGGTCAAAAAGTTGAGTCAGCATGTCACATAATGAATTGAAGATTCATAATCATTCATCCAAAGTATGAACAAAATTCATCAATGGGGTTTAGAACATATATAAGCAAATGAAAAAAACCCGAACCAAAACCCCAATGCAAATTTTCTGTGACCTTGACCCCAATATTAATGATTAATGCCATGTATGATGCGAATGTAGCAAGGAGTTTATGAAATCTATGCTACCGTATATACTCGTGTATAGAACAATACCAACTGCAAACTGCAGAGAACCAGATCTGCCATCACATAATGTGCCGGCAGATCTGTGTCTATGCAGTTTGTAAGGACTAATCAGTAGAACAAACAAAATATACCCTGATCTGCCGGCGCATTATGTGATGGCAGATCATGGTCTATGTTGTTTGCATTTGGACCTGAAATATACACAAGTATATACAGTAATAAGAAACTTTAACCAAAACCTTAACAAACTGTTGATGCTAACAACAGTCACCATTGCCGACAGCAGAAATGCTATGTTTTGCTCCTGCTAATGTGGGCTCAACAAAATTCTAGATATTTGTTGTGATGTTGTCAAACTTTCCTGTAGGTTAATCAAAGTAACATCTTGTTACAGGTACCTGATCCTCAAGCAAGACTAGATGAATTAGCACAGTCAGACGTATGAGTAACACAGTTTTGTATCATTATTTTTATTTAATTTTTTCACTAGATGTACTAGTTCATAGACAATATTCTACCTTAAGACTGCACCAGCCCTACAAATGGTCTCTTTCCAACTTGATTGGATGGGGGGGGGGGGGGGTTAGAGAGGGATTGTTTGATTGTTTAGACATGACACTATTTTCCATCTCATTGAATATAAAGTGGAAAGATACAAGTTTTGTGTAGGTTTGAGATCCAAAAGGGGTCAGAGAATCTGATGTGTAACCATACTAACATACAGAAATTAAGCCAAACCTTTGATGAAAGAAAACAGTGAGCAATCCAAAAGAAAGGTGATACATTTTCCATGCACAACAAACACACTGCTTGATCACATTACAGTCTTAATTGACCAGTTCACCATCTCATGCAGATCAAACAGCCAGAGGAATTTCGGGTTTTGCCAGGAATCTCTCAACCAACTGCTGGATTTAGCTGGGCAGATTGAATTAGACTCAAAATGGAGGAGAGAAGAAACAGGTTGGAGTCAAGTTTACCCTCATCATCATGGTGAAACTCAGATTCACAAACAGACATGCCACCTAAACCTGGAACATTTCTCTCCATCCCAGTGCCAACTGAAAGCAGATAAGATCGCCATCTATCTGGAAAGGGAGGCAACTCAAGAAAACAATAAAAACAAATCCAAGATCCTGCTATTACATAAATCTCCTCTCTTTTTATGCATGAGATACTACATCTTCCTGGGAATTATGTTGTACAACTGGATAAAGCAACTGGAATGACATACATATGTCAAAGTCTTTCACATACTGATTTAAAAAGTAAACTATTATTAGCATGTTCCTCCAAGTTGACCAGTTTCTTTTATCTAGAAAATAAATGTCACCAACATTTGAGCCTTGAGTTTAAACCATATTTATTTCAGAAACCTTGTCAAATGCCAGTACAAAGATAGGATTTGGTGGATTCAGTATAAAGCATTAGCTTATTAGAGAACACTGTATCCCCAACAGTAAAAAAAATGATATGTCTGGGTTTATTTTAAAAATGAATTGTGCAAGTTATTTGAACTTGTTGTCCAATCAGCATAAAATAATAAAGTTTTAAAAAATGTAAAGAACTTTGGGGAGGGGGGGTCTTTTTATGACACTTTTTACATAATACTGGCTATATCATGCCACCAAGGAAATGACAGCCAAGTGCCTTTCCTAAAGACAGACCAAGGCAACTAACCTGGGCTGGCCTGGGTAGGTATCAAACCCATAACCCTTTGATTATTATCACATTCAACTATTTAGTTCTATTGTGTTTAACTTGGCTATAAAACATTGAGGCACCATGTGCTGGAGTAAGCAATGGCAGACTAAATTGTTATTTTACTACATACCAAGTCAGGTTTGATTGCTGGTTGACTCTATTTAATATGTTAATCTACTATTAAGAAAGACATTTCTCCTTGGTAAGCCCAGTCTGCTGCCATTTAATTGCCGCCTGCCCCTGGGGGACCCACCATGCATTAAACACATCCACTAATAGTGTAAAATATGTAGTCTTTCCAGGACAAATTAAAGTCCCAGCAAAATAGTATCAAATGCCTCCAGCATGATGACGTGTACCTTTCCATGTCTTAAATAAATCTTTACTTGACTTGCCCACCTTTGAATTACTACCCAGGCAGTGCAAGGTAATTTGTGAGCAGGGTTATTTGTTGAATGCTAAAGACAGGGGTGCCCGATCAAGTTCCTAATTGCACTGTCATATGAACTGAATGCCTGGCAGAACTTGGTGAAACCTGGACAAACTTTTTTCTCACTCAGGTTTTTTGTTTGTCCTTTCCTTGACAATTAACACAATTGTGACCGACCAAAATATATATATATTTTTTTTACAAATAAATTATTTTCAGCAATGAAGTGATGAGGAAATCTGTTTGTAGCAGAACAAATATAAAGGCAACCGTGACAACTGCACAACCTGATTCGCATCTTTCTAAATGAAATTAAAATTTGATCAAGATTTTCCCAGTTTATATGCCTGACCATTACATGAAATAATTAAACATGTGATAATAATAAATTTGTATCAACTAAATTAAGACCTCAATAATAATAATAATAATAATGATGTTACCAATAAAAACATTGGGGTGGGGGTGAGTAGGTTGACAGCAATAGCTGTTTAAAATAGTGGTTTTACTGTGTAAATGTGTGTAAATGAGAATTACACTGAATATAATGCCAAGAACTATCTTGATTATTGTTTGAGATGCCTTATATTAAAAATATCTTGATACAAATGGGCTCATATACCATCTATACTCACCTATAAATGGAGTCAAAAAGCAAACAACATATACCCTGATAATGTGCCAGCAGATCAGGGTCTATGTTGTTTTGTTCTACTGATTACTACTAACAAACTGCATAGACCCAGATCCACCAGTGCATTATCAGATGGCAGATTTGAGTCTTTGCAGTTTGCAGTTGGGCTTGATTTATATGAGAGTATATATGGTACAGTAGTTTAATATAAAAACTTTCTAAAATTGTTTAAACTAGCTGTGTCAGACTTTCAACTGTATTACTTGAAGATTTTCTTTCAACTAAAACTAAAGTTACCATTTACTCAATAACCCCAGGAGATTGTTTTCATTTTTCACCTGAAATGGGGGTAGGAAACGCACTTTAATGGTTACTTCTGAATGCATCCAAACACAACTGTGTATATGTGTGTATAAGAGATGTTGTTTTTGACTGGCCATTTCCCCTGTGCTTGTGCAGAAGGGTAAAAATGTGACTTTTTTTTTTGCATGTTGATTTTGATCGGCTATTTCCCAGGCACTTCTCCAGAAGGGTAAAATGTGGACTTTTTAAGTATTGGACCCACGATTTTCATGTCCTGGCTCCTTTTGACTCCAAATCTCGAATTTATTCTATTTTTTGCAAAGGTTCATCTCTCAGTGTGCAGTTTGGACCAGTCAGCTTTAGATCTAAGACCAAAAAGTCTAAAATCCGAACACAAACGCTGGTTTCGAAACAGGCACTTTTTTACGTCAAAAAAATCGGGTCTCAAAAATTAATTTTTTCCTCTTTATTTTTTAAGGCGAGTAGAAAGTCTACATTATTTGGTATCATTGTAGAGCTACATCTGTCTACATTTCTGCAAAACCACCCACTTTGGTGTATTGTAAATGATGTTGACATTACAGAACTCGAAAGTAGGCTACAACCTCATGACACATAAATGTGGTGTGCAGGGTTAAGGAGTTAATAGGATAAACTTTCAGAATAATTTTTATTATTCATGAAGTAAATGATCTATTTCCAATAGCAATATTTTTGTATTTTAGAGGAAGGGAAAGTAAGGTATAAAGAACTAAAATTGGGTCAGTTGGTCAGAAAAAAAGATTTTTTTCCCCATCATTTTTTCCACAGCAATCCATAGGAACTGGCAGTTTAATGGAGGGCATAGTGGCTCTGTGTTATTTCAAGAGCATTTCTACCCTCCACTTCACAATTAATCCTCCTCATTGTGTCACAAATCCCTGTTATTTGTCCCCCTCTTTTTACTGGAAGTAAACAATGGTTGCATTACCTATTCCTTTGAAAAAGACCTTGTCAGTATTACTCAACAATACATTGTTAAATGATGGTTATCTACATGTACACACTCTCTTTATAATTATGTAAATAATTTGCATTTGTCTGATACAACTTGCTGTAAATTTGAAGCTGACCACAATTAGCTAGCAGCGTGCAAAAATAACCATCACTGAATCATGCTTTCCAGTCTATGTCGATTAGGCACTCAGCAAGCGTCTCAAATTCAAACTGGTCGGATCATTTTACAAAATCCAGATTGGGGTGGGTGCTGAACAATTTCTATGGTCAGCAGGCAAAATTGGGGTCAGTAAGATTAGTGGAAACAAAGGAATTTTTCGTTACGGCCAATGACAGTTTCTACATAAACCATCAAGTCAAAAGCAGAGTTCTATATTTATCAGTGTATTCAGCAGGAACATGATAATATTTTGTGCCAGAATTTCACTTTTCATTTGTTTAACAGCATTAAAAAGACAGATAGACAAAAGGATTAAGAGGGTCCAAAGTCAGTAACAACACACATATTGTTAATGTCCTTGGACCCCCCCCCCATTCCTATATCCATTTACTTATAGTCCTAATATCATCTGTAACTGGTCCCTATGATTCAACTGAATGCCAGTGGCCTAGTTTATTCATTACCATCATGTAACATGTCTATTTGATTTGTTCAAGTGTGTGATGTCATAGGGACAAAAGTTTTACGGTTTTTTAATTGCCAAGGCAATTGGAATAAAGTGTCCTGCCCAAGGACACACCATAATAGTCATCAACTGGGCTGATCTGATAGTAGGATTAGAAGCCACAAGCTTATGGTCACCAGTTCAGATTGCTTACCACCATGCAACTGCCGTTGGTGTCTCCATTAGTTGCCTCTTACGACATTCTGACAGGGCGCATCGGACATCTTCTAATCCCGAAGCCCGCAAGGGAATAGGTACATAGGTCTATTCAAGCTCCATTATCCACGTTATTTTTTCAAGTATCTTGCAGGTGACAAGTGAGCAGAGATATACACTGTACCTACATCAGGAGTTTTGGACATTCTGACAGGGTGCATTGGGCCTCTTCTAATCCCCAAGCCCGCAAGGGAATAGGTACATAGGTCTATTCAAGCTCCATTATCAACGTTATTTTTTCAAGTATCTTGCAGGTGACAAGTGAGCAGAGATATACACTGTACCTACATCAGGAGTTTTGGACATTCTGACAGGGTGCATCGGACCTCTTCTAATCCCCAAGCCCGCAAGGGAATAGGTACATAGGTCTATTCAAGCTCCATTATCAACGTTATTTTTTCAAGTATCTTGCAGGTGACAAGTGAGCAGAGATATACACTGTACCTACATCAGGAGTTTTGGACATTCTGACAGGGTGCATTGGGCCTCTTCTAATCCCCAAGCCCACAAGGGAATAGGGACATAGGTCTATTCAAGCTCCATTATCAACGTTATTTGTCCAAGTATCTTGCAGGTGACAAGTGAATAGAGATATACCTACATCTGGAGTATTGGATATTCTGACAGGGTGCATCAGACCTCTTCTAATCCCCAAGCCCGCAAGGGAATAGGTACATAGGTCTATTCAAGCTCCATTATCAACGTTATTTTTTCAAGTATCTTGCAGGTGACAAGTGAGCAGAGATATACACTGTACCTACATCAGGAGTTTTGGACATTCTGACAGGGTGCATCGGGCCTCTTCTAATCCCCAAGCCCACAAGGGAATAGGGACATAGGTCTATTCAAGCTCCATTATCAACGTTATTTGTCCAAGTATCTTGCAGGTGACAAGTGAATAGAGATATACCTACATCTGGAGTATTGGATATTCTGACAGGGCGCATCAGGCCTCTTCTAATCCCCAAGCCCGTAAGGGAATAGGGACTTAGGTCTATTCAAGCTCCATTATCCACATTATTGTCCAAGTATCTTGCAGGTGACAAGTGAGAAGAGATATACCTACATCAGGAGTTTTGGACATTCTGACAGGGTGCATTGGGCCTCTTCTAATCCCCAAGCCCGCAAGGGAATAGGGACATAGGTCTATTCAAGCTCCATTATCCACGTTATTTGTCCAAGTATCTTGCAGGTGACAAATGAGAAGAGATATACCTACATCAGGAGTTTTGGATCACCAATCAGCATGATGTAAGCAGAAAATAATGCTTGAAGATCCTGTTACCCAATCATGCCATCAACACTGTGGGGAGGAGCAGTGGACTGGACCACAATTTGTATAAAGATATTGTTTGGATTAGATCCGACTCTGACTGCATACAGGACAAAATACATGTAGATACCTATTGCTCATTACCTGTACACCTGAAGACAACTGTCATGGTATTTACACACAGCCATATTAAACATGTCCCAATGGAGCATGCTCTTACAAAATTTTATATTTATTATGTCCATATATAAATGTAGCTTATTATCAATGCCCTTTTTTAAATTATTATTGTGTGCAACTATGTACATGTACATGTATTATGTACATGTATTTAAATATGCATATTATAAAAGGCCACAAGGTGGATTAGTTCCATGCAACTAAATGTGTCACCCTCTTTAAATAAAGTCGTTATTATTATTATTATTATTATTATTATTATTATTATACACATTGTCTAACCCCATCCCCATTATACAAGTTCCTCTAGGACCAGTTGAAATCAGACAACGTACTAATAGATGAATAATTCATAAGAGTGCGAGTGAATGACATTCATGTTGTTATTTGTAGTGAACGTACATACTGGGTTCCAATTCCATAACTTTGATTATCTTTGTAACACCTGCAATTAAACTACTAATATGCACCTGACTATACCACACACACAAACACACACACACACACATCAAAAAGCTCTATACACAGACAATTCAACTAAAAATGCATAAAGAAATGTGTAAATGTGTTAAAATTATGCAAAACAATTTAATTTGAAGCATGCAGTTCAAAGTTGACAGTGTACTTTCTCCTGCCAGAAGCAAGGTCCCTGTTATATGATGGTGCGTACTTGTGCTCATAATATGATGTCCATTGTTTCAAATTACCATATTTGCTGGCCTATAAGTACTACAAAGTTACCAAAATCAAACAAAGAACTAGCTTTCAGTATTTACCGTATATATTTGAATATAAACAAGGTCCAAATGCAAACAACATAGACCCTGATCTGCCATCGCATACTGTGTCGGCATATCAGGGTCTATGTTGTTTGTTCTACTGATTAGTTCTTACAAACTGCACAGACCCAGATCTGCAAGCGCATTATGCGATGGCAGATCTGGGTCTATACAGTTTGCAGTTGGTATCAGCTTATATGCGAGTATATATGGTAGGTACCCTTCTTTAGAATAATATTCCAATAGAAATGAAACATGGTAAAACTGCACAATTCTTTCATGAAAGGATGATTGCTTC
This sequence comes from Margaritifera margaritifera, assembly GCA_029931535.1. Taxonomy (NCBI): domain Eukaryota; kingdom Metazoa; phylum Mollusca; class Bivalvia; order Unionida; family Margaritiferidae; genus Margaritifera; species Margaritifera margaritifera. The sequence goes on from JAQPZY010001438.1 coordinate 2,463,082, forward strand.
GATGAAATACAACAGTTAAATATTCAGTGTCCACCATTTCCTGCAGACATTTTCATGTAAATTTGATAACAAACCGTCACATGCCTATGTTTGTATATTGTTATATTATAAGTTTACGCATGTAGAGACCAGTGAGAATGGGTGTTGTGTATGTAAATCTGTGCATATGCAGTGTGTAAGTGTGAATGTGGTATTTATGTACTTATATTGGGGGGAGGGTACTAACTGTACATAATAGAGAAACTCAAGGAAGAGTAGTTCTTTAAAACCGAGTCACCTTCCTAAAATAAATTATTGTTATTATTATTAACATAAACTATGCTATCATTTCAAGACACACTCAAAAAGATTGTACTTGATCACTGTGAGAACACTCATTCAAACAGAGCCATGTATCAAGCACACTCGGAATCAGTCTTGGTCATTAAGCTGCTTCATGCATTAAAAAAAGTATAATGTACATCTTGGTGATTAAGACTCAGTCTGGTAGCAAGTTTGCAATTTTGAATTTTAAAAAACACAATTAGTTCTGAAGCTGGGAGTAAAACATCCAATTTATTACATTCTTATATAGAGCTCTCTCTCTCTCACATACACATACAGAGTTGTAAAATTATGAGCATGGATTTCACATATACAGCAAATTTAATGCCAAAGTCCTCAAACAGATACAGCAAATCTAATACCCAAGTCCTCAAACAGATGCAGCAAAATTAATGCCAAAGTCCTCAAACAGATACAGCAAATTTAATGCCAAAGTCCTCAAACAGATACAGCAAATTTAATGCCCAAGTCCTCAAAAAGATACCGTAAATTTAATGCCACTGTCCTCAAACAGATACATGTACAAGACATAGGTAACTGATCTATCTCCTTACTTCAAGCATGCCTATTTTTTTTGGCCATCTTCAGACTGATAACATTTCACTTTTGACACCAACAAATGCACCCATTGATGCTTCAATATAACTGGGTTTTGAGTTTAACAATGAGAAGCTATCTGATCAACACAATCTGATATATCATGTTAAAAGAATGTGAGTAATCATACAACCTATCAGTGTTGTGTGACTCAAACTGAGGGGCTTATCTTTCTGGAATGAAAGGACCTCTTCATATCGAATATATCTAAAACTTAATCCTTTATCTCCAAACTGAAAATCATATGAAGATGTAAGGGATTAGATAAGATTTCTGGATGGAAAATTAATCATTTTTTGCAGGTGTGGTTATTGTAAAATCAATGGCGAGGACAGACCCCTGATGATTAATGTCAACCCGAGCTGTCTGAAGGACATCTGGGTCTCATCAGGACATTCATGCCACACGGTACACAATACAAGTATAAATCTCTATCCCTGACTTTTCATTAAAAAGCTGGGAATCTGTACAAATGCAGACTGCCTGTGTCCTTTTTGCATATATTCATTCCTATCCTCAAGTCTAACGTTGATGATGACAATGACAACCCCACCCTCTAAACTTAACAAATTCCTCATCCTACCCTGCCACCACAATCCCAGGGCAGATTATGCACAGCTGCACACCACCTCCAACATTCCTCTCACAAAGAATGCAGCAGAAGTTGCATGCTATGCTTTCATAACATACCAAACAACATTACCAATGTGTGCAGCAGTTTACTGATTTTGTGGGGATTTCTTACCGCATACCAATTCTGTAGACTTATCATACTGTTTTTAAAACCAAGAGTCCCTACAAGGGACTGATGCTCTCCCGGGCAAAAAGAATTTCCAGGAAATCAAGATAAGACCATTTCTTGATTTTAACTGTGTCTAACATTTTGAATGATGAAAACACGTGGTTTCGCATCATTTCATTCATGCTGCAAGATGGAGGCCAAACAATTGCTTAGAAGTACTTTGTCAAAATCAGTGAATATCATATGATTATTCATTCATCTAGGATTTATTTATCATGGATATTGTTCATCTAAGCACTTTAATGTTTTTGGTAAATCCTAATTGTGACCAATGCTGTTAAAAATGTTATTAGTTTTTGAAAATACTTACCAGAGTTCTGCATACAAATAAAATGGTGGTAAATCTAACAATGTCAATACATTAGTAAATTTTCAACGGATCCAGTCTATTTGAGTTATCTAAATTCAACCAAGAGGATATTCATAATGTGGAAGTAAACTCAAACAGAAAGGTAATCTTAGATTTTATCCACATCAAAGATAATCAAGACAGTATCCTTATCCATGTCAGGAACAACTCATCACTGAAGTAGATGAATGAACCTACATGTAGGACTAATTTCCAACTCGACAAATATTCACAGCAATATAAGTATGTGTCCAAAATCACTACTTCACATGAAAATAAAGTTACATGTACTGTATTCACATAAACAAATAACAATTTATTTCAGGGCAGTGGATGCTTGGCTGGGATTTATAATGGATTTCTTGAACTGTGTTAAGACATAAACAACAGATCTAACACCAGCACTGTGTCATCACAGTCATCATCAACTTGGCCTATAACCTCCACTTTTATCAGTCTCTGCCAACCAAAGCCATAATTAATTACAAACTCACTTGCTCAAATAGACAAAAGCTACACAGGGCCCAATTACTTAACACCATCCTCTCACCTAGCCTTGGTAGAAGCAAATAACCTTCATCAAATTGTAGAAGACAATGCCACTAATCAAGATAATGAAAATCCAAGTCCATATAGTGCAAGCCAAGCAAGACTCCACTTCTTTACACCTTCACCTGCACATGCAAGCACAAGCCACACAGTGCCTAAATATGTGTATATAAACATCTAACATCCCCCTCTCTCCAAGTCCATAAAGACCCAGATATACTTCATCAAAAGTGTTGAAGACAATGACACTAATCATGATGAGACTTCTTTCAAACACAATGCAAGTCCCAGTTCACAGTGTCATGCATTATTATGTTCTGAGTGACCTGATAGTTATGATCAGGAATCTTATCTATATGTGAATATGTCTGTATGTATGTATAAGTGTCTATATATATATATATATATATATATATATATATATATATATATATATATATATATATATATATATATATATATATATATATATATATATATATATGGGGTGCGCGATAATATCGAATATCGTTATATTGTGGTATTGAACTGGCGATACAATACTCGTGATATAAATATATTATACTGGTATAATACGATATCAACGTAAATTTTGATAAAAAGTTGCAATGAAACTTTTATTTTAACAAATTAATATTAGCAATGTTTCACCACTTAAAATAGTTTCTGATTGACAATGACTGATTGAATTCCATATCTGTACCTTCGGTGATCTGCTTCAGTAACATTTATATTTTGTCTCCCTTGGAAGTTGCAGATTGGGTATCGGAAGTTACATCAATGTAAATCTTCATCCTTTTGAAGCTTTATCTTCTCTATGTCAACAAATAAGCACCTTGCAGACATTGATGACTAACAGATATTGACCTCGAGCAACAAGTGTTTCAAGCATGGCTGAGTACGAACTGGCGAAAAATTCGATATCGCGGTCAGCCATATGGATTCATTTTGCTTTAAGAAAGAGTAAAATGGATGGGAAGATTGATGAGGCAATTGCTGTGTGCAGAGTATGTGAGGCTCATGTTAAGTTTTCTGGTGGAACCACAAATCTAACCTACCATATGAACAAGCACCATCCTGGGAAAATTGGTCATTACAAGAAGACAGACAATAGATCATCGATGTCTACTGATGGGAGTTCATTGTGTAATGATAATTCTTATCTTTCTAAAGCTAAAGTGTCACCGCCAACCCAGAGAATCTTACCAGGTCTCCTTGGCACAAAATACCCCTCCCATTCTTCATGTGCTTTATTGATAACTGACAAGGTGTGCAGATTCCTCATAAAGGACTTGCATCCATACCGAATAGTGGATTTACCAGAGTTTAGAGACCTTTTACATACACTTCACCCTCGATACAATGTTCCAGGTAGGAAGCAGTTTGCAGAGGTGATCATTCCATTCTTAAATCAATATCTTGCAATAATATTGCAATATTTCACATAATATTGTAATATATCGCAATATGATTTTAAATTCAACACCCACCCCTAATATATATGGTTTCAAGGCAATCCTAAAAGTAGATAAGGAGGAGTAATGATAACAAACTTGTGCTAATGGACAGTCAGACATTGTTCGACCGACAACAGATCATCACCAGTTTCATTTAGTACCAAGAAGACATGATAAGGAGTCTTTCAGTGAAAACCCAATGTTGATACATGTATGCCCATCCATTCAGGAGGAGCAGTGATAAGATTTTCACGATGGTTGCCATGGCAGCCATATCGGATTTCAGATTGGCACCATTTTCATTTTGAACCAAATAGACATTATAAAAAGTCTTTTAGTGCAAAACCCATGTTGATTTGACCATCCATTCAGGAGGAGTAGCCATAACAAGATTTTCAACATAACTGCCATGGTGGCCATATTGGATGTCCGAGCAGCACCATTTTCATCTAGGACCAACTGGGATGAATGTGTGTGTAAAGTTTCATGGCAATCCTCTAAGTAGTTTAGGAGGAGTAGCGATAACAAACTTCTGGTAACAGACAGACGGACAACAGACCACCCTATAAGCTCTTCTGATCTATGACCAATATAGCTAAAAATCGGGAGCCATAATGCAACTGTGTGATATGCAAAATCATATTATAACGAAACACAGATTGTCCTGTTCTCTCCACACAATGAAACATCCTCAAAGTGACTGATATTTTACTTGCGATGCTGTAAGAATTGAACATTCAGATTCTCTGCACTTAATCACACCTTAAAAGAGGTAAAGTATTGTGCAAAGTGTGAACAAGCTGAGAACCAGACCTTTTTTCGTAGTCCAGTTCTTCAATCTTCTACGATATGTAGCCAAGAGTGTGAAACATGCTTTGGGAACCAGCCGTCATTTGAAGATTTAAAAAGTTGAAGTCCACAGTTCCAAACCAGGAAAAATTTAATTCCCTGCTCGATAAATTTAAGTCTTGAACAGTTTCCAAAATTAGAAGTAACAAACTGCTATTTATTAAGCTCATGAATAATTTCAAAATTTTGCTCGCTGCAAACAAAGGAGGTTCCCAATAAATATCTTCTTTCTTTCTATAGACAGATGTCCCCATTCTGTAAGGCCGCCCTTCTGCAGCAGGAAAGTGTCCTTAAAAGAGGGGTGTCCTGCCTAGAAGGGAATCATACATATGTGACTAATAGCTCATTTTTAAACATTTAATATTTTCATTTAAAAATCATATGCATGTTATGGAATCAATGTGATAAAACTTGTATTGAAGTCATTTAAAATAGTTATGAATAATTATCAAAACCATTTCAAAACCCTGTCAATAAAATATGGGTACAAACATCTGGCTGTAACCATCATTCTCCATCCATTTCACTTTCCCACCGCTGCAGAATGAACAACTGATGATATTTATTTGAATCCTTCTGATGTAAAATTTCTCAACAGTGATCAAAGGACTCTTCCTCTTTGTATTTAGTCCAATTACTTTCACTTTTCCTTCTAAACTGAGAACATCTGATGACATTTTGCACCTTTTGCAACAACTTATTCCTTCATTGCCAGCTCTACCACTGAAAAACTAATTTGTTACTATTACATGTAATGTTCTGTGCTCACAAAGGAAGCGGGTTGTAATGTGACTGGTTTTAGTCTGGTATCCTTTCAACTATATTTTGTAATCTATGAGAGAGAAGCCACGATGGCTAACATACCATTTTACTTTAGGGCAGCCAGACATCACACCGATGTAAGCTGAACTATACCGTGCTTCTCAGCTGTTATCTTTTGTCATCTTGATAATTATCAGTGGTAATAATAACCAGTAATTATCAAAGTTTTATTAATAGCCAGTAATTATTAGTGGTAATAATAGACAGTAATTATCAAAGTGTTAATAATCAGTGGTAATAATAGACAGTAATTATCAAAGTGTTAATAATCAGTGGTAATAATAGCCAGTAATTATCAAAGTGTTAATAATTGCCAGTAATTATCGGTGGTAATAATAACCAGTAATTATCAAAGTGTTAATAATAGCCAGTAATTATCAGTGGTAATAATAGACAGTAATTATCAGTGGTAATAATAGCCTGTAATTATCAAAGTGACAAAACCCGACACATAAGGAACACACAGCAGTAAGGATAATCGGATTACTTACCTCTTTGTATGAACTGAAGTTAGGTACTTTATCACCATGTTAGATCAAATGTCATCATGTTCAATTTAACTCATTAACCCCTGGCGCCACGTTTACGCGTCATGAGGTTGTACGATACTTCCGAGCTCTGTAACGTGAACATCATTTAGGATACACTAAAGTGGATGGTATTTCAGGAAAGTAGACAGATGTAGCTCTACAATGATACCAAAAAATGTCAACTTTCTACTCGCATTAAAAAATACAGCGAAAAAAATGCAGTTTTTGAGACCTGATTTTTTTTAGGTCAAAAATTGCCAGTTCCGGAACCGGAGTTTGTGTCCGGATTTTAGACTATTTGGCCTTAGATCTAAAGCAGACCGGTCCGAACTGCACACAGACAGATGAACCTTTGCAAAAAGTAGGATAAGTTTGAGATTTGGAGTAAAAAGGGGTCAGGACACAAAAATCAGGGTTCCAATAAGAAAAAAAAAAAAAAAAGTCCAACTTTTACCCTTCTGCACATGCGCGAGCGTAATAGCCAATCAGAAACAATGTTTTTGATACACCTAAGCATCCGGCTAAACAAAAAACCTTCTTAAGCAGATGTGTTTTGCTGCATTCAGAAGTAACCCCAAAAATGCGTTTCCTACCCCCATTTCAGGCGAAAATGAAAAGAATCTCCAGGGGTTAATGAGTTAAAAATCAACAAATATCTGAGAGATTTCCATGTGTAAACCCCCTTTATGCTTGTACTCGTGAGGAGTAAATTTAACTTTTCTTGCACTAATATGCTAGCTGCGTCAGAGGGGTGGCCATCCTAGAGGGATACTTTTTAACACAAACTCATCAGCACCTAGGGATACTGGCCATAAAAAGCTGGTGGCCGCTAGACAGGGCTGCTGTTCAAGAGAGCGCCCGTGTGTTGTGTGTATGTGTGTGTATATATATATATATATATATATATATGTGAAACTCCTCATAACCAAACACCCTTGGGACCCATTTCTTTTTCTCCAGTTTTGAGAAGTATTCGGTCTACTGAGGCTTTTGCAGATGTGAAAAAATCTCTTTCTGAGCTCTTATGTTATGAGAGAGAGAGAGAGAGTGCAGTTACGAAAGCATCATTGTCTGTGTGTGTTAAAGTGCACAAATTTAAGAAAGCTGTTTTTTTTTTATTTTATTTCTAATACATGCATTTAATGACGAATTAGCTGGACAATATATGTTCCTACCAAAAATTGTATCCTTTCACATGAATAAATACAGTTGCTCCAACAGTCTAACCATCCGTTAGATCCTTTAAAGTCCAAAAATTGAAAGTTCTTTGGCAAAATTTCTCACCTTTTCTTTGATTATAGGGCCTGAGATCGGAATGTTTTTGGCCCGAGCTTGGCTAAACCATTGCCATACTAGATCATTCAGTTTGTCAAATTTGCAGGCATTATTGAAACGACGCTTGTTTATATCACTGTTCTTTTCAAATTCATTCTTGTAGAATTCCATTTTCTTTAGAATATCTGAAACAGTAGATTTTCCTATGCCAAATGTTTCCCCTAGTTTCTTCAGTGTAGATTTTGGCACAGATTCATACTCTTTGATTAGACTAATTTTATCCTGTAAGGACAGTTCAATTCTATGACGCTCAGCTGGTCGTTCTAAAATCTTGACAAGTGAGTGAAGACAAACGATGGTCATGGCTACTTAAATACATGTATGTAATGATTATTCTCTATTGAAAATCATTTGAGTGAATCTGACATTTATTGTCGGTCTCCATTGGTGGAGCATCAAAAGTGAAGCCACATGGCTGGTTAATAAAGCGCTGATACTTAACTTTAAAAAAACAAGCAAACAATGTTCTATTGATCTGGTATCCAAATGAATAGCATCAATCACACTTAGATAATCAGCAGATAAACATAGTCTTTCTTAATTGGCTTACCTATAAGCATTTAGTTATTAATACATGTAATTAGCCTTAAAAGTTTACTCTTTTGTATGGTGCAAAGACTTCAGATTAGCCCATTGTCAGCCCTAATCTAGCCCTCAAGTGCCCTTGGGGCAGTTTATGGGTCTTTGTCTGGTCGATCAGACTACTACAGCACCTGTTAACCGTAATTAATCTGTTCCAGCGTGTGTCAGGAATTTAGCAGCTAAAATATATTTCCAAGTTTCAACTGAGTTTCGGTTTTATGAGGGCTTTCGGTTTAATGGGAAAAAAATAGTGATATTAAAGAAGGAAAATTTCGGGACTAACAACAAAAATTCAGTCTTGAGGGGATTCCAGTATCCAGAGGGTTCGGTTTTGAGGAGTTTCACTGTATATATATACATACAGAGAGAGAGACACACACAAATACACATACACACACACACAACAATTGGTACTGGTAACAGTGCAGTTACAAAACAGTGTCCCAAATTTGCAAACTGATCACGTTCCTCATCAGGGGAAGAACTTAACAAGAACAAACGTGTACAGTAAGACCCTTCCCCCCTCCCCCCCCCCCATGTGTATTTCCGCTAACACCTTGAAAATAGGGTACATAATGTAGCCTTTTGTTTCAGTATACCATATCTGTAAGAACAGAGTATATGGTATATATTTTCTTGTATGTGCTCAATGAACTACTATCAATTACCAAAATCTTTTTTTTTTTTGTTTAATTAAAAAAAAAACAAAAAAAAAAACACATAGGGTCAGCGGGTAAAAACAGGGTCAACTGGTTTAGTGAAAACACTATTTTTTTGCCTAACACGAAAGCCAGAGAAAACCAGAGTTATTTACATGTATGAATGATGGGAAATCTAAAACAAAAAGAAGTTAAATATGGGCGAAAAAAAAAAAAAGATTAAAGAGATCAAAATGTGTAAAGTACATGTCTATTTTGTAAATTTATACATAAAATGAATGTAAAGTATGTGTCTGTGTGTGTGTGTGTGTGTATACACACTTATGTAATTATATATAATTATTCCATACAGTAGATGACTACAGAGCAGGAAGATGAGGAACCCAGATTACATCACAACAGCTCCTAGGAATGATAACTACTGATGACAAATGTACATCCTAATAAATAATTACAGTCATGAAGTTCTGTACGACAGAAGGCAATAATTTACACACACACACCAACTATATCATGAATGGCTTAATTTCCCTTTTGACACAATAGGATATATCTATCATTCTTAAAGTCATCCAAACTCATTAATTTCAAATTTACTTTTAAATCCACCATTGCTTTTGGGACAACAATACAACCTAATGTGAATACCGTACATTTTAAATAAACCTCAACCCTGTGTGAGATTTACCTTTAGCTCAACAGTCCACTGAGAATAAATAAAATCCACTATTACTAGTATTATTATTAAATCTGTTATTATTATTATTATTATTATTATTATTATTATTAAATCTATTATTATTATTATTATTATTATTAAATCTATTATTATTATTATTATTATTAAATCTATTAGTATTATTATTATTAAATCTCTTATTATTATTATTATTATAAAATCTATTATTATTATTATTATTATTAAGGCAGAAAAGAAAAAACTTAAAGTATCTGAGTTTTGTTATGCCTATAAATATTCACTATCATTGGTGCAGTCTATAATGAATCTAATGATCATAAGCTTAAAACCATACTCCAATCTTAAACATAAATGAGGTTGGGGTCTGGAGAGGGGAAGGAGGTACACTCTAAATTTAACTTCCTTGTTTATGAATGAGTCAACAGGAACTGAATCCATGACTCATTTTTTTAATGACTGTAAATTCAATATTGATCAGAAAGCATGTTCAAAGCACATGCAACTCAGATTGTGAGTCACCAAATGTACAAACTCTCTCTAAAAGGTCAGCAGATTGTTAGCATATTTTACCAACTGATGAATCAAGCAAAAGAAGATGACCAAGAGGAAAATGCAATCAATATGTCTTACTTAAATGCATCCCAGAGTTTAGAAGATGTTTATTTCCCCACACTATGACTATAGAAACCATTCTTCATAAAAATAAAAAAAATAAAAAAACAAGTGTCAATTGCAGTATGGTTGGATTGCACATAATGAAATCTTTGTCGATTTGTTGATACCAGTGTTTTTCGATTTGTCGATCCAATCTTTGTTGACTTTTTGGTTCCTTTTAAATACTGACTAACCCATCTAAACGTCAACTTGTGTGATTCTACACGCAATAGTGTTGGGACAAAATGACCTAATTTAACTCAAACTCTAACCTAGAGACACTGAGTTTAACCCAATGCTAAGCACAAAAATCATGGGACTAAGGTATGTATGTATGTATTAGCATTTAATGTCACCTCAGCACAGTAATGGCTACATGGTGCCAAATAAAACCAATGTTCTAACAAGAGTACTTCGAATGGATACAGGCACTCTACTGGACGAAAAGAATTTCCATGAATTCATAATAAGACCATTTCTTCTTTTAACTGCTGAATGTTGAAACCATCTCTGATATTCTTCAGTGATAAGATTTTCAAGATACATGTAGTTGCTGTGGAGAACATATTGGATATCAGATTGGCACCATATTCATTTAGGACCAAGTAGACATTCAAAGTCTTTTGGTGAAAATCCCATGTCATAATGATCATAAATTCATGGGGAGTAGTAACAGCTACATTTTCTAGACAGCCATCATGGCAGTCATATTGGAGCTATGTTTGACACCATTTTCATTTTCTATATACCATAAAAAGTCTATTGGTGAAAATCCCATGTTGATATAACCATCCATTTGGGAGGAGTATAGATAACAATATTTTCAAGATGGCCACCACAGTGGCCATATTGAGGGTCAACTTGCATAATTTTCATTTAGGACCAACTAGACACCATAAGAACTTCTCTGATGAAAACCCCAACTCAAAATGACTTTATACTTGAGAAGTAGCAAATAACAAGATTTTCAAGATGTCCACCATGGTGGCCATACTGGACATCAGATCAGCACCATTTTAATTTACATGTACATGTTGGACCAACAAGACATAAGAAGTCTTCTGGTAAAAACCCCATGTTGATACGACTTTGGTGGCCATATTGGATATCAGATGCACACCATTTCCATTTAGGACCAACTAGACATCACAACTAGACATCATAAGAAGTCTTCAGGTGAAAGCACAATGTAGCGATGACCAGCCATCTTGAAGTACATGGCCATATTGCAGGTCAGAATGGCATTATTTTCATTTAGGATCAACCAGACATTATAAGAAGATTAGTAAAAACCCCATGCTGATATGACCATTCATTTTGGAGAAGTAGCAGAGATACTGCCAGAAATTTTCTTAAGAGGGGGAGGTCCTCCACACCTGCCTCCAATTTTCACTGAAAGGTGTAGTACTCTACATAACACATATAAATACCAACCTATGTGACTGTACAAGTAAAATTGTCTGGAAAAATTAACTAAATTAAAATCGTATACCTGTGCTGATGCCAGACAGACATCATCAATCCACAAGCAGACTGAGATCGTCTCTAGTTTTGAGGACGCATTAGCTTTCATAAAACTTTAACATTGCCTCCCACAAAAACTTTAACATTGTGCTGATGACGATGGATGACATCATATTTGCTGTGCCTTGAAGTTTTCTATGAAATAGGTGAGACAAAATAGTATGATGCATCTTCTCTTGTAATCTTGCATATACTGTATATACTGCAAACAACATAGACCCTGATCTGCCATTATATAATGCACCCACAGCTCAGGGTCTATGTTGTTTACTCTACTCATTGCTCCTAACAAACTGCATAGAACTAGATCTGTGGCGCATTATGCGATGGCAGATCTGGGTCTATGCAGTTGGATTGAACATTCTAAGCAAGTGTATACGGTAACAATTCGTAAAGAGGGGATGAGCAGTGCAACTAATAACTGTCAGGCAAATTATACAACAGGACACAATTGCACCTGTAGACCCAAATGCACACAACACTCAAAGAGACAAACCCTAATGCAGTTTCTTTGCTCCCCACCCCCAATATAGAAACTATTACTGAATGCACCCCAATTTTATCCTCAAAATGGAAACACATTCTTCCCCCACCTTCTTTCATGTATCTCCACTCCTCTTTACATCTGTTAAGATCAGATAATACAAAATTCTTGCTCTCCATTTAACACATTGAATTCAATCTGCCATCTTATGCTGGAATTACTGGCCCACATTTCCTCCTCATGGGGATCACTCTGCCGGTTCTTCAGCCCAATTTCTCTTCCACAATGGGCTTTCTTGAGAGGCATTGTCTAACAGGAAGTGCAATAGTGCATACCTTTGTCAAAGAGGAAGTGCATACCTTATCCCCCATTTCATCTACAAATAACAAAGATGGCCATTTTCCCAGACTGCATACAATTGGAGTTGTCAGAAATGTATAGGTGAAAAATGCAAATACTTTAGGAAGATAAACCCGTGCAAAATAAAAGTAAAAACATCATCCATGAAGATAAAAGGTAAAAATGTTAAAATTCTTACAAATATATAATACTAAAAAAACAACGTAAGGTTAAAAAAATATATATATATATATATATATATATATATATATATATATATATATATATATATATATATATATATATATATATATATATATATATATATATATATATATATATATATAATCCTTTGAATTGATTATAAAAAGCGCATTCTTTTGGAAACTATTTCTCTGGTGTTACAGAAACTAAAATGTCGTACATCAGGCAACTAATATTGTGCATCAAAAATTCCTCTGAATGCTACAAATTAATTAGCTATTTTCCCCTGGAGATTCTTTTCATTTTCACCTGTATTTGGGGTAGGAAGCACATTTTCTTGGTTACTTCTGATTGCACCAAAACACATTGTTTCAGAGAGATTTTTGCTTTGACAGATTCTTAGATGTATAAAAGACGTTTTCAATTGGCTATTTCACCCGCTAATGATAAAAGGGGTGAAAATTTTACTTCTTTGTTTGTTTTTTTGCTTATTGAACATAAGATTTTTGTGTCCTGGCCCCTTTTTACTACAAATCTCAACCTTACTTTGCTTTAAGCAAAGGTTCATCTGTCCATGTGCAGTTCAGACCAGTCTACATTTGATCTAATGGCAGAAAGTCTAAAATCCATACACAAACTCCAGGTTCCAAAACGTGTTATTCTTGGCCTAAAAAAAAAGCTGGCTCAAAAATTAAGTTTTTTCGGCTGTATTTTTTAACGCGAGTAGACATTCTACATTACTTAGTATCATTGTAGAGCTAGATCTTTCCCATTTTCTGTAATACACCCACCCACTTTGGTGTGTCATGAATGATGTTATCATCACTTAGCTCGGAACATGGGTACTACCTCAGGCTCATGATGCAAAAATGTACATTTGGCATGCAGGAATAATGAGTTACCGTATACACTCGCATATAATCTGGGTCCAAATGCAAACAGCATAGACCCTGATCTGCCGTCACATAAATCAGCAGCAGGATCTATGTTGTTTGTTCTACTGATTAGCCCATACAAACTGCACAGACACAGATCTGCCCGCGCATTATGTAATGACACATCTGGGTCTATGCAGTTTGCAGTTGGTATCAGCTTATATATGCAAGTGTAATGGTCGAGCTGAATAAAACACATGAAAGATCTATTTTGTATATTAATTTCACCCTCAAAGTTAGGGTGTAATGAGCCACCATACATTCCAATACAATTCTGGTATTGTAGGTGAGTTTTTAGCAGCTGCTTCCCTCCCATGGGCATGCAGGGATCTGGCCTGGACATGCCCCATGGGGCATGCAGGGATCAGGCCTGGAAATAATAAAACTCATCAGCCTCAGTTTCAGTTCTAGATTTTGTTTCAACTAATCATTAATGTCATTACTTTTGAAAGGTAGTTTCTGACTGACTGATAGAGAGAGCTCCAAGATGTATGATCTCCAGGTCTTAACACATGTGGTCATGCTGGATATTTTATGAGTTTTTACCAAGGAGTAAGTGTAAATCTGTGTGTGTATGTAATTATCAAGGTACCTGTGACTATTATATTAAAAAACAGTACATCAACTGAGGACAGAAAATACTAAAAGCATACATGTTATCTGGGAGTGACAGTTTACATTCTCAACAATCTGCCAGTTGACTGTTGTATGGTCACCAGTGTCTCTAATTTCTATGGAAGAAATACCAATGTTTACACAGCCACTCCTGACATGGCATCCAAGCATGAAAGTCCACTTAACCAATGGTTTGTTGTAACTAAGGCAGCTAGGTAATACTGGCAACATTCTCTGACTTTTCTAGCATGTCCCTCTACTCCCAGTTTAACACCAGACAAAGCCCAGTAACATCTGACAATGAGTAAGCTGGACACTGGTACAACACCCACAAGTGACCAATCCAGGTACAAAATTCTTCTCATGCCTTAGGAATTCTTTAATAATACCCCTGTGATCAGAGCCTTTACAATTGATTCTACATATTGGCTTTTGGTACTTGAGACTAAAATTAACATTAGTGACAAATCACCTGACATGAATAATTAGAGCTATTCACAATGACCATTAAAGTCATGTGACTGTCCATACAGATGTCATGTCTAACAATGACCGATTTGTAATTTTCTTAGTTTGATCTTCTCTTAAAGCCCACACAAGGAAATCTGATCACAGCCCTGAGGGGCAGATAAACGTATCAGGAAGGGGTCAGTTTTCTGGCCAAACATGCTGGTCATAAAAGTTCTGATTAACAAAGAGTCAAATGATTCATGTCGCCCACCCCTCTCCCCATACCTGCTGTCATGGTGATTTATAATCTAATTTAATTTGGACTAATAGTCTATAATTATGATGCTTTAGGTCTCATTTCAAAACCCCCTCAGCTGAAGAAACATTCCACTTTATGATAACTTTTACAACTTCTTTTGTTCGTGAAAACAGTTTCTTTCCTGAAAAATCTGCATAAGTCATTTGCTACCCCCTGCCCTATTCCTGTCACCTCAAAGACTTTTAAGGCAAAGTCGCAATAGCTGGGCAAAACCATGTACATGCAGTCTTTGTCTTGTCAAACCTCCAATCCCTTTTTCCAACACTGTTATACCCCAATAGGGCAGGGTATGAATTCATCTTGTTGATATAAATAGAATTTGATGTCATTTACCCACAAGACCTTGCATGCACCGCCATATTGCTTTCGGACAAACTGAACAACATTGGAGTGTACACAATGTGATGCTTACGCTGAACTGTCTTACACTCTCACATATTTCAGTTTTTGTTGTCAAACTCGAGTTAGAATATGGCTGATTTTATCATGGCAAAGAGAGCAAAGTTTGTTGGAGTTTGGCTGGTTTGGTGCTTTATGACACAGCAACACAAGGGTTATTTAGTGCCAAGGCAAATGGAATAAATGCCTTACCCAGAGACACACCACTAAGATTCAAACACACACTTCTGGTCACGTGTCTCGCACACTAACTACTGTATGTACTCGCGTATAATCAGGGTCCAAATTCAAAAAACATAGACCCTGATCTGCCGTTGCATAATGCACCAGCAGATCAGGGTCTATGTTGTTTGTTCTATTGATTAGTCCTTACAAACTGCATAGACCCAGATCTGCCGGTGCATTATGCGACAGCAAATTTAGATTTATGCAATTTGCGTAAATTTTATTAGCTTATACACGAGTATATATGGTACTAAGCCACCATGACTCCAGTGAATTATTCTACTGATAAACATTTAATTGCCAACCTTTCAGCTAACTGATATCAGAATAGGGCAGGTTATGAATTAGGCGGATGTGAAGCATTGCGTAATGACCTCATGACTAAAAATAGCCCGCATGGGCAGTGTCTTAAACCATACGAAGAAACTTTTTAACATGGCGGCTAGGTTTCAATATGTAGAGTTAACCAAGGATGATGTTCCTGGTGAGAAATTACCTTACAGCCTAACAGAAATTCACTATACAACTGAAAGGGTGGTTACAATGTCATCTCCCTACAAGTGGAACTGAAGTAAATTTATATTTTTTATTTCAGTAATTCAGGCTACCATCCTATAATACATACAAAAAAGGTCTCTATATTGGAGCGCAATGCACTTCTTATACTATTGCTGTCTGACATTAGGTACAGGTTTTTGATGAAATCAATCTATCAAATTTTTCTAAAGATGGACCGGCACACCAGCGTTTATCTTTAAAAAATTTTTCTCTCTAATATCTTGGTAAATGTTCAAACAAAAATGCATGACCAAATTTAGAGTACTCTATTCATGCTTATATCTTACTTACCGGTATGTTGTTTACAAGCTAAGTGATTAAGGTCATAATTGTCAAATTAGTATCTCGATCAAAAGATTGTGAACTTGCAAAAACAAAGCATGTTTGCCTTTATAAGATGAGGGATTAGGGTCTGATTTAAAAATATTTGTATGTCGCGCTTATAAGACCGTCATGAAACAGATAAACACAGTGCATACCATATATGCATTACTGCATAGGAATAGTGGCATGAAAACGTAAAAATATATGAATTGACAGCATTTTTTATGTACTGCAAACATCTAGAGTTTCCAACATTACCCCAAGATTTTTTTATTTTTTTAATGTCGCGCTTATAAGACGACCCCTACTCTGCACGAGTCGAATTCTAAGTAAAAAAAACGTCGACTTATAAGCGAGTATATACGGTATGTTGTTTACAAATTTACAATTACAGTAAAACCTGTCTTGACAGACCATGAGAGACCACCTGTCTTGAAAGACAAGAATCTCAATGCACGGATTTATTTATTATACAGTGTTATGACCTGCCATAAGAGACCACCTGTCTTGACAGACCATTAATTTTTGGCAGAATGGGTGGTCTTTCAAGACAGGTTCTACTGTACTCCTTTCTAGACTTCTGACCCTATCACACTGAAATTAAGATAACTTACAAGTTTAAACTCAAGGGGTCAAGGGGTAGGCTGTATTCAGTTTGAAAACTTGGAGGAAGGTCAATTTCAAGTCAGTTCCCATTGTTAAACTTTTACTCTTTCATGTATGCTGTTAGATTTTCACACTTTGCCTGTTAGCCTTTCTTACCAACTTAGCTTGTTAGCCTTTCTTGTCAGTAAATAACCATCTTAGATGTAACAAACAACTATCCTTAGTTCTTGCCACTTACATCTGTCATAAAGAAACTGGGATGTTGCAAATACCTTTGACCAAGGTTCTGGTTTAGTTTGGTATGGTGTTTTATGATACAGCAACACAAGTAAGTTATTTATTGCTGAGGCAATTGGAGTAAAGTGCCTTGCCCAAGGACACAGTACGGTATTCCTGGGCTGATCTTATTGTAGGATTTGAACCCACATCCTTATGGTTAAAAGTCTGGCATGCTAACCAATAAGCCATCGCAGCTCCTGCCTCCATTAGTCGCCTCTTACAACATGCACAAGAGTTGTTGTGGGTTTTACATCATTTTTCAGCACATGATAGCCTATACATGGCGACCAGTATATCTGGTGGAGGAAGAACCCTGAAAGCACCACCAACCCACGGGAAGCTACTGGCAAGCTTTGTCACATACCCGTGTTGGCTGAGCCTGAGACTCGAACCCAGGTGGAAAGAGGTGAGATGGCAGTGATCGGTAAAGGCAAGCTTCAGAAGAGTACATTAGGCCTATTGTACTGGGTGTTGACAAAAGACATGGAGTAAATTTTTCAGGTATAACCTAATGAAATGACTTCCAGTTCATCAGGTTCAAAGCAGATCGGCTCAATCACTGGTCATTGATAATGGGAGTTGTGGAAGGGGTGGGTGGGTGTAGTGAGAATAAAGCTGGATTTACATTTGTACAGTTTGTATATGCATGTATGACAGTCATTTCTATTGTTTTCTATTTTTCTTTCTAAATGAACATGCTCAAGATAGATGCAGAAGCTTTCCTAGGTAGCTGATATCTCCTAAGCACCTCAGTGAATTCGGGATGTTGGTGTGAACAGAAGAAATGTATTTAAAAATCATGTATGCACCACGACAGTGCCTTAAATGACCTCATTACAAAACCAGATAGACGGAAAGACTGAAGGACATGCATTATCAATCTATAAGCACATATTGCATTTGCAATGCATCAAAAAACGTGAACACAAAAAAGTGAGTGCTTGCATCCAAATGTAAATGCATGTCACAATAAACAGATTTGGGTGCTGTGTGAACAGGATAATTATATGCCTATCTCAATTACATTTCAAGGAACTATCTAAATTACCATCTATACTCCTGTATAAGCCCGGTCCAAATGCAAACAACATAGATTCTGATCTGCCATCACATAATGCGCCAGCAGTTCAGGGTCTATGTTGTTTGTTTTACTGATTAGCCCTTACAAACTGCATAGACCCAGATCTGCTGGCGCATTATGCGACGGCAGATCTGGATCTATGCAGTTTGTAGTTGGTATTAGCTTATACACACGTATATACAGTAACCATAATTGTGATAAAGTTTAATTTTTCAAATGGAGTGTCCCTCAGAGTGGCAGTTTTAGACATACAGTATTGACCTTTCCACGATAAGTCACTAGCTGTCAATTTTCCACCCATTTTAAACACAATACAAATGCAAGCCAGGCTTTCATGATTGAACTATATGATGATATCTGCACTAAAACAGTGAATGGCAAAAGATAGAGGAGCTGTGAAGGGCAGTGATGAATAAAGCTTTCACATTTTCACATACCTTTTATCATGCTGTCAAATATGAATACTTTATCAGTACTTCAATCCATCAGAAAATCTGATTGTTTCATTGGTGTTTATAAATTTAGTCAATAATAATGTTTTTTAATATTGAGTCTATATATTCCTGCCACCCAGGGTCAGATCAGAATGATAAATCACATGAACATGTTTCATAGGGCATGAAATATCTAAGGCAAAAAAAAAATATGTGTTTCCAGTCAGCCGACCGTCCCTGTTTCTCATTGCCGACCCTAGCACTTTCTTACCCCCGCCCCCCCCCCTCCAAAAAAAAACAAAACAATTCACATTGACGAAATTGATTTGTGCATCTAATTAAACCGGTTTTGCCCAGTACTTTCAATTGCTTGAAATATTATTTGATTTATATATAATGTTTAAAAAAAAAAAAAAGCCTACCCTAATTTTAAAACCAGTGCAATAGGAAACATATTTTTTTTTGGGGGGGCCTAATAGTAAACCTGTCAGCACATTACAGGGTCTATTCTAGAATGCACAATTGCAAAATTCACACAAATCAATTAAAAAAATCAGACAGAAAAATCAACCAAATGCATGAAGATTATGCATCATATCTTAAATCCTACCTATCCATGAAATCACTCCTATATTTAAAAAAATCCCCTTTTTTTCCAAATGGAAGGGGTAATTCTTCACCCATCCAACCTAAATTTTTAGTTCTAGGGTAGACCCTGATACTGATGACATCATACAGGAAGGGTCTATTAGCATAAGCTTGGCTGTTTAATCCTTATTCTGGCTGTAATTTGTTTGGAGTCCATGATCTGGATAGCCCAGTACCACCAAGTATTAAGACCTAGCCAATTATTAATTTCCCCAAATTGTATATGTACTTTCATTGAGGACTGAAGTTAAACTCAGATATACACACCATACTGTATACACCTAAAGACCAATACATTGACCTATGAATGATATATTTATATGATGTACTGCCATGGAAAATGAACTGACCTCTCCACTAAGCCCTTCATATTTAATATTAGATTGGTTTCTTAAAAATCGTACAATTTGAACAGCATTGCGAAAGTCACCAATTTTGGAAAAGAAATGAAGAAACAATTCCTCACAAAAGTACTAAAAAGCAATTCTTCACTAAATACAGTATTTTATACACCTTTTACATTTAACTCTTTATCCCCACATGCCATGTTTACGCATCATGTGGTTGTACCCTACTTCTGAGCACTGTACCGTCAATACTATTTACAATACACCAAAGCAGGTTGTATTACAGATAAGGGAAAAGATGTAGTTACACAAAGATACCAAATAATGCAGACTTTCTACTCATGTTTAAAAATAGAGTGGAAAAAAACATAATATTTGAGACCCGATTTTTTTTCAGGTAAAATATTACTGGTTTCGGAACCAGAGTTTGTGTCAGGATTTTAGACTTTTGGGCCTTAAATCTAAAACTTACTGGTCTGAACTGCACATGAACTGATGGATCTTTAAAATCGCTGGTACAATACGCAAAAAAAAAAAAAGAAGTCCGATTTTCACCCTTCTGCACATGCACAGGCAAAACAGCCAATCAAAAATCTCTCGGAAACAGATGTGTTTGGCTGCATTCTGAAGTAACCCCAAAAATGTGTTTCCTACCCCCATTTCAGGCAAAAATGAAAAGAATCTCCAGGGGACAATGAGTTCATATAATCAGTTTTTCTCATGCAGTTTGTTTTCATGGAAGTGTTGGACAATTTTCATAGATTTTACATGCACTACCATCAGAAATTGTCCCAGACTGGTTATTTATTTTCACAGGACAATTTGAATGTTATCTGCTAACCCTCAAGTTCCCAGTCTACACAACTTCATTATCAGTCCAGACTCCCAAGACAAGTAGTGTTCTTGTATATTTAATTTAATGATGGGGGAGATGTTCAATTTGGTCTCAGATTTCAGAAGCAACACTCCAGGCTGGAGCAAACCATGGCCTGGATTTAATCAGTCTGAGTGTGTACTCCTTCTCATCTTCACAACAGTATACTACAAGGCATGTGCATATTGTGGCAGATTATTACTATATTGTAGGAAATACTTGGATCATGAGGAGAATCATGTACTGAAAGATTCTTTTGAAGTAGAACTATAACCATCACTTGCTGTAGCCACACACTAATTTATATATTCTGTGTACCTTGTATTCTCTTACTTTTGAATTTGACTCCATACATGGATATTGACGAGTTTAAAGTTTTGAACCATCTTGTTCTGTATCTACCATTACTATTATTTCTCTTTTATTTTTAAAGAAAAATTAGATGACATTAAATGTTACCAAAGTTTAGCAAGGAAATTTTGCTGCAAGATTCTGCAATGATTAAGTGACAAAACAAGCTCAGACATCTGGACCTTGTCCATGGTCTCAAAGAGCAGCTTAACATAAAAACCTTGACTCCCCTCCCAAACCCCAAAAGCAATTCTACCCCCTGCTGATTCTTAGTAACAGTGGACTGTGTACATGTAAATCTCTCACTTGATCGGGTGATCAGTACTGGTCAATCATCAGCTTATGGATGGCTGCCAGGTATAGACAGGTAAAATAGCCATAGGTAACCTGGGGTACATTGGAGTACATAATGCTACTACCCTCTACAATGAAACAGAAAAGTCCAGGGCTCTGTATGTCAACCTATCTCTGACACCATTAACATTGTACAGCCTTGATGTAAGTAACCTGTCCATCCACCAACACTCTTCAATTGGCTGGCTGACCCTTGTATGCCCAAGGACAATATGTACCTCAGCATTTGGTCTGTATGAAACACAAATTAGTACGCTGTTGTGGGTTTAGCGCCATTTTTCAGCACGAGACAACAACAAAAAAATTGGTGTTTTTCCGGTTGGCCGACCATCAGTGTTTCTCGTTGCCGACTCTAGCACTTTTTCCCCACCAAAAAAAAAATACAAAAATTAGAAACAATCACATTGCTGAAATTGATTTGTGCATCTAATTGAGCCAGTTTTCCCTAGTACTTTTAAGCGTTTGAAATATTATTTGATTTATATATAATGTTTAAAAAAAATTTAAAAAATTAAAATACCTGCTTACCCTAATTTTAAAACCAGTGCAATAGGAAATACACATACATGTATTTTTTTTTTCTTCAGCCTGATAGGCTATACATGGCGGCCAATATAAGTTGTGGAGGAAGAACCCGGGAAAACCCCGGGAAGAACCACCGACCCATGGGAAGCTACTGGCAAGCTTTCTCACATACCCACATTGGCCAAGCCCGAGACTCGAACAAACACGGACAGAGGTGAGATGGCAGTGATTGGTAAAGGTTAGCGCTTTGGACCACTCGGCCACCCAAGGACATATGGTTATCTTTTAGACTCTATTAGTCCTATAGGTCCTTTTTTTGATTACTGGTTTTTGTCATATAGCAATACAAATGATGAGGTAACCAGTGATTTGGCTAACATTAAATGTCTACAACTTGATTTTGGTCAAAGAGATGATTTCAAACTGAGACCATATTGATGCTGACTAACAGGAAAACAGAATACAATATAATATATCCTGGAATGAACAAGAGTACAGTGAATGGCACATTATACATCCATCCCATGTTTAAAAGGGGACCCGGGTGGCTCAGTCATCTAAGGTGTTCGCCTTTACAGATCACTCACATCTCACCTCTGTCCGCATGGGTTCAAGTCTCAGTTTGACAAATGTGGGTATCGTGGATATGCGAGAAAGCTTGATAGTAGCTTCCTGTGGGTCAATGGTTCTTCTCAGGATCTTCCAGGGTTCTTCCTCCACCAAATATACTGGACAACCTATATAGCCTATAATATGCTGAAAAATGGTGTTACACCCCACTAACCCAAATTAAAAACATGTTTAATAGTAAGTACTCTATGTATAAACAAGTAGGGTATGTTTGACCCTGGAGATTATTAACCAATGGGTATCAATAACCTGGACCTTTGGTCAAGGTATGCAATCTTGAAATAAACTTGTCATGTAGAATCCATTATATTCTCATCAGATTTACAACTGTGACCTTTTGACCTCCAAAATCTATTGGTTTCTTTATTTCCCTAAGTGCAAGCCATTAACTAACTTTGGTCAAGAAACTTACTCTAAAACAAAAGTTATTCTGCAAAACCCATCTTTGTTCGATTTACAATAACCTTGGGCTTTGACTTTTTAATCCCAAAATCAGTAAGCCTCTTCCATACCTTAAACGCAAGCTCTCTACAAACTTTGGTCAGGGTACATGTATGTGATCTAGAACAAAAGCTATTATGCAAAAAGCACGTTTCTTCTTTCCATCAGTGACCTTGACCTTCTACCTTTTGACCCCCAAATCAATAGGTTTCTTTTTTTACCCAAAGTGTAAGTCATCCACATGCTTTGGTGAAGGTACATGGTTGAGAACTGTCATTTCTATGCAGAAACCATTTTTCTTCTTACTTGACCTTTTACCTTTTGACCCCCAAATCAACAGGCTTCTTCCTTATTCCAAGTGCAAGCTATTCATGTTTGGTTCATGTCTGTGATGCAGAACTGATATTATTGTGCAGAAACCATTAATTTTCTTCTTTCAGGTACAGTGTTCATTACATTTTCACCCCAAAATCTAAAACCTTTTTTCCTATACCAAGTGCAAGTTACTTACATAGTCTGGTCCAGGTCAATGATACAGAATTTATATTATTTTGCAGTAACCTTTTTTTCGACCTTTGATCTTTTGACCCCAAAATCTATAGTATTCTTCCTTAGCCCCAAGTGCAGGCTATTCAAAAAGTCTTGAGAAGGTATGTGCTGTAGAGCTGAAGTTAGATCAGGTAGAAAAAGAAAAATGAACAGACAGACGATTAGTCCAAAAACAAGGGCACATACAAGTGTGGGTAATGATTCCTCCTGCAAAAACAAATTTACATCTATGTTATTTTGATGCAGTAATATTTAATCATTAATCTGTGAACAGGAAATTCCACCTTCAAACTTGCTATCACTAAATTAATCCTCATTAAATTATAAACATTTGTATCAATTTTCAAAATTATGGTCAATAAGATAATCAAGAAAATAGCCAAAATTCATTATCATAGGGCCACACCTGGTGGACTTTTTATCCAGGTACTCCAAAACAAACTTGCTGGTGATACAGTTGGGATGTACATTTTTACTTTATTGTAAATTCCTCAGGTAGCTTCTTTGTTTTTGTATTTAGTGAATTTTATTCACACTATATTTTTTAAAGATGGAAATTAATTAGAACAAATACATATGCATAAGAATTTTACTTATTTATAAGCCATAAAACAATTCTCTTTCACACATAATTGATACGAAGAGATCCAAACATGATCCACTTTTTTTCAATCTTGTTTTTCTTTTTTACAATTCTTTATCTTTACATTATTAAAACTTGGCACTATATAGCCAGTGTTGTGCTGATATGCTGTTAAACCCATACATACATACATACATACATACATACATACATACATACATACATACATACATACATACATACATACATACATACACACAGAGCTCATGGAAGACTTTATTTTTAAACATTTGTAGACATCATAAATTAGATTAAATTTATGGATAACTATTGCTCATTCTGTACATTGTGTACATTGTTCGTTACTCTAAAAAACTATGTATCAGATAATTTCAAACTGAAAATGCTCTGAGCTCACTTACTTGCACTTGCAATAAAAGTGTTCACACATGTTCTCTCTCACAAACAACAATCAGGTCGAGTTCAATAGACCTAACAGAAGAGGTGAAATGCTACACCTGTGCTGCACATCGATACGTATTGCGATATACAACCTACAATACATTATCGAGACACATATCAACTTGAAAGTCTTGTCATCTTTAGAAGGACTGTCATTTATCGGGTGGTGCCGTTTCATATGTGTCGACATACTGATCATATTTCCCATATGCAGATTATAGACATAGACTTGTCGTCTTTTCATATGCCATTCTCATCCTTGACAAGATAACAAAAATACTTCCAAACAAATTACCTGCTAGCTTTCGGTGATTTTAATTTAACCTTCTCAGCTATTACAGTCTGCTCCATTTGATGGGATACAGGACTTATCTTGGTCACCATGCCTTTTGTTTTGCATTGCATGAATGTTTTAAAATGGTCTTGCTACCAATTTCATGTCTTCACTTAAATATGGAAGTCATTCCAGTGTTATCTTCAAAACAGAAGAAACTGTAATTTCCTTGAGCAAGAAAAATCTTATGTAGAACAGGTCTGAGTATGGAAGCAGATATGACAAACAACGGAATCCCTACACTGTACTTCCTGCAGATGCAAAACAACTGCCGCGACCACAAGCATTAATTTCTTTCAATGGAAAAGGAAAACTACTAACAACACCCACTCACCTTCTACAAATGAACACAAGGTGACTAATATGTGTGGTTCAAAATCAGCCCCCTGCCCGATTCCATGTTAATTTTTATAATTTTCCTGTTAGCACACTCAGTCAGTGATTACATACATCAACATAAAGGAGACATTCCAAACTTGTTTGCCATGTATGATTATGTCCTTTACTAATTAATATTTAGTAGCTACTTTTACACAAAGTTTCTCTGTTGCTTTGTATTTGTATCTACCTGAATTGAGTTTGGATGTCTATACATGTACAACAGGTGTGTCACACACTGAAATAATCTACATTAGTTCTGATTGGTGGTTACTGTTTATCCTGGACTGGAACAAACAATAACCACACATCAAAATTAAATCTAACATATTCACTGCATGAGTCACCTGAAGTGTAAGCCTCCAAATACGATCCAAGTAGACGAGATACGAAGCAACAGAGAAACTTTGTGTAAAAGAGGCTTTTAAACGATCAGTAAAGTACTTAAATCATACATAGGAACAAGTCTAGAATGTCTCATTTCGAACCACCCAAGTTAATCTCCCTGTGTTAATTTGCAGAAGGGGAGGGGGTGTTGTCAATAGTTTATCTTTTTTACTGCCAGAAATGAGTGCCTGTGCCCATGCATGTGATAAAAAGGCAAAAGCACAATAATTATTCATGACTTCTGAAGATTAAAGTAACTTGTATAGAGTAAGTGCTGTTTTGTATCGATTCTTCACCTCTTGTATTATTATGGTAAAATTATGGATAAATTGATATATCAATGAATCGTTTCACCACTACCTGACAGAGCTAAGAACAATAACCGGTAGTGCTGGTTATGCATCACAAATGGAGTGTCCACAATGAGAAAATGGTAAAGCTCCCAAGTCAGAAAAACTGAGAAATTAAAAGCCGACTTCTCCTAAACTGGTGGGCCGAATGTGCTCAAATTTTACAGATTAAATAAATAAAGTGAACACTATCAGTGGAGTACAAATTACCTATATATATTAAGATTGTTTATTACGTTCCTGGATAAAACATTTTCTCTGTTACAACATTTGACTTTAATTTCCCTGGCCAAATTCCTAATTACTGTGTATTCCAAAGGCTTTGTTACAACATTCATTTGTTACAACATTTAATTTGTTATAACATTTGATTTGTGTGGTCCACCTGACAAAATTAGCTCAATTATAATCACCTGATGCAACGAAACCATGTAAACAATGGCAGTCATTTAAATGACAAAAGGCATAACAACAAAGGTGCCGGGTAACAAAAGCGTGATAACCACACGTCATTCATAATCAGTAAATAACAAAAGCCTAACAAAGACACCAGATAACAAAGGTGTGATAATCGCACCTCATTCATAATTGGTACTTTAGAATCACTGGTTGCTGGTTTAATGCAATTAAAGCATGAAAAGAAATCTGTCTGTTTCTACTTTTTTTACTAAATAATTTAGAAATATCTTTTAGCAATCATTCTGTACCTGTATGTCGACTAACTGACTACAGCTTGAAGTAAATCTCTCGTGTTCATTTTGAATTCTGACTACGGTGAGAATGGTTGAAAATTTGCCAGTCAGAGAAAGAAGAAGTGTCTCTTTAGAAATAAGCTACAAAGAAAAAAAATAATAATATGAATCATTTTCATATCTCAAAGTACCGACATACTCTAAGCCAAATATACCGAGCGAGCCTTGACTAAAAGGATTGGGCTTGAAATAAATGTACATGTACTGTCCGCAATCAATATGATTTATCGTGCATGTGAAATTAGTGTTCTCCAGGAAGCAACCGAGTATTGAACAAAGATGATTTCACGCAAAAGTGATTTTTATGATTCAATGGCTGGAACATGTACATGTATGTTGACACTTTCATCAGATGGTAAAACTTACTACATGTACTTTAACCTTTTTTTCATGACAATATGTATGTTGTTTGAAAATTTTATTACCATTACATAGGAGTTCTGACAGTAATCATACCAGTATAAACTGTTTACGACATGCATGTCCAACATCATCGACATGGATGAGTACATAAACATTCTGAAAAAACCCAATGAATTTGGATATAACGTTTCTCGGTTATAACGTTCTAAAAGGCCAGTCCCCTGTGAAAGGTTATAAACAATCTTTACTGTATATATATACATGTATTACATTATGTCAGATTTTCCCTTTAAACTCATCCAATTAATTTATAAAAATATATGGAAAAATTACAGCATCTGATGATTTTTTATTTCTCTAAATTTTTCTTGAAATATTTTAGTTGAGTGGAAACTCTTTATTCAACAATATATCATAATTCCAAACAATATTTGAAGTAACACCAACTATGCTACCATATGTACTCACTTATAAGTCAAGTCCATCCAACTGCAAACAACACAGACTGCTGTTGCATAATGCACCAGCAGACCAGGGTCCATGTTATTTGTTCTACTGAAGACTACTGCTTAGGCCCAGATCTGCCAGTGCATTATGGGACAGCAGATCTGGGTCTGAATAGTTTGCAGTTGGACTTGACCTATAAGCGAGTATATAGATCAGTGGTTCCCAAAACCCCCCCGTCATGACCTAAATGAGGGTCACAAGGACCCTCACAACCCTATACTGGTACTGCATTTTGGGTTGCAAAAAATGGTGTTTAGGGTCGCGATCAAAAACATTTGGGAACAACTGATATACAGTATGTCTTTGAACCATTCACATTTTTATGGAAATATGCATCTTAAAGCAAATCAAATTATTTATCCTTATAAAGCACTCATGGGGGGGGGGGGGGGGAGAGTGAGATCATGGCAAAATTTACCCTACTGTGTTCAATGAGCAAAGAGCAAGTGCAATGTATATGTAAATAATGAATGAATAATGATGGATATTGCATGCAAGATGTGATTATTGATGTGAAAGCATGGAATCTGAGATAGAAATTTGATTAATTTGTTATGACATACCGGGGTATACTTATTTTCCTATGCAATGTGGGGTCTACAAAACAAAACAGAACTGCTGAACATGCCACACAATTCATACAACATAAATGTCAGGGAGTAATTAGGAGAACAAAAGGGACAGAAAACATATCCCATAAATTCCAACCTAGTCAAGACATATTATTGATAGGCTGTTTTGATATTTATGCTTTTGTCTGAAGGTACAACATGATATAAATGTGTTAGAACATGATCAAAGCCAAACTGCAAATTGTACATTAAAACATCTATTATCTTGACCAATCTATTATCTTGACCAATCAGGAGGCATATATTTCATCCAGATAAAGAGCTGTGAATAGAAGTACAATGTACAATGTATCTGGATTAAATGAGTCAGTTAATGGTTATGTTGGCTTCTATATGTATCAATAATTAAGTAAACATTAAGGTTCTGTAGAAATTTGACATGAGCAGAAACCAAGAAGCAATAAAAATATTATTAAGATCCTTTAATTAAATACTAAAAATTCATGACCAAAAAGTGTAAATGTAAACACAGGAGTGATGAACCACCATTTTATGTCTGGTTTTATGAACACAAGTGTTAAATGGTTCCGACATGAATTTTATTCACACCTGTGCTGGTAGGTGATATTGAGGATGTCTGTTTTTTTAGTAGATATAAGGAATATTTCACGGGTTATATCATCACAAGTGGCGAGTGACAATACAAAATGTTTCCACTTCACGAGTGAAATATTTCCTTATATCTACTTTTAAAAATGTAGATTTTCTTTTTATTATACATTTTTAAAGCAAACACTATCGATCTGCATAGATTTTTTTTCTCTATTCTGTGCCAATGTGATTAATGGCTGCATTACTACATGTACATCGATAAAAGGAAGTTCAAAAAGTTTACAATTATTTTAGGACAGCAACTTTTCAAAAAGGTAGCTTGTACATAATGCGTCAAATTGTGTATTTTTGTCAAATTAATGACTGTTTTCATGCGAAATGAAGACAATTTTATTTTCATTAAGACATTTCATGTGCAAACTGATACAGCGAACATTGCTGAGGTGGGGATACTGAAGAAACATGACAGAATGATGGTATCCAACTGACTTCAGAATGTAACATCATTAAACAACAGATTTTAATGATTGTGAGTTTACTTGTAAGGATTTTGGTTTTCAATTTTGTTTATTTCTGCATTCAAACAGGAGTTTTTGTCTGGTCATGGTAAGCTTGTAGTCTATTTTGGTAACAGATACAGCACCCAATTTTCGATTGTCACTTAATTTTGGTTTGCAATCAGCACTCATCAATGCCTGATTTCTCCACTGTTTTCAGACATGATTATCATCGTGATGAGAGATAAAATCGCTACTTAAACAATTTTATTACTATATTTAATCAAGACTTTTTCTTAAAAATGTGTACTGTTTGTGATAGACTCTAGCAGGTATATGATACTGTATGGGTGACAGAATATATACATTTGTTTCTGTCACAGTTAGTTATGATTGGTCGTTATTGTTTTACCCTGGACTTTAACAAACAATAACTACTAATCAGAACTGCATATAACACTGCATGACAAACCAGATGTAGCCTTCAGTTCGATCCAAGTAGACAAGATGCAATGCAACAGATAAATTTCGCGTAAAAGTGGTTATTAAATGATCAGTAAAGTACTTAAATCATACATAGGGAAGAAATCTGCAATGTCTTCTTTCCGTTGATATATGTTATCAGTGGCTGAAGATGCAGACGAGATAAACTAATTAGCATGGAATTGGGGCGGGAGAAGGGGGCAGCTTTCGAACCACGTGAGTTAGTCACCTTGTGTTAATTTGTAGAAGGCGAGTGGGTTTTGTCAATTGCTTTTATTTTTTTACTGACAGAAATCAGTGCATGTACTTGCTACGGCTGTCTCATATGAATTCTCAATTTAAAGAATGAAAAGGCAAATGACTAATACTTATTCACGACTGCTGAAGATTAAAGTTACTTGCATAGAGTAAGTATCGTTTTGTATCGATTCTTCCCTTCTTGTATCGATACGTGTATAGATATAGAAAAAGTATCGATATATCGATTAATCGTTTCACCCCTAATAGGCAGATATTTTTTTTTTTAAATGGGAAAATTAAGTAGTTCCAAAAATGATATCACAATTGTGGTATCACCCCTGTGGCGATATTATTTTGTTCCCAATGAAATACTTAAATATCTCATCATGAAATATATAATAACTTTTACCACCCATTAAGGCACCACTGATCACTGATCAACAGCTCATTACACATGCCTTCGATCGGACCGTTGCTCGTCTTTAATCATACTTGACTACCGGTAGCTTGGAATTTCTGTACAACAAATTACATACTGTCATAGCAACACTCACTTAGTGACAATCATGTGTAAGAATAAACGTTCCCTCTTTTATCTTACCCTCTCGCTCACTCTCTCCTAATTACATTTAATTTTATTTTAAAAAGATAATTTAGTTACTCATAATACCACTAATTATAGCTGTACAAAATCGTATTTGACAATATATATTTCTGATTCCTAATACTCTGTTCTATGTTGTCGTCGTGATTGGCAAATTAGTTTCATTTATTGTAAAAGGGAAAAATTTCTGGGGGCACAGGTGTAATCTGTACAAGTGAATTATCTGGATAATTGGCATCTGGATAATCAAAGTTTTAGTGTACCTGCTGATGTTAGCATGGGAATCTGCACATGTACTCATGCTTTCCGACTGGAATTCTGTAATAAAATTGTAATTTTAATCTGGAAGACCCACTTAGTGGGAAAAACTGCAGCAAAAGCATCATCTGTCACTAATAACCAAACAAGTATATAGAACAATGATTCTGATTGGTTGGAAAATATCTGAATACTAAGGGACCGAAGATTTAAATTTTCAAATGTGGGGCTGGAGGCCTGGGATTTTCTTTCCAACCAGGTTATTTTTTTTTCTTTTGTCTCAAGGAATTTTTTTTTCTTCAACTAATATAATATATAGAATTAGTTTTCTTTCTCTAGAAATCAGAGCATGATTATTTTATCCAGGTATTTGGGTGGCTGGAACTTGTTCCCCATAAATTCCCTGTCCCCTCCCCCACCCCAGAAAATTAATCAGTCAGTCCCTAAAGGTTGTGGTCTTCTAATTTAATTCATACTGACACACACACACATATAACTAGTTCTCAAATGAATGACCTAATATTTCCACTAATCCTCTAGAAATCTAAAAGCAAAAAATTGCATTACTCAAATTTTGAAGCATGAGCTGCATGTAGTCAGCCAGGTTGTGTTTCTCACTGAAAATTAATGATTCCCTACTTGAACTTGATAATCAATTGTGAATCATGTCAACAAGAGTGTAGTAAAATACCAACATGCTATCACTGTAAATAAATAACCGCAACCCGGTGAAGACAAGAGGTCAGATACAGAATAGTTAAGCTAAGTTACAGATGATAAAATTATTTTGCTTTTTTCTTTCCTTCTTTCTTTCTTTTAAACTACTTCCTTGAATCTAATCATGTCAGAAACTGTAGTAAGATCATTTATGACATTTGGAGTGCCTGCCAATAAAGTTAGGATATGTTATATCAAACTTGGCCTGACTTAGTTAATCCTTCTTTTGACATAATGTTACAATTTGTATAGCAAACCTGGGCCCAAATTTGAGATTTGCCTTGAGAAGTCTTGTTTAACTTTGGCCTGGAGTGAGAAAACCACATCTGTCACCTTTACATATGCAGTACATTTAGTAGAGAGTGTAATAAACATACTACACTTATGCTGGTTAAGTGGTGTAGAGTGTAGTCCAGTGACTATGATACATAATCATGGCACTTGACATACTAAGCAGGGGTCAGTATTGACAGCTGAAATCATGTTGTGATACAACTTACTGGATTGCAGCCAAGCTGAGAATTTAAAAAAGCCATGTGATAACGACTGATTGCATGATTTGCAGAGTCTGCAAGTAAAGTTTTATTATAATAAATTACATGTTCTACAAGCTGTGTTTCTCATCATTTTATGAAAAAATTCAAAGGATCTGACTTGAAATAATGAACTAAGCATTTGAATCAGAAAACTTTTTTTGTGGATATTCAAACAACAAATCAGTATTAGAATATTTCACTTGTTTACCTAGTAAGTAGTGACACCTAAAGCAAGACCTGGCAGTCGACAGTTCTGACAACAGGCAAAACTATCAACGACACACACTCCACTTCTCCCAATAAATACTAATTCGCGAGTTTCAAAATCTGACCCAAAACCAATTCCATACTAATATTCTTATACTGCTGGCATCTTCAGCCACTCATAACTTGTACATGTAAATGTAAAGGTGATAGATGATGTATTAATGTAAAGATGATATTACAAACTTTTTCCCCATGTATGATGTATAAATGTAAAGGTGATATTATATACTTTTTCCCCATGTATGATGTATTAATGTAAAGATGATATTACACACTTTTTCCCCTTGTATGATGTATTAATGTCAAGGTGATATTACACTTTTTCCCGATGTATGATGTATTAATGTATAGGTGATATTACACACTTTTTCCCCAAGTATGATGTATTAATGTAACACACTTTTTCCCCATGTATGATGTATTAATGTAAAGATGATATTACACACTTTTTCCCCATGTATGATGTATTAATGTCAAGGTGATATCACAAACTTTTTCCCCATGTATGATGTATTAATGTAAAGGTGATATTAAACACTTTTTCCCCATGTATGATATAATAATGTAAAGATGATATTACAAACTTTTTCCCCATATACAGTGTATGATGTATTAATGTACAGATGATATTACACACTTTTTCCCCATGTATGATGTATTAATGTAAAGGTGATATTATACACTTTTTCCCCATGTATGATGTATTAATGTACAGATGATATTATACACTTTTTCCCCATGTATGATGTATTATGTAAAGATGATATTATAAACTTTTTCCCCATGTATGATGTATTAACGTACAGATGATATTACACACTTTTTCCCGATGTATGATGTATTAATGTACAGATGATATTATACACATTTTCCCCTTTATGATGTATTAATGTAAAGGTGATATTACAAACTTTTTCCCCATGTATGATGTATTAATGTATATTGATATTACACACTTTTTCCCCATGTATGATGTATTAATGTAAAGGTGATATTATACACTTTTTCCCCATGTGTGATGTATTAATGTACAGATGATATTACAAACTTTTTCTCCCGTGTATGATGTATTAATGTACAGATGATATTATACACATTTTCCCCTTTATGATGTATTAATGTAAAGGTTATATCACAAACTTTTTCCCCATGTATGATGTATTAATGTACAGATGATATTACAAACTTTTTCCCCATGTATGATGTACTGTACATAGTTTATTGATCATTTAATGGCCACTTTTATTCAAAGTTTCTCGGATGCTTCCTGCCTTGTCTACTTGGATCCAGTTTTGAAGGTGTAAACTTCCAGTATGTCATGCAATGAATAGCATTCAGTAAGCTCCAGTAGCTGGGTGATTTACCCACGTAAATCTGCCAGAAGGTCAACTTTTTGCTGTCCCCTGTAGACTCAATGGAGAAGCACCCCCAAACCACCCTGTTACTGTACAATCTTTATCCACTACTTTCAGTTTTTGGAATGCCGTAATAGGCTACTTTCCATTCTAATTGGTGGCTTTTGCTTACTTGGACTGAAATAGATAAGAATCAACCCATAAAATCAGTCAGAATTGAAAGTGGCCTATTCACTGCTTAACATAAAAAAACATGGTATAAAACATAGGTCATATCAAAGTCAACAAATCCTTTCATCAAAGTAACTTAATTGGGAATTTGAGCACTATTGGATTAAATACTTACACTCCTGCAATTCAGTCTAAATTGGACTTTTTACACATTAAAAATAAGGAATAATTGAGCCATCAAATATGTGCATAAATTGTCTTCAAATTACACTGAAAGTAGACTTGTGCAATGTTCACTGTGAAAAAAATTACTTCCTATTTTTCAATAGTCCCCACATTTAACTGAACAAGAGCTACTCCCCTTTAATACATGTACCTAGTCTATCTTCTCCACTGAAGGAACAATTTCATCATATTTAGTTTTAAGATCAAGAGGGAAAAGAGTACCTACAGTCATTTGATTAATAGACTGAATCCCAAAGAAAATTTACTCTAAAATGGTTTTTTTATTAGATTTACCGTATATACTTGTGTATAAGCCGAGTCCAAATGCAAACAACATAGATTCTGATCTGCTGTTGCATAATTCGCCAACAGATCAGGGTCTATGTTGTTTGTTCTACTGATTAGTCCCTACAAACTCTATAGACCCAGATCTGCCGTCGCATTATGCGCCGGCAGATCTGGGTCTATGCAGTTTGCAGTTGGTATCGGTTATACGCAAGTATATACCGTATATGACCAAGTTCAGTGTTTTGTATACAGCACAGCTGGGTGGACGGGGGGGGGGGGGTTGAGTCTAGGAGGGTGTAAAAAATTGGAGTAAAGAGCCTTGCCCAAGGACATGCCACAGTAGCTGACCCAGGCTGCTCCAATGATAAGATCTGTATCTGCACCCTTTCTGATGTCTGGCATGTGTGTGGGGGGGAAGGGGAACGGCTCAATACTCCTTTGTATTCTGTACAGACTGACTTGTCTCAATAAATGAAACAGTTTAAAAAAAGTAAAGACTGCCAAAATTTTGGATCAAAGTTACTTTCAAAGTGCTTGGGGTCACTAAAAGGTTTGCATTTTCTTCTCCACTGGTGTCAGACAGCAGCATATGTTTTTTCCATTCCCAATCCTTCAACACTGGGAAACCAAGTTTTCCACATGACTTGAAGCAAATCTGGGCTGCAGGTATTTGCTAAAACATTTGAAGTGGTAGATGTTGGAGGGAAAAAAAGTTTGGACCATACAACCTATCAGTCTTGCTACTTACCAAACCCTTCAGAGTTCTCTGAGTGAAACTTACTACCCCACCCACCCCCTAATTCCCAATCTTAACAGAAAAAAAAATTATATAGGGAGGGTCACAGAATACTGTCAAAGACAATATTTCAGTATCATTCAAATTCTAGTGAAAATTTCATTTCAGAATATTGGCAACACCAAATTTTAGTGAATTAATGATGTGAAAAGTAAAAATTGTTCATTATAATGTTTTTATGCTATCTAAACAAAATATGTGTTTGCATGCTATATACATGTACTATATTTGGCACACACAACAAATGTGTGTTTCCGGTCAGCC
The DNA here is from genome assembly GCA_029931535.1 of Margaritifera margaritifera. NCBI lineage: Eukaryota > Metazoa > Mollusca > Bivalvia > Unionida > Margaritiferidae > Margaritifera > Margaritifera margaritifera. The sequence continues at coordinate 2,498,787 of JAQPZY010001438.1, forward strand.
GATCGTTCTTGTTTCTCATTGCCACCATTTTTTTTTTAATAAAAAAAAGTCACAAAATTGAATTATGCCTGCCCAGTACTTTGAAGCACTTGAAATATTATTTGATTTATATATAATGTTAAAAAAAAAAAAAAAAAAAAAAAAAAAATTACCTGCCTACCCTAATTTTAAAACCAGTGCAATAGGAAACACATATTATTTTTTTTTGGCCTTACCCACAAAGAAATGAAATTTTGCAAATAACATGATTAACTGCCTTCAGTAAGGGATATCCAAATAAAAACAACAAAATATAAATCTAATTATTACCAAATATACTCACTTATAAGTTGAGTCCAACTCCAAACCACCTAGATCCTGATCTACAATCACATAATGTGCCGGAAGATCAGGGTCTATGTTGTTTGATCTACTGATTACATGTACTCCTAACAAACTGCATATACCCAGATCTGCCATTGCAGTATGCGACACCAGATCTGAGTCTGTGCAGTTTGCAGCTGGACTCATAAGCATGTATATATAGTACCTAAAACACAGCATACACAGAACCATCCTCTCCCTCATAGCATAGTGCACATAAAAATGGTCGTTACTAACATCTAAAGCAGAATGTCTTGCAGAGACACTTCAAATGCCACTGGCATAGATAATACAGGGCCAAAAGGTCTTACAAATAGTGTTAAGGTTATAGCTGAAACTCTCTTCAACCCATGCACCTCCCAGTCAATCTATCCTAGCATATAGAAACTGGCTAACGTTACACCTCTTTAAAGTAATGGTCAGAGGAAAGAGACAGACAATTAAAGACCAATCTCTGTACTACATTTACTGTGGAAAAACCACAGGGGCTTGTATCGTTGCTTACAATGTACCTATCAATCGTACAGCTGAATGGAATACTGCCCTCTCTTGGTCGACCGAAAATGATGCACTATGCCTACTGATAACCTGATTTTCAGTCGACCAATAAGAGGGCAGTATTCCATAGACTGCATTGTACCTGCACATTAAGCAGGCGTGATCACGGCTATGTTGACCGGTAGCGTTGGAAAATGGTCTGGCATTCTTTCAAGGTGTGGTAACAAGTCAAACTTTGTGCAGGCATAAAAAGTCGAATGCCTCAGCTAAATATTGGTACCAAATTTATTATGCAATGTGAAGTGTTTCTTGAAATATTAGCATTGATTCTTAAATAGGTCGGACAAGAAGGGAGACAAGTGCCCTCCCTTGAAGTATTATACAGTACATGTATGATTTATAAGTAAATTTTAAGCAACGATATGATCCCCTGTAGGAAAAGGATGATTATGATAATTTTTTTCTGTATTTAATTCAGCATGAAATTATAAGTAAATCACAGTCTGGATTCAGACTAATGTATTCTTGTGAAACTGCTTTAATTCACAAGACTGAAATGGTTAAAAACAATAAAGGAAGGCCAATCAGGCCAACAACAAAAAATGCGTGTTTCCTATTGCACTGGTTTTAAAATCAGGGTATGCAGGTAGGTTTTTTTTTTTTTTTTTTTTTTACCATTACAAGGGGGATGCTTTGGTCTTAATCATGAGTGAAAGGGGTCAAAAAGTATCTTTTAATGCCAATCTTTCAAACGAACAGGAGATTATATATGGCGTCCCTCAAGGGTCAACACTTGGACCACTTATGTTTTTACTTGTTAATAATGGCCTGCCAATATATCTAGAGCAATCAAATTGTGAAACCAATTTATTCTCAGATGATACAACCCTTTATAAAACTTCTTACCAACCTGGAAAAAGGTCTTGAACAAATATCTTTGCAGTCAAGAGAATGGTCTGGTCTTCAACTTTGCAAAACCTAAATGCATGTTGATTAGCAACAGCAAAATAGGTGTAGGCTCAAATCAGACAACATAAGAATTAGTAATTAATAATTTTTGAGGTTGAAAAGGAAAAAGTGCTGATTAACTATTGTCAAAAAACATGTCATGGTGTGAGCTCATAAGAAGCACCAGTAAAACATGGCTGCTCATAGTGCTTTGCCTTAAGGTATTAAAGGATTTTGGTCTGTAGATCAACATATAAAGTCTTCAAAAAAGTTTTATTCAACCTCATATGGAGTATTGTAGTACTGTATTGAATGGTGCTTCAAAACCCTGCTTTGGACAAGATACAAAAAATTCAAACAAGAATATGTATATTAAGTTCCTGAAAATTGCACCATTTCATGACAGACTGTTTTATCAATAATAAAATGTCATGCATAAAACTTAACTGGGCACATATCTTTGTTATACAAGTGATATGTTTAAGTTATGTATAGATATCTTATATCTATGATTATAAGGGTACATGGTAAGTGCTCCTCTTAATTACATACCTGTTGACTCCGCACCTGTAGCCACATTGTGGATATGTTGGACCTGTACCAAAATGCAGCATGAGTGGAAAATTAAGTATGCTGTTATGATTTTGTGGTTTTAACCCCATTTTTCAGCACATGATAGGCAATACATGGCAGCCAGTATATTTGGTGGAAGAATAACCTGGGAAAACCCCGGAAAGAACCATCGACCCATGCAAAGCTACTGGCAAGCTTTCTCACATACCCATATTGGCTGAGCCGAGCCAAGACTCAAACCCACATGGACAGAGGTGAGATGTCAGTAATCTGTAAAGGCTAGCACCCTAGACTACTTGGACACCCAGACCCCTGTATGCTGTTATGAAGGAATAAGGTCTTTACCAATCCTCTGCATATGGCTGTAATTCAAATCTGTAATACAGTGATTCCCTTCTTGATCTGCCCCCCACCCCCCCCCCCCCCCCCCCCCCCCCCCCCCCCCCCCCCCCGCGACCAGTGCAGTGGCCACCCACTTTATATGTCCAGAATCCCTTAGCACTGACAAGTTTTGTGTTCAAAAGTACTCCTCTAGGATGGCCACCCCTCTAACATGACCAGCAGCTGCCATTTTACTGCAAAAACCATCAAATTTATACCTCACTAGAGGCCACATAATGGGGTTTTACAGACAGAAATCTCAAAAATATTTGTTGATTTCTAAATTCAACACATTGACATTTATTCCAACATGCTGATAGCTAACTTTAATCTATACAAAGAGGTAAGTAATCCCATTATCTTTACCACTGTGTGTTCCCTAGATATTAGTTTTGTCACTTTGATAATTATTGACTTTTATTGACACAGATAATTATCAAGATAACAAAAGCTAACCATTGAGTATTCTTCTGCTCATGTAAAATACAAGATGGTCAATAAGCAGTTGTGGCTTCTCTCTCACAGATTATGAAATCTACTTTAAAGTGTACCAGAATAAAACCAGTAGATCATGTGACAAGCTCACATCCTTTGTAAACACTGAGCATTTCATGTAATAATCACATTGCCAGTGAAGGAATGAGTTATTGCAAAAAGTGCTGAATGTCATCAGACATTCTCAGTTTAGAAGGAAAAGTAAAAGTAATTCTAGTAAACAAAAACAAAGTCCTTTGATCCTGCTGAGAAATTCGATATCAGAAAGATTCAAATAAACATCAGTTACACATTCTACAGCAGTGGGAAAAATGAAATGGACAATGATAGTTACAGCTAAATGTTTGTGCCCTGATTTTACTGACAAGGTGATTTTGCACCACGATTGATGATTATTCATAATTATTTTCAATAACACTGATACAAGTTCAAATATTACATTTTTCTCTCTTTGCAAAATTAAATTCTTTCTTTAAATCAATTGTGCATCTTTTCCTGACTACAATTTTATTGTCTTGCATAAGAAAAAAAAAATGAGAAAACGCAAAGCTGCCGTCATTGGTGTAGACAGCATCTACTCAATGTTAAAGCTAATTCTGCAAGCCTCCAACTCCGCCGTGTGCCTGGGAACCCCATTTTCTCTCAGCTACTGTTTAGGAACAGAAGGTACACTGTAGTTTCAGGGTCTATTCTAAGACGGATGACTGAGGGATTCAGCTAAATTCACAGAATCAGTGCAAATATCATCAAAAAATCATACATTATATTTTCAAGCACTACCTTGATTTCATAATGAAATCCCTTCTCTAGTCATAAAATCCCCATCCTTTCTTTCCTGAAAGTTTTGGACGCATGTACTCCGAAACTTGACCCATGTGCATCCCTTGGGGTCACTTGCTTTTTTTAACCATTACTTGTCCCTTTTCATTTTTTTTCTTTTTTTTTTTTTTTTTTTTTGTTTCCTTCCAGATTTGAGGGGCATGGATCATTGTCCCTAGCTCATTGGATGCTAGGTGCAACACAGCTACTCGATCACGGTCTTCAGTGAAAACTTCCAAATATAAAAATGTTCTAGATCACTGAATAGCTTTCTGATACTTTACAGATAATTTAACTCCTACCTTTCTTAAACACTGCCCAACACACTCCAATTTAACCTGTACATGTGAAACTGCATGCCTCATTGCTTGTTTGGCAGCTTTTTGACATGTTCTGATAAGGAAAAGGGGCATAGAATAGAAAGCCATGAATAACTTTGTCTTATACAGATAAAGTAAGACAAAGTCTTTTTATCTAAAAACCTATCTACATATAATATAAATGTCTCTAGTCCTAAACTTCTCGGCATTCATGTTTAAAGTTTTTTTTCAGTGTAATGTACAAGCTGATAATGCATGCTATCTTCTAAGGTAGCAATGCTCACTGAAATGAATACTAATATACTGCCGAATGTCAATATAAAACATGTGCTGATACCTGTTGGCCACTGACCAATACTACTGACAAAGTATTAGGCATTTATGTTATCACAGGCACAATGGTAAGCTTGTGGGACATTCTGGTTTAAAGTACGTCACCTTACTAGTTTCACTATATAACATATACAAATTAAAATGGGCATAACTTTATCATTTTTCAACCAATGTTCATGAAATTTTCAGTATTTACTTTGCATTCATAATACTTCATACTGTTATTATTGTCAACTAACCAAATCTGATTTTGTATAATGTGGTATCAGTGGCGTAACTTCAAATTTTGGCCCATCCCCCTCACCCCTGCAAAAATTCAGAAATGCCCTCCCGCCACCCCCAATTAAAAAGAACTTGGGATTTTGGGCCCCTTCTTAAATGCCATACCCACCCACCGCCCTTGCAGGGGGCAGTAGCTATGCCACTGTGTGGCATGCTAATGAGAAGACGTAGTTATCTCTCCTCTGGCAATAGGCAATAGGTCAATCAAGAAAAATCATATATACTCATTTATAAGTGGAGTCCAACTACAAAAACAACATAGACCCTGATCTGTCATCACATAATGTCCTAGAAGAGCAGAGTCTTTGTCATTTATTCTATTGATTACTCCTAACAAACTGCATAGACCCAGATCTGCCAGCGCATTATGTGACAGCAGATCTGGGTCTGCGCAGTTTGCAGCTGAACTCGACTTGTAAGCGAGAATATATGGTACCAAGTTTCATAATGAATACATATTAGTATATCAAGCTGTAAATGGAGCTGCACCACAATATCTATAAGACATTTTTAGCCAGATACAACCTACATGCAGAGTTATTCTTGCTACATAGACCTAAAATATAGCAGTTTGAGAAGAGCTTTACATTTTCTTAAATTTTAATTTAAAACAATCAATTATTCCCAGTGCTTTTATAAATATGTATTTTTTGTTTTTTGTTGGCTTTAATGGCACTTTTAACACATTATTGGCTATTTTAATGCAATGGACATGTGAGTTAAGTGCCTTTCCCAAGGACACACAGAGGCTGTTGACCCAAGCTGGTATCTACCTGTGATTGTAAGATTAAAAGTCCAAAACTCCACCAAATGCAGCTCACACTTTAAAAAATGCCTCAACAAGATATCTACGTGTTAAATCAGCATTATTTTTAATTTTAACTAGTGTTGATATATAGTCACTTTTACAAGGCAGGTATTCTCATGGATCCCATTGAACTATTTATATTAGTTAATATCAAGTATAAAATATAAACTACCTCAATAATAAGCCGACAACATCAAATAGGCGGTGCACTTTTACAGTGTTGTTGTTATAGAGTACTCTATACATGGTACTAAAGTAGAATGCAGAGAATGCCTCAAGGGAGAACAGTTTTGTACTAATGGACTTACCTAATAAAGCATTATTATTATTATTATTATTATTATTATTATTATTATTATTATTATTATTATTATTATATGATGTAATACAGTGCTGGATAAATCCCACTAAATTCTACTGCACTCCTCACTTTACAAACCTGTGCATGGTGCCTATTTATGAAGGAGATAAATTGTCTGGAAAAAAAGTGAAACCTGACACTGAACTGAAAAGCCTTCAAGATCTGAGATTAGCAGGCAGTCAATCATTAAAAATGTACAATTTGCAAAGGAACATGGGATAGCCCAGAAGTGGCTCGACCAAGGTTACATTTGAAGATCCAAGGCCCTTATGCCAGAAGAACTGGTCTAAGCATACTGTAGTATATACATTTATTGGATTGACTAAAACTGACTAAAATATTTTCAACTAATGTACATACTCGCTTATGAGTTGAGATCAACTACAAAGAAACATACCGTATATTATTGCGTATAAACTGGATCGAAATGCAAACAACATAGACCCTGATCTGCCGTCGCATAATGCGCAGGCAGATCTTGGTCTATGTTGTTTGTTCTACTGATTAGTCCTTACAAACAGCACAGACCCAGATCTGATATGGATCTATGAAGTTTGCAGTTGGTATAGGATTATACGCGAGTATTAACAGTAGATTCTGTTCTGCTATCACATAATGTGCCAGCAGATCTGGGTCTGTGCAGTTTGAGTTGGACTTGTAAGCAAGTATAGATGGTATGTTACACTGCTTAAACACATGTGCTAAATAACTGCCAAAAAAAATCAATAGTCCAGAAGTTTGAGACATGCTGAAAATTTTGCTGCGCATGTAGAATTCTGTATCACTTGCCAATAACAAAAAATACCGACTGTTTTTTCTCCATTAAAATATGCTTTTTAGACAAGCAGATTATTATGGGCTTGTATGAAAATGCAAAAATTATATTTGTACAGCAGTGCCCCAGCTGGGAATTTAATGCCGAGTTGAGAGCAATAGGGGCTCTTTTTTTATGAGGCACTTTCTTTACAGAAGGGACATTTTTGGGAACAAAGACGCCTTTTTTTGCGATCAAAAGACTTGTGACACTGATGAAATGTAGAATTTTATCTTTTCATAAGAAAAAGTAAATATAGGCAAAATCATATTTATATATATGCATCCAATATTTGCTCATTTCAAAAATTAAAATCATAATTATATACTTGTATGTATCCCATATTTACTCAATCCAGAAATTAAAATCATATTTATATACATGTATCCCATATTTACTCAATTCAGAAATTAAAATCATATTTATATACATGTATGTCTTCCATATTTACTAATTTCAGAATTTAAAATCATATTTATACATGTATCCCATAATTACTCATTTCAAAAATTAAAATCATATTTATGTGTATCCCATATTTACTAATTTCAGAAATTAAAATCATATTTATATTTATATATGTATCCCATATTTACTAATTTCAGAAATTAAAATCATATTTATATATGTATCACATATTAACTCAATTCAGAAATTAAAGATCAGTATCATTTTATTATACAATGTATACAAAGTAGGAAAAAGCAGTGGTGGCTCACTGGTTAGTGTGTCAGACTTGCGACCAGAATATTGCAGGTTCAAATCCTACCAATGGAACAGCACAGGTCAGCTACTGTGTAGAGTCCTTGGGCAAGGGACTTTACTCCAACTGTCTTTGCTCTAAATAACCTACTTGTGTTGATGTGCCATAAAACACCAAACAAAACCAAGCAACAATACAGGAGACTTTTTTTTGTACTGAAATAATTCCCTTCAACAAAATTCATATTTGCTTCTGAGAAAATAATAGTTACTTTTAGAAGAATTTTTAAATTGTAGTCAGCAAATCGTACTATCGATAACTACGAATAGAGTCTTGAAAGTAAACATTTAACTTGGCGATTGATCTACAAATGACATGGCTATTAAGATGATAAACTTGTATTATTTTGTTTACATTGTTGCTCATGAACTTTCCCCTTGCCCTGGTAGACCCAGATACACTTCATCAAATTGTAGAAGACAATGCCACTAATCAAGATAATGAAAATCCAAGTACATATAGTGCTATATATATATATATATATATATATATATATATATATATATATATATATATATATATATATATATATATATATATATATATATATATAGTTTAAAGGCAATCCTGAAAGTAGTGTAGAAGGAGTAGCTATAACAAACTTGTGCTAACGGATGGACATACATTGGACGACGAATGACAGATGAGCACCTTTCTCATTTAAGACCAAGTAGACATACTAAGGAGTTTTTTAATGAAAACCCGATGCTGATATGCCCTTCCATTCAGGAGTAGTGATAAAAAGATTTTCAAGATGGCTGCCATGGTGGCAACATTGGATATCAAAGCGGACCATTTTCATTTAGGGCCAACTAGACATCATAAGAAGTCTTCTAGTGGAAACCTCATGATGATATGACCATCCATTCCAGCCATGTAGCAATAACAAGATTTTCAAGATGGCTGCCACGGCAGCCATACTGGACGTCAGATCTGCCTCATTTTCACTTAGGAACAACTATACTTCAAAAGAAGTCTTTTAGTGAAAACCCCACATCAATATAACTTTCTGTTCAGGAGGAGTAAGAATAACAAGATTTTTAAGATGGCTGCCATAGTGGCAATATTGGACTTCCGATTGGCACCATTTTCATTCTGGACCAAGTAGACTTCATAAGAAGTCTTTTAGTAAAAAACCCATGTTGATATGACCATCCATTCAGGAGTAGCAATCATGAGATTTTCAAAATGGCTGCAATGGTGGCCATATTTAATCCCAGATCAGAACCATTTTCATTTATCACTAACTAGACATCATAAGAAGTCTTTCAGTGAAACCCCATGTTGATATGACCATCCATTCAGGATTAGTAGCGATAAGATTTTCAAGATGACTGCCATAATGACCATATTGGATGTCAGATGTGCACCATTTTCATTTAGGACCAACTAGACATCATAAGAAGTCATTTAGTGAAAACCCCATCTTGATATGACCATCCATTCAGTAAAAGTAGCTTTATACAAGAGTTTCAAGATGACCACTACGGTGGCCATATTAAATGTCCGAGCTGCACCATTTTCATCTAGGACCAACTAGACCATGGGATGAATGTGTGTGTCAAGTTTCTGGTCTATGACCAGTAGAGCTAAAAATGCATTATACTGAGTTTTCTGTGCTAATTCTGACCTTAATTTTTTATTTCTGTTCTGAACTTTTTTATCAAAAGAATAAAGAGATGTGCACGGGAAAATAATTTAACTATAAGAATGGAACTGGTAACTTGCAACACACATCCATATTGCAGTGCTCTTGCTTCTATCAAAACAACACTGCCACCAAACGAATATTTCTGAAACTTTCTTGCATAAAGATTTTGGGGGGTTTTTTACCTACTTTTTCAATGAATTTCCAAAAAGGTCTCAGAGAACAGAAAGTGTAATGCATGAGCCAATAGATCTAGTACTGTTATTGCTAACTTGTCATTTGTTTTTTAGAATTCAACACAAAAATGACTTGAATCACAACTCAAAACTAGGCCGACCCATGGGTCAAATTGTCTGTGCAGGTAGTGGCGTTGCTTAGAAACATCATCTTGGGAGCAGTTTGACATTCATATTGCCAGACAACCCCACCCCACCTATGTTCTAGGCTTATCCGCCTGCCATGAATCCTTAATTTGGACCAGTCTCATTTTAAAATGGGTAATTCTGATGCAGGTCAAAGTGAATGAATACATATTAGTGAATAAAGATAATCTCTCTCTCAAACTAATCAGTGATTATTATATTTTCATTGTTCAGCAAATGCACAACCAAAACTAAATGCATGGTGCATGTGTTTTTCATAAATTGTAACTTTATAGCTTGTGTCAGTGCCTGAAGAGCAAATTCATTTATACTGTGGTATGATATATTACGTGGAGAAATTTTCAGTTAAATCGTAGCATGCTGATGCATACTGAACTTGTGTCTTGAGACCGTTAGCTGAAATTCCTTTCCTAAGCTCTTATATCCCTAAAAAAGATAATGAAACCAATAGTTATGAAAATTAAAAAAACATACCCACGGCATAGCATGTTTGTCAAGCAGTACAAGGGAAAAACTCCATATGATGAAATGAAATCCAATAATGTATAAAATAAAATTAAATTAAATTTTAGTGAAACAAAAAGGAAGCTTTTGGTGTGAAGCACAAAAGAAACTGATTGTGGCATGTTTATTTTATTTTTTTAACCAAGAAAAAGTCTGATTACATTTGAAACCAACAGTAATTCTGAACTTCTAAATAATAATAAATCTATACAATATACTAAGAAAATTGGGACTACAACACTTGACAAATGGTACATATAGGACAAATTTGATTCAACAGACATCAAAATGATCTACATTTTAGAACTTTGAAACTTGTTCTTTTATACAGATGTTAGTTTTCCTTTGTGTTGCAAGAACATAAAGGGCACAGTATGTTACCATGGAACTATGATAGGACATGATCCATGGAGTGATTTTTAATTAAAATACACAAATGAGGTCATAAAACACAATATAAATATTGAGGATTCTGTGATTTTAAACATTGTGTCACACAATGTTTTTTTGTGAACAAGATTATAAGAAGAATTCAGCCATGCAATCCATGTTTTGAGGATTTTTGTGTAAAGAAATAACTTCCACCAAGCGGCTAGTAAGTCAAATTATTGACACCTTTTTTCAAGCACTATATAAATTTTGATCTTCAGATGTACTTACATGTATATATCCCACATCATTTAGTTATTAAAGCATTACACGTCAAGACACCATATTATACACAGGATATGATGTTCACAACCAGCAAAAGTTAATCACCCCACTCTCATGTCATGACATTTTTATTTTTATTAAGTAATAATAAATTAAAACACCAATTCAGATCTTGTTCTTACTCAAACTTATATGTATGTAAAGCATAACTGTTTTTAGAATCAAATGCAAACTATGACTCACATTTACTAAAGCAGGTACATGTACAGTATGCATTGTTGCACATTGATTTACAGATTGACCGCAAATTTTTTGTTCTATGTCCCCCAAATCTTGATTCTGTGTGCTATTTCTTTTGTTAAAAAATATGCCTACAGCTTTTAATTACTGTAGTGGATATCCATCCCTGTCTCTCTTGGTGCTAGCAATTGCCAAAGTCGCAAAAGGTGATAAAAACTGTAAGATGGCAATGAATATCTATTTTAAAACAATGTATCTGGCAATGAAAATATTTAGGATTTATGGTAGTTGGCACAGCTGCAATGAAAGTGTTAAACAGCCATTAGTGTAATGTATTTTCGAGGTTAAAGTCACCCCTTCCGAGAGGAAGATTCAATTTATTTACAGGTTCAAATAATGACAGACATGACTAAATATTATGAAAATACTTAATTTGTCATTTAATGAATGATTTGTTAGTTTGGAAAGAAAAGTCATCCAGGAAACATAGGTATTTATTATAATAAATTCTGGTAGATAACAAGTGTACAGTCAAGTTCAATGAGAGCAACATCCAGAACAGTAAATCGCATGGTGCAGCTCATTTCAGGTTAACCGTATATTCAAACATGCTAATGTTTTCATGACTTATTTCAGTGCATGATAAAAACTCTAACTGCAATAATTTAGGTACCCAAGAAAAATATGATTGTACTGTACTGACCAAAGTTAAGGAGGAAAAACTGTTGAAGCAAGTATGATTATCTCATTTTATAGCACTATTATTTTCCTTTGTCCCTCTAAAATGTTCTGTCCCCTAAATTTGGATGGTGGGGGACATAATGTCCAATGCCCTTGGGATCCTGTGGCAACACTGAGCATGTTAGCCCAGTTTTGCATTATGCACTCAATTTCAATGTTCTTGCAAGTGCAATGTTTTTGTCAAGATTGTCTTCATATAATCAATCATATACATGTATAAACAATAAATAAGCATACATTTTGTATCATCCTTTTGAAGTATCATCTATACTTGCTTATAGATCAAGTCTAACTGCAAACTGCATGCACCCAGATCTGCCATCACATAATGCACCAGTAGATCTGGGTCTATGCAGTTTCTTTCTCTGACATGATAATTATAACTCCAATATAGGAGGATATTCCTGGGGAGATAATCTTTTCCTCCAGGCGCAATACACAGAGTACCGAGTCCATTCACTGTTGTATGATCCACAGACTAGTCTCTTATATTTCAAAGTTGTTCGTACACCGATTTAAATAAATGTGTGCACTTCTGTGCCTCAAATATCTCCTAGCAACCATGCAGGTGACATGGTTACAAGGGTCCAAGAAGGATCACATTCCCAAGGTTCATTCTGCTGAGTAATCATTCAGACACCTTGGATATTTTAATACTGGCTGGTATTCTGCTTCACTAATTACTTGTCTTTCAGTGCTTGGTAGTGAACAGGAAGGCTGTTTGGTCAAAACCTACGAGATAGCTCTGATATCTCTCAGGTTCCACTCCACAGTTTTGTATAATGCACTGGATTTTAATTTTAAAGACAAAGGAATTTTTCAGATTTTCCTCACAGGTAATCCTGGATGCTTAAAGACGGAACTTGTGTATATGCTTGGTGTGGTAAAAGGAAATTTAAATTCCTTTTATTATGGTGTATGGTTGATGATGTATAATTTACCAAGGTCCTGGACCATACCCACTATATATAGTAAGACGGGCAGTGGTATAATACAGAGGTGTTTTATAGTCAGGGACTAGTGCAATCAGTTACGATACAAATTTATAACTTTTTCTTTTTAAAAAAAAACATAATACAAGTTTGTTTCTTTTTTTGTTTTTTTTACAGCAAGTGAGTTCAGGTCTGTATATTGTTAATAACTGTACATGTCACTAGTGAGAGACATCTTATAATGAATATGGAACAGAACAAACTTTTATTGAACTAATTATGGGACCCCTCCAGCAGTTCAATCACACCTAGGTGAAACACATCTTATTCACCAATCACTCAATCAGACACATACATTCACTTAGTTTTGAAAAAAAGACCAAAAATACATGCACATTATTAATTTTGATGATTACAGCATGCAACAATCTAAAAAAAAACATAAAAAAATAAAGATGACTACGTCAACTGCAGTTGTGTGTGTGAATATATGAGTGAGGTGATTCTGCAGGGTTAACTTTTGAAATTTTATGAAGTGGAGGGCCAGCTGTACTTCTGTAATTCAATCTGGATTCTCTGACAATGAAGTCTGACATGGATAGTGGGAGACAATGTTGGCATCAGACAGACAGAACAAAGGGAATAGAATTACAATGTAACCCTGGGAGGGAGAGGGATGACAATCTGCTGGCAATACAGTCAGTCAGGACACATGGATATGGTCTGACTAGATCATCTGACAAGCCTAACATATCACAATGATTTCTCCAAGATTTTCACACAGAGGGATAATTCCCTCTGGCATTTTAAGAGGTGGACTTTTCATTTTTAAGAGGGACACTTTTTTATACAAGAAGATTATATATCAAAAGACCCCTTATAGCATGTTTCAACAAGCATTTGTGTGATAAGTAACTTTTAATAAAGATAACACTACAATGGAACTACATCATATGCATTAGAACTGCATATAACAGCAGAGACATTACCACAGAATACAAAAAAATGCATGTCAGCCATTGTACAACCTTGCCATGTGCAGTTGATAAAAAGCTTTTAATAACTAGATCATAAAAAGTGTCTCACTGCTCAATCAATTAATCTCACTGCTCAATCAATTAAAGTCTCGCTAAGTATTTGATTATTGCAGTTGGTCTAGAAGTCATGTGCTTACACAATGAGATGGAGCTCTGCTAATATTGATAAATGTTAAGGCTTCGTGATGCTTATGGCAAATTGAAATGCACACTCATTTTTAAGGGGGGGGGGCATTCAATTTAGAGGGGATTCTTGCAATTGAGTATCCTGGAGAAAACGCTAATTTCACCATCCATCTGAGCTCCAAAGTTGACCTGTCTTGGATGTACATATTGAATGTACATGTACAATCACTGCCATTCAGCGATTTATGAAAGGTGGTTTCGCAAACTGTGTGGCTAACAAACAAATTCTTGTCAATCGATACAGCTGCAAAATACAGCATGGTTCAGTTTAGAAACGAAGTCAAGGATCAACCTGTAATACTGGAATAACTGGCAAGATGTAGAGCTACCGTATGTACTCACTTATAGGTAGAGTCCAACTACAAACAGCATAGATCATGATCTGCCACTGCATAATGTGCCACTGTATCAGTGTTTATGTTGCTTATTCTACTGATTACTCCTAACAAACTGCATAGACCAAGATCTGCTTGTGCATTATGTGATGGCAAATCTGGGTACATGCAGTCTGCAGTTGGACTTCACTTACAAGCTAGTAGATATGGTGTATTAGGAATACACTCATATGCGACTGGTTCACATGACTACCGGTATATGCAACAAAAAAATAATTAAAATCTGGTTATTTCAAAATCAATGTAAAGCTTTACACAGTACATAAAATAGCAGCAAACTAGAAGTGTGTATAAATCCTGCTATTTTTTGATGACATCATTTGACTGAGGAGAAAACTAAGTCTGTATCCTTGATGAAATCATCATGTTTTGGACCTTATTTTGAAGTACTGGCTGTATTATGATCGTAAGTAATGTTCTGAAGATATTACTGAAGGAATTCTCTTTAAAATATTTCAACCTATTTAAGACGTTTGTTAAAGTTAAGTGACAATTTTCTTTTTTTAAATTATATGTATAGCAGAAATGACCAAGTGGTTCACCTTAACAGGGCGACTACATAGTTGTGCATGCCACGAAAAAACACCTATACAAAGGGCAAATTAGGGGCTGAACTACCATTTTAGTAAAATCAATGCAGAATTTGGCATCTTTGAACAAGTTCACCCTGAATTATAGTTCAGAAAATCATTTTTCCGCATGTGGTCACCATTTGAACAATGCTTGAAAACCCCTCAAAACAGAATGAGAATGACATGTATACTCTGCATAATTTTGTTTCATACTGTGACATGTATACTCTGTATAATTTTGTTTCATACTGTGACATGTATACTCTATAATTTTGTTTCATACTGTGACATGTATACTTTGTATAATTTTGTTTCATACTGTGACATGTATACTCTGTATAATTTTGTTTCATACTGTGACATGTATACTCTATAACTTTGTTTCATACTGACATGTATACTCTATAATTTTGTTTCATAGTGTGACATGTATACTCTGTATAATTTTGTTTTATACTGTGACATGTATACTTTGTATAATTTTGTTTCATACTGTGACATGTATACTCTGTTTAACTTTGTTTCATACTGTTTAATATAAATAATACTGTTTTCCATAAATGATCTAAAAACACTGGTTAAAAAAACAAAACACATTTGCAGTTAAAGTTAGTTGTGAGAATGATGAAAGCACAAACATTCTGATCTGAACAGCCAGGCGAACACGGTTTTACTCCTTTTTAATTATCATCTACGATACCTGGGTCTATCAAATTGTTGTACATGGAATGTTAACTGACCTTACCGCAATATTTTGTTAGCACATCCATATATATTAAACATATTAAATATTTTATTTCTGAGTAATAAAATCAAGGTACGTTGGTGGAGGCAAATTGCGTGAGAACACTAATTGGTTCCCTAACACAGGCTTGTATGACTGAGGGAACAAGAATTACCGTTAAAACAACGGAACCTGAGGATTGTATGGCCTTACCTGAAACTGCTTGGATTGGCACATCGCTTTCACTGAATCCTTTGTCAACGTAGGCTATTTTAACCTCTATACACGCCAAGTCCTGCGTTAGGCCCATCACAAACAAAGAAAGAAATATGTACACGATCAGACACCAGCCCCTATCACAGTTCAGAAAACGTCTGTCAGCCATTTTTCCGCTCGTCGGTGGGTTCCGAACAAGTCTTACAACACACGTTACCGAAACATGAGTAAATGCGGAGCCAAAATATCCAAAAGAAATTTGAAAGAAACACCATTAATCCATATTCCGAAAGGTACTCCTAAGTGATGAAAGTATCGAAACGTATATACTTATTGTAGTGCAGTTGTTAATCGGCGAGCACCTAGTTGAGTCAGTCGTGTGGAATGCTGTTCAATTTACCTCCTACGACACATATGATTCAAAACAGGGCACATATCCGACGAACACACAAACCAATTAAAGTTTTCGTTAATACAAAATGTATGTTAAACTTTAAATCAATTGGATAAAGTAAAAACGTATCTTTAAGACTTAAGAACCTTTTTTAAATATCACTTAGCTTCCAAAGAAACTGACATCTGCCTATTTCGTCTCTGGCTGTTTCTATCGAAGGAGTCAAAAGTAACAGCCAAAAATTCCCAACATGTCCACAGCGGCAATTATTATTGGATGGTATAATTATCAATTCGCACATAACCCAATGGTCGCTGGCAGGTTAGAGGCGGTTCGCTTTGATTCATTCATTAGACTAGCAGGGGAGATGTTATGCATCACATAACAATATGCTTACCAGTATAAGAGCACACTACCATTTATAATGCAATAATAATTGCATACATTAATGTGTGAGGCATATGAACCCTAATTTATAGTATACTCAAATTATGCTGAACGTTAATCGGTGCAAAACATAATACAATGCCAGCCTCTTTACCATTTAGAAATATTACGCCAGATCTATTTTAAACCTTTGGAAAACTGCGATATTGGCATGTTAACCGAGACGCGATTCAGTACCCGAAAATTAAGCTACCTTAGCAAATAAAATAGATCTAAATTTTAAAAAATGTTGTTCTTTTTCAAAGGTACTTCGATGTTATCGCCATATCTGTGAGTGTGTGTGTGTGCGTGTTGAGAGAGAGAGAGCACGTGAATACAGTAGTATTTAAAGTACGAGGAAGTAAGCTCGCTACATTTTCGGTGGAAAATTATCGGATACTTGGTTTTTAAAAATAACAAACATGATGTAAAGAATGCGTAACTGTTATGTCAAATTGAATGTAATTCATAACGATTGCAATCATTAAAAACAAAAGCCTGTCACGTGCTGTAAAGGACGCTCGATGAGACTCTAATTTCATGTTGACCAGGTTTGTGAAATTGAATTTACATGGAAAACCCCCCCCCCCCCCAAAAAAAAAAAAAAAAAAAACGCGGTACAAAAAAGTACTGTGAGAAAAAACAATGCTTTAGTCTATACAGAGTAAACTCCCTTTTCCATCCAGACAAAGACGCGTACACTTGAGATCTGTAACATGCAGGGGTTACAATATTCGTTTGTAATATATGAGTTACCAATCAGAATATATATATCGTGTTCAAAGCTTTCCTCCTTCTTTTAAGAAAAAACTGAAATTTTATTTTTTATTTTTTTATACATTGACTGTATAACACACTCTTCACAACTTAAATGAGGTATCCACCGCGGCCTGGTACCAAGCTAGCTTTCCAAGTGAAGAAAACTGACAAATCCGATGGTAACACCGACCTTCCATTAATAAACTCTGATTCTTGCTCGCACAGGCTCAGTAGATCGAACTCCACACAAATGAGGTGCAAAACGAGTGTGTTGAGACTGCGTAATGGATGGTCTATCAAACTTTTATACAGAACTGACGACCAATTGTATATATCGTCCAACGGCCACTTGTCGTGAGCCTCCTTCGATCGTGCGCCATGTTTCTCGCGATCTAACGCGCTTGTTTCGAAATAATGACGTCATCAGCTGTGTTACCAGCGTTCTTAAAGAGTGACAGGTATGAATTAAACAGTAAAATCAGACAAAATGAGATTATAACAGGTAATTTCATTTAATTTTTTAAAAAATCATAATGAAAATCCATGTTTTCGCTAATGCCTTTTTTATGTCAGACATTTTGGCCTTGAATTTTCTATTGTATGCTAAAGATAGCGCTGCCGATCACATGTTGGTTTTGTTTACATATTTTGAACAGGATAATCCACTTTGGGAATTTCTGCAACTGGATAGCCAATGTAAATATTTGGTTTTAATCATGTTGAGTTCTTATACAGCGTAAGAAATTTTTTCACTCGAAATGTATATCCACAACGGACTTTTTCGTTTCAGTATTATTTCATAATAAACATATATTCTACATCAAAAGACATTGAATCTATTATAATAAAATGTGTATCCATTCACCAGTGTCTATTTTTAAAGTTCTCTCTCCCAGTTTATTGAGTCATGTATCTATATGGTAAAGAACAAGCAAGCAGTAATGTAAGTGCACAAACTGCATATAGAATTAACGGAAAAAATTATTCATTTTTTAATTTAATTTTTTTTAATTTCAAAAACACGGAGACGCTATAAACTAATAATATCCATACCTTGGTGTAAATGGTACGGTCCGGTTATATTCCACGTGACTTTTTAGTCAGTGTCACGAACCATGGATGTCACTTCCGGAAATAAGTAAATATACACACGCTCGGAAAAACGGTAATTATGAACTAATGTACATGAATGCCAAAATTTTGTTCACGCTGATTAAATGAAGTAGATATAGTTGAACACTTTTTATGGTTTATTTAAATAGATTATCATAATATTATAACGAACGCGTTAAAATTCATGTTAAGTTAAGTGAACGAAAGGTGGTTACTCGAGACTATAATAAAAACCAGTCATGACCTTAGTTAGAATATACAGTTCCATACATTCGCAACGTTTCAATGTTTCGATCAAGCCTTATGCCTTAAAATAGCCGAGGTGGTCCAAATGGCATATATCCGCATATTTACAGAAAAATCATCCATTTTGTTTGCGGAAAATTTTCATCAAAAAAAGAAACCCAATCTATTTGGACCACCTCGGCTATTTCTACGATTGGAATGACCGTGGGATTGACCGAGAGTTTACGAATGAAAAGAAAAATTAGTTCGACATCCGAGTTTCTAGAATGTGACAGATGAAGAAAAACAGCGCATTAGAGCGTGAAGGAATTTAAACATTCACGGCATGTTTTATTGTGTTGATCACAAAACCAGGTGGGGAAAAAAAGAAAGAACACCTAAAATCACCACAAGTAAATAAAAAATAGTTAACATGGAAAACGTTATAAGTTAACTATAATGCAAACAATGCCATATGAGGATAAGAAATGAATTTACAGAAGAAATTTACAGATTCTGAAAAGCCATTTTGTTCCGAACTTTCATTTGATATGTAGTAGCAATTAAAATTAAACTACACAAATAAATGGTACAATCAATATTTAAAGCACACTTAGTTATAAAATATTACAATTGCAACAGAGAAAAACTGATAGAGGACACGGAAAAACGAAATACATAATACAAGTGATGTAACAATTGCGTAAAGTCAACGAGAAAAAATGGTATTACAGACGGGGAAGTAAACAGATCTGAAAGAGAAATCAAGAAAGAGTTGCATGTGAATGTAGGAAAAGACAGTTAATAAAAGTTCGATATATTTGTACGAGAAAAGCCAATTTCATACTATATTTGTTTTTGTTAAAATCTAAATAATGGGCATTAAGTACAAACATGGCTACAATACTGCTTTTGAGAAACATAGAGGATTCCAGCCCTTAAGCAATAAATTCTAGTTCTAAAGAAATCAGCACGCGTTGTCGCAGACACAATGGACTTAAGATTAACAAAAAGTAATAATAATACATCAAGCACCTAATTCTTGTGCCACAGCTATACTTGCTACAATCACAATCCTAATATTGCAAACATATTGAATGAGAAAAAGGTATACTACACTGAACAACATTTTTCTATGTACTGACCATTATATTTTTTTTTATAATGACTCGTTACCATATGATAGCGAAGATTTCGTGACTAGACATGGAACATCCTCTAATATGAAATTCTGATAACAAATACATTAAATTGGGCTGTGTAGATGGCAACAAATGGCTGTGGCATATTATGTTTGCATTTAACATACAAAAATATTTCGGAGCTTGCTAAATCTGTTTATAGATTTTATATTTATTTCCAAACATAGAAAACTGCTGTCTGAGTGTGCTTTTCCATTATCTGATGAAAGAGCTTCTCATCGAAACATTAACAAAATATATTTAAAACAATTTGACATTGTCTGCAACAATTTTAACATTTCTCAACATCATGACTGGAGATAAGATAACGATAAAACTCGTTAGTTAACACACGATGATTTCTTTTGTTATAAAAAAAGTGGCTGACTTATCAGATGAGAAACAACAAGTACCTTAAGATCAATATGAAAGTTACTAGGGTTTTCCTTTCTTTATAGTTAAGTTGGCATACATTAGTGAAACAAAACGAGACGAGGAAACATTGTGGAGATATATCTTCTTATAAGATATTTATGGTCTGACAGATAAAAATATTGCACTGTTAAATCAAAGTATAAGGTCCTATGTAATCTACATATTTGGAGCACAGGTACAAAAGAGAACATATATTACACAGTCAGTGTCGACAGTATCAGACCCTGTTATAAAGTTAAGGAAGCTATTAACTTTACGACAGCAATGTTACGACACATACAGACAGATTATTGTAAAACGTCCACAATAGATACCAGATTCAACCGTGAAATTGAACTATGCTGTTGGTGTTGACGGTGTATTTATGATAATGAGTGAAATTGTTATGGAAATGGGTAGTATCGTTTGATACAACAACAATATACAGAAATACAAATACTCATTTAAACATGGATTCAACTCTACCATCAGTATTGAGGTAACAAAGAACAGCATGTCAAAGGCTAATAAGTAATCTGTGACAGTGCGACAAGAACAAAAGAGAAGACAAAGTAACATTTATTTAGAGAAGGATTATGATGATGACAGTCATAATGTCACGTCTGCCAGTACGGTTAGACAACAAAAAACAACAAACGAATAAAAATACACTATCATTAAATAAACAAGCAATCATTTTTATTGATATTAATGGTTGTAGGAGCTGCTCAAGTTTCCTTTTTAAAATAGTGACTAAGTCAATTAGAAACCTAGAATTCACCGACGTTGACGATCTTCCTTTCGAATACCTAACCTTCGGTGATGAGTTTCGCGAATTCTGCTAGATGCTTTGTGTACACCTCCAATCAAAACTGCAAATAACAACCTACTAACGCCAATATAAGGAAACATTACATCATCAGAAACGAAATAAAAAATGTTTCCAGCACTCTTAAGCAACCAAGTTATAACACCGCCAATAATTCCAGGCAATGCTGCTGCTGATTTTTGGGGTAACTCGAACAAATAATTGACAATATCTATTAAGCATTTTATTTATTTGTTTTTTATTTTGTCAATGAACGAATTATCTCTGTCTTCGAATGGAGCCCTACCGCCACTCGTTCCTCCTCCACCCCCTACTAAATCTTGTACAAAATGTTATATACACAGAGCAATGTTTCATATAGTCATACCTATTACAGGGTCTGTCGCAGCTACTGTTACACCCTTTTCTTTAAACATATATTTCAGTCTTTCACCTAATGGTAAATTTTCTTCAACCCTTAATTGATTGTATCAAGGTTTTCTCTGAAAACTCTCTTCATCTGTGCCATAAGTTTAATGGTGCTGTTTTAACTTCAACACCTTCCAACTGTCCTGTTTGTTTGGATTTCTTTCTCTGTTGATGTCTTTTTTACTCTTCAAACTGTGTCCATACGTTTCAACGTCATATTTCACAGAATCTAATTTCGAATTGACAACTTCTGCAGCATTTACGTAACCCTTTCATTTATTTTCCTTTTGTATAGTGAATAATCTTTTCACTACAGGTGGAAGTTCTCCTTTTTGAATTCTTCTGTGAAATTCGTCAATTATAAACTCAGCTTCTCTTACCTGTTCACCAAACGGTTCATTACTGTTTACTGTTCGCATTTCAATTTCCCTTGGTACGTTTACTGGTTGCCTTTATAAAACAACAGGTTTCAGATGAAATTATGGTTGCGTGTCGTCTCCAATAGGTGATACCCATTTGTTGCCTTCTTTCTTCAAACCTAATGTGATCAACTATTCCTTTCCAGTCTGGATTGCTATGATGTAGGTACTAGCATTGTTTTGATGTCACCTTTCCTCGTGATTTGAACTGTTTTGCTACCTGGTTTCACATAATAGAGCATTTGCTTTGCATTCAAAGATGTTTTTCTTTCTCTCCAAGTTGTATCGTAATACCCTCAGTCTAAGGCCTTCCTTTATGTCCTCTTTTTACAAGTATAGATTTTGGCATGAAACACTAGTATTTCAAATAGGAGCAATATCTTCACCTGGAGTGGTTTGACTAAAATTATTTCCTAGATTGACAGTATCATCGATTGCAAGACCAATATCTACAATATAATCATCATCTTCATAGAAACAATTTTCAACTGTATAATCAACTCCTTCATTCTTAGCCATTTATATAGCGATAAAGGATGTGTTTAAACATACAACATATTTTACGGTTATTTATAAATAAAAGATTTGTTATTTATAAATGACCAAAGCGCAAATGGTCAAAAGAACTGGGATTTATCGAATAAAAATAGCAATAACCCCATTTATACAGAAACTAAAGGGTATAAACAGGAATTTGATATAGATATTGCAAATGGACATGCAAAGAGATAATTGGTACAACTTTGACTGAAAACTAGTTGGAAAAGGTAAACGAAAAAGAAAGAAATGGAAGACATAAAATCTTTGACAATGCTAGAGCTACTGAAATGTCCAAATTCTTGTAAACTGTTGTAATTTATAATGTGACATCATTGATTAGCAGATTTCTTCCGATTGACGACTTTGTTTACAGAATGAACTGAAAGATGATTACAGGACCTGATATGGTATTAGGTACTTCACTGGAGTTTTGTCATTTCATTTGAGATACGCTCTATCTGTATGGAGTGCTACTTTGATAACATTGAGACATATTAATTTCAAAAGACAGCATAAAAAGGAATGTGAAAATACAGACAAATGCGTAATAAATAAATGTGCAGTGGTTGCTCTGTTATGCATGCATTTGTGCTGTTAACCACAGTCTTTGTAGTTATAGCTACTTACCTTGCAATAAAGGTGACAATTATATAAAAACAAACTATACCTACGGTACATTAAAAAGCACGTTCATTGGTGTCATTTTATTATGCTTGGATCTGTTTCCCTTGGCAATCATACACCTAGCGTTTGACCAGCGGACACATTTTCTTTATTGATCTTGATCTGATAGATCAAACGATAATCATGGTAAAGTATCTAATATCTGAATTATCTTCACTAGCACATTCAGTTTAGTAAAGTTTAGCCTTCAACGATAAAAGTCAATAGTTTGAACATTTAACATTGTCAACGTTGTATCAAATTTTAATTTTTTCCCTCAATAATTTTAAAATTTCTTGTTTTTTTAATTAGCTTCAAGTTTTAAAATTGTAGTATTTTTGTCTCATGTTTTCATTGTAGTTCTCTCTATTTTCTCTACACCTTTGTTTTTCTTTTCTTTAGATACTAGTATTGTAAAAGTCAGTTACTTATTTTCTTGACAATTTGGATATAGCTTTTCATATTTACAGCGAAATTAGAAGAAACTACTGCCTCAATGTGCTGTTTTATTCAATTATTGTTCACTATTCAAAATAGCATTAAAGTATGAATTGTATTTAACCTTTGTTGCGATGTTGATTTATATTGATTTAATCTTCGTAAATTATTTTGCAAATAAATGGACTGTGAACAAAGAAAAATGTAAAATGTAAACGCAAACAAGATTAGCAGAGATCAAAAATCTACGCAAAGTTGAACTGGGTAGACAGCTTGGAAAAAGTTCGCAAGGATTTTAAAAAGTTAAAGTTGAAAGTTTACATAAACTAGAAAGACTCTAAAACAAGGCACACTACGTGAAGGAAACGATACAAGTTCAAATAGCATAATATATTATTTAATAGGTGGTGGTGTAGTTGTTTTAGGTATCTTCTTCATCTGGTATAAAAACAAACTTGTTGATATTTGTAAAGCTCGTGCAATAGCAAAATCTGTACAAAATATAGTATTAGAGACTCAGAAAATCAACACAATAGAGAATAATGGCAAAACCTATACGAAGTTCAACATGACAAGAATTTGTCTAACCCGATACTTCAAAAGTTTTAATTTTTCATATAATATAACATAGCTTTTATGTACAGACAAATGTGTAATACATCTGCTCTCATAATTTTTTACAACATATTTTTGAAGTTGTCTGAGATATCCACCATTAAAACATGGATGTTGGAGAACTTGTATAATTAATTATTCCAGTTTTCACTTGGCCATTTCACACTCGACTATCTGATTACACATGAACTTTTGCCGCATACACTTTTTAACACTTTAGAGGCACAAGGAAAATTAAATTTGTATTGCTAAATGTTTTAACCGTTTTGTCTATTAAATATCAAAGCAAGGATTTTGAAGAAATTGTAATGATAATCATTCCAGTTACTTATACCCAGTTCACAATTGGCTACCTAATAGTATATGTACTTTTACCTCTCAAAATTGTCATTCAATAAAAGTTGAATGAATACTTCTGGACCAAAGGATAGTTACATATCTGTTTCAAAATGCAAACCAAAGAAAATGTTAAAATTGAAACCGGTACAATCGTAAATACAACATTTCATTCTAAGACGTCGAGCAAGTGCTCCACCATTTTATACTACACTACCAAAGGCGGAACCTATGCAAGGCATAACTGATAATAATCTTACTTTCAGGTTGCAGAAAATTAATGTGATTAAAAATGTTTTGGTCAAAGAGATCGAACACTAAAAAAAATGTGAGAACGAAATGCAAAGTAATATGCAAAGTTTTTAATTGGTTGGAGGGTAGCATGGCTACAGGTTCAGGTGATATGAACTTAATTGGTTGGAGGGTAGCATAGCTACAGGTTCAGGTGATATGGATTTAATTGCTTGGAGGGTAGCATCGCTACAGGTTCAGGTGATATGGATTTAATTGCTTGGAGGGTAGCATCGCTACAGGTTCAGGTGATATGGATTTAATCGCTTGGAGGGTAGCATGGCTACAGGTTCAGGTGATATGAATGTTATTGCAGTTAGATTAAGTGTTGCAGGAATAGCTACTGGTGTACTTGTTCATTTGACTGCTGGTGGGTTTGATGCAACATTCATATGATTTCTTGTAATAACTTTCAACGAGAAGTTAAACAAAGTAACACATGTCATTAGTAATTGAACAGTATTGACGACATGATAGCAGAGTCAGGCACAGGTACCCGGACAACCGGGCCTTTTGCATCGAAAAAGAATGCGTATCACATTCTGTTTGTTTTCTCCGATCCAAACTTCATTAATTTCTTTCGAGTCGGGTTCAAAAACGTAAATCCACGTTTCACCTGTGACAATCTCATTCAAACGTCTTTTGTCACTCTTTTCAACCCGAGTCTGTTTTTGATCAGCTGTCAACAAATGCGGGAATCATCTTGTACAAACCTTCAATAGCTTTAAACGATTCTTCAGTATATTAAAAACAGCTGACCAAGTAATGCCAGTGATTATAGAAATATCTTCCACTATGTATCGAGAATCCTCATCAGTTGCCTCCTTCACAACAGCCACTTCCCGCTCACCAATCGCAGATAATTGTATTCCAGAACGTAGGCCATCTTCCATCGATTCGCGACCAGTTTTAAACTATGAAACCACCGCAAAATTATAGGATATGATAGAGAATTGCATTGGTAAACTTTGTCCAAGTCGGCCTTGATATAAGTCAAATATTACCATAAGAGGACCCGGAGTTTACATCATGTTCTTTGCACAGTAGCAGAATTGTTCTCCTTCTGCGATATTTTTGCGTCACTGTCATTTATCTATGTTACGTCAGACGCATATATCTGCAGGTGTCGGGCGTGATGCATTATAGAACGTTATTTTGAATATTGATCGGCATTAAATTTATTGACAGGTTTAAAGGAACACACAAATTATAACGTAATATTCAGAACATTTCAAATGCCTTATCCTGAAACGGCTAGGCCCGATCATTTTTTCTCTCAATTTATCCAGACCCGAAATTAGCACAATGGCGTTTCGTTTTACGCTTTGCACAAACGCATGTTAACACACTTCTATGAAGAATTATACTTAGTTAAAATTACAATCAAGACATTTATTAGATTGACCTTAGCAAGTCATGACAACAAAACAAAGTATCGGGGCCAAGTGTTTGGAACTATTTTGTTACACTCTTAATATGCATACGTTTCAGTTTAGCGGCGATGGTGTAAAGTTTCATGAGCAGTTAGAGGCACTTGGAACATCTTTAGCTTTTTCTGTTGCATGCTAGAAAACAAAGTCGCATTGGAAAGAGTTCCGAATGCAGTTACAGGCTGCGAAAAAGCCCAGTGCCGTTTCAGGAGCATTTAAGGTACCAAAATAGCGCGACCAGCACATGATCCTATAACGGTCCGGTGACGTTTTGAAATCGTTCTGGTCGTGAAACTGCCGCCAGCAACGATACTGATACCAATACTAGAATCTTTAATGTTCTGTAAGAGCAGCGGCGTAGCTAGATATACTCACAGACGAACGTACGTAACGTAGAGAAATGAAAATATCATGTTTTAAAGATGCAAGAGCCCCCCCCCCCCCCCCCGCCCCTCAACCTTATAGTCGTACATCTGAAAATTGCCTGGCTACTCCCCTAAAATGTCTATAATTCACGGAAAAGAATATGCCACAACACAATAAGACACCACTCAATACACCCCAGCCCCTATAGTGAGTATATTAACAAACTGCGTGGCTACTCCCCATGGGAGTATATCATTCGCATAAGAGGATTTGCCACCACACAACAAGACAATACACTCAGTACACCCCAGCTCTCTAGTGCATACATCAGAAAACTGCCTGACTACTCCCCATAAGAGTTTATGATCAACGCAAAATACGACATAATACTCAGTAATCTAAAGTTCATCGTTTTAGATTGGAAAATGTTCAATATTTCTTCTCAGTCTTTCCATGACATATTGCCAACTTTTTAAGCGGTTAAGCACTTCTTAAACTTGTTCAATTTTTTCACGCAAGTAATTTAAATCCTATGGGTCGTCTCTACGCCCAACCAGCGAAATAAATAATTATTTACGTGGCTAAACGTATGATAAACACTGTTGCCACGCGCCAGTCTTTGTTGTTTCTATCCGTCATCCACTTACACATCATTGTGACTGACAACTTTCGGACAACTAATTCATGAAAATTGTACGTGTATTATTATATAGTTCACTGTTCATTTAAAGAGAAAGGGCTTTTTCTTCCTCATGTGACAGAAGAATGACGCGAAATTACCCTCCTTCATTTCCTTGTTTCGTGTAGGTTATCTCAAATCACTTGTCTCAGTCTCGTGAGAAGCACGTGCTAACAGGATTCAGCAATCAGCTATACATGTAACTGACAACCCTCAGCTTGAGAGCTTGATAATGTCAATTTCATGAAAAATGACGTCAATTGCATGTCAACAATTAAGAGGACGCATGATCCAATTCAAACGAATTTATATGAATAATTAATAAAATAAAATGATAAGCACGTGGGTGAGAAAAATAGTCAATGTAGGGTTGTCAAAGAGACAAGGAAATCTCAGTCGAGGTGTCACACACAAACACACACACACACACACACAAACACACACAACAAACAAACAATGCAACCCCTCGACTGGGATTTCCTTCTCTTGGTGCCAAGCCCAGTATAGACTCTATTAATATAAGTGCCTTGTGCTTATTCTCCATTCCCTGGATAGCCTTTTTGTAATATTTATTGATAGATTCAGCTAAACAGTATTATCTGAACCAATATCAAGGAATGAAAGGTGTGAAGACAGAATCATATCAATGGCCGTTGTTGAGATACTACGGGCCTTAATGCATTCTCGTCCTACTATCGGCTTATCCTCACAGCTTGGTATATCAGAGGTACCAGGAGGAACCCACGGTGGTAATAATTTATAGCCCGACAAATTCCCTATGTACTAGGCGCCGTATTCATAAAGCTCTGAACCTGAGTACACACTCTAGCTTACATAGCTTAATAGTTTCCAATAAATAAACTAATTGAAATACAAGAGATTTCAAAGCAGCAATACGCTTAGATACGGATGTCTGCTAAATATATATATATATATATATATATATATATATATATATATATATATATATATATATATATATATATATATATATATATTAAATACCCATACAAACGTAATTTTAAGTTTGAGTGGGCACTCAAGTTGAGGAGTTTCGTGAATACGGGGCAAGGCATACTCATGATTCGCTGACAACTCCAATACACTTCCGGTGCTCGTGAGACCGTAGAGAACCATTCGGAACTTGCTCGGCTATATCTGCAGGACAAAATAATGCCTCAGATATATGTAATTTACTGAAAAATCATACATTTTGTTCGCCGGAAATTTCTCCGTAAAAAAGTAACCCTTACTGTCAGGACCACCTTGGCTGTTTCTGCATTTGGATTAACTCTAGGATTGACCGAGATGGTACGAATAAAAAAAAAATAGTTCGATCGGTCGTAACATCTCGGTCAATCATTGTTTCGTAAACAGCCCAAGTAGTCCAAATGGGAACTCTCCACATTCATTCGAGGTATGATCAGTACGATTGACCTCGAAGTTTCGAACGCTTAGAGAACTTGCATCATCCCATTCGGAACAGCATCGGCTATTTCTGCGAGAGAAAAAAAAGTATATCAGCGCAGTAATTTACAGAAAAATCATACATTTTGTTCGCCGGATAGAAACCCAATCTATCTGGACCACCTCGGCCATTTTTTACGAAGGATTCACCGTTAGATTGACAGAGAAGTTACGAATGACACAATTATATATATATATATATATATATATATATATATATATATATATATATATATATATATATATATATATATATATATATAAATGGTTCGATGCATTCGTAACTTCGGTCAATCCTTGTCTCGTTAATAGCCGAGTTGGTTCGTATGGTATCTATCGGCATACATTCGAGGTATAATCTGTAGGACTGACCTCGAAACTGCGAATGGTATTATCCATCTTAGTGAAATACTGAATCTCTGTACTTTTTTCTCATGATACATCACAAGTCGGGTTACCTGCTTTGTATACTCTCTACTATGTGCTCCGCTATACGACTAACTAATCGAGAGACACAGACTTACTAAGTACCGGTCTATGATATTGGCTTGCAAATTTAGGCCGGGAACCAGAGAATATTCATGAATGATAATCTCTAATTTTCAAACGGATGACTGATGGCCGTAGTGATAAGATACATCTCTCTCTCTCTCTCTCTCTCTCTCTCTCTCTCTCTCTCTCTCTCTCTCTCTCTCTCTCTCTCTCTCTCTCTCTCTCTGTAATCAGTCATTAGTCTCTCTCTCTCTCTCTCTGTAATCAGCCATTAGTACGTCTTCATTCAAACTTGTTGAGCAAACGTGTATTGAATGGAAAAAAAGACAAAGCAACAAACAACAACAACAACAACAAAACAAGCAATGCTGCACGTTTCTTCTCTTGTACGTTTGAACTTGATCTTTTGGCTGGTGAATTAAATAAAACTAGATAAATTCTACTGTGCTAAGATAGACGACTACTCAACTTATTTACATCAAGAAATTGTTCACATTAAGTTTAATTGAAGACCAGACCGTAGTAAATATATGAAAGTGACAAAAGTGCGGGATAACCGAACTAGTTTTGTTTTCTATGGATATCAATGAATTTCTCATAGGATTAAATAGGGTTTTGCCCTAGACGAGACCTATTGACACTATTTCTTTTAAATATAAACTTTTGAAAAAGAAAAGAAAAACCATAGGTCACCACGCTTGAAAATAAATCTACAGCAACTTTTTAATTGTTATAAAAGCAAAAATGAATGAAAGTATATGGAACGTAACCGAGGTACCAATATGCGGGTTGGAACTTTTGCTTTATTTCTTCATGTACACATAACCCGATGAGTCATTATTTCATTTTGAAAATGAATCGGTTTGGTAAGCAAATGTACAAATTGTCTCAATAGTATTGCGTAGCAACAGTATCTTGTGTCAAAGCTACATGTTAATTTGAAAAACACATTCACTTGAGACCATTTTTCTTGGAATGTCGTAAAATAACTTTATTGACTTAAAATTATGTTTGATAAAGATAAATATTCAATTTATCAATTAGTCACCGAATGTCATTATTTTAGGTTAATAATGTTCAGGTACAAATATATTTTTTATTCTTGTTATTGACGTTGTAAAACATGCCATAAACTGGTCGTCTATCTATGAGTATGCTTCTACCGTAAAATATGCGCAGTAGTATGATTATGGGCTTTCCTTGACCACTCTAAAAAAAATAAAAAATAATAAGACTCCAGCAGGTCTTTGGACCTTTTTGGGCGGATCATAGTGAAATTTTAAAATATTTCAATTTGGCAAAACCGAACTTTTTACAGAGATCAATAATAATCGGAATAACGTAGACAAAATGGTTTCAAATGGAATGACAAAAAGAATAGAGTTGCTAACAAAAAACGTGGAGAAAAAATAACTGTGATTTAAAAAACAAACAAAAAAACAACATTTTATTGAATCAGTCAGAGATTTTTTTACTAAGGAGACTATGACATTCGTCATAAATTTTTCGAACTTTGTATCGAAAAAGGACAAAAAATTTAAGATATATATTTGTTAATTCTTTGTTTGATTCTGGTTAAGTTAGTACGTTTTTAAAACAAATTATATCTTTATTTGAAATAGAATTTTTTAAAGTTCCTTTCGCAAGTTACTTTCAGAGAATTTTGCAATTTAAGTTAAATTTTGAGTCCATTCTTGTAGAACAAAACTGTATATACTAATGTTTTAAATTTTCCATTTGTGTTTGTGAAGAAGTGTTTATGTATTATTTTATCTCAGTTTTAGTGCTTTCGCAGATTATTTCCATATGGTTTTGTAAATTGTGTCTCGTTTATTGTTGTGTTCTGTGTCATCCAGTGGTTCACAAGTCATTTAATAACATACTTTCAAATTATTTTTACTGTTTCGTTTTCGATTTCATCAAGATTGAAGGTATTGACCGGCAATATTTGATTCATAGATTCGATATCACTGTTTATGTTTGGTATACATTTAGTTTTATCGTAAAAAGTTGTGGATAACCCGTGTTCTCTTTTATCATACAACTCAGCTTCAACGGTTGACCCTGTGCTAGGCACAACGTACTGACTTTATTGATCTTTATTATTTATACATTATCTCTCATCATAGGTACAGCTTTTGTGTTTGCAGAACTACTAATTAAAGGTCCTCCACCTTTAAATTTTTCATTAGTATTTTGGTTTTCCGTGTACACATATTCGTTTGTAACTGTTTTTATCCGCTTTTTTCTGTTTCCTCCATAACAGGCGGACTTTCTATGGTGTTCCATGTAGACGCTTCGCTAGTTGCTTTCGGTGCCTGTGTTTTATTTTATTAACTTCTTTGTTCTTTTACTTTATTAGTGGGAATCTAATGTTGTATTCCTTCACAACTGTGTAATAATTTGTTCTCGAAAAGTTTGACATTTTTACAAGCCTTTTTGATAATTGTTTTTCTTAGTTCTTCAAACACATCCATTACTATTGATTGTTTTGTATGCCTTGGTAAATAGTTACCATTTTCTACTGCTATAATTCCATTGTTGCACCTATCTTTTAATGCCGCCATTATAAATGAATGATATTGATTTGTCCAAAATATTTGCAAAATAATTGATACTGTTTAGAATATCCGCAAGGTAATGTTTCAGCTATGTTTACTAAATAGTTATTGTCGCCAAATGAACTCCTAGCTAACTTGTGTATCTCAACATTGAAAATCTCGTGTTTGTACGATCTATTGACTTTAAAACTATTATACCTGTCTTGACTAAATACATACTCATACAACTTTTAATCATTAACAGCAGACTTCATCACACCTTTTACACCTTTTATTTACTGTGATTCTCATCTTGAACGAATGCATTTTCCTCTAGTGTGCAATAAGTTCCTCCATAATTACACAGTCTGGTTCATCCTGGAATTATCTCTGTTGATGCAAATGTAAGTGATCAAAAGGTCTCCTATGCAATTACTCGGCTGCATTATGAATCTTCAACCTGTTACAATAGAAAAGTATGTTTTTATAATTAAGCGGATTTTAAAAAATTTAATAAGCTTATAACAGGTATAGACTGGACGACTAGGTTAGGGACTTGTGGTGATATCAATGATGCCGTTCCAACATTTACTTAGTCGTATATTCAATTTGCGAAAGATTGTATACCATTACGCACAGTCTGAGGGACAAATATTGGTATGATAGCACATTGCGCAGAACCAACCGGAAGCGCGGCCGCATTAAAAAAAAAAAAAAAAAAAAAAAGAAGCTATTAATAGTAATTGTCAGAGTCACTGGGAAAAATACAAAAATAGTACGTAACAAAGTCAATAACCAGAAGAAAAAAAAGAATAAAGGAAAAATGTATTCGTAACTTGGAGAATATTGATTATATTGGTGTAAACTAGAAAGATTATTGGAAACTTGTGCGTCATTTTGTCAAAGAAAAGATGTCAATCTCAATATCACTACTAAGGAGAATTAATGCGAATGGTTCGTTACATGTAGCATTTTCGATTTTGAAAAAGCATAATGTCTTAATTCCTTTTACGCTGCTACAGTGAAAGTTGATGACACCGTTGCCAATATACCGGATATACACTTGAAAACTAATAACAAGCTAACTACTATATTAATAACAAAACAGGTTTTTTTGATGTAATCAACACCTTGTCCACCCACAAGCATGTTGTATGCATAAAATAAGTCACCATATGATCAAAGGAACGGTCGCATCCATAGTTAAACCACTCTGTGTTCTATTCAACATGTCCCTTGTTAAAAAAAAGTGTTTCCATCTTTATGCAAAACCGCGAAAGTAGTGCCAGTGAATAAAAAAGGATGTGCCAGTGATCCTTCAAATTACAGGCCTCTGCAACGACCAACATTCAAATGATCTAATATTCAAATATCAATCCGGTTTTCTTCCCAACAATTCTACAGTATATCAGCTCATAGATATGTATCATAGTATATATACTACGATCGATAACAAGGATGACATGTGTGTGGTCTTTTGCGATGTCTCTAAAGCATCTGATCTGGTTTAGCATAAAGATCTAGTACATAAATTAAAGTGTAATGGCATTCTGTAGCGTATTAGCGGAGGGGGGAGAGGGGCTGACGGGGCCATTGCCCCGGGTGCCAGAGTCCTTGGGCCATCATCGTCGCCCCGGGCACCATTTACCCTTAATACGACACTGATTGCATTGATAGCTCTCTTATTGATTGAATCGCTGACTACCTATCTAATAGACTCCAAACATGGGCGTCCGCAGGAATATTTCCGGGGGGGGGGGGGGGGCAAAGCCAAAATCAAAGGTGATAAAGGCGATATATATATATATTATATATATATATATATATATATATATATATATATATATATATATATATATATATATATATATAAAGAGTACAAATTGAATAACAGTCCTTAGAGAAAGAAAACTCAAAAGTCTCAACCTGCAACCAAATCAATTTTTAAAAAAAGAAAGGTGTCATCCCTTTGTAGGTCAAAACCAATTAATTTTTCCAGCCTCAGCAATTGAGTTGAAGCCAACTAGACGACGCATCCGACATTTTCAAGATGTAATTCCCGTACAAATAGTTATGTAAACTTTTCAAATTTCAACACATTTTGGGTTTATTGTTTGTCTTGTCTCAGTTTTGTGTTTGCCTTTAAAAATGCGATTAGGCTAGCTGAAAACTAGTTTTGCACTGTTTGTTGTCAGTTTATTGCATATATATATATATATATATATATATATATATATATATATATATATATATATATATATATATATATATATATATATATATATACCATAATATATCGGAAGCCCGTGACTCCATAAAGTAGCCAGTATGTTGCGGCTGGCGTACTACAAGGTTCTGTTTTAGGTCCGTTATTATTTATTGTGTATATTAACGATAAAGGCGACGACCTCTTGAGTGCAATGAGACTCTTTGCTGATCATATCTCACTGGCGTATTCATCAAATGATACTTACGAAATTTAATATGTACTGAACACAGATTTATAACGATTGACGATTGGTCAAGGCAGTGGATGGTTGACTTCAATCCAACCAAAACTGAGGTAATGTTGTTCTCGCGTAAGTTAGAGCCCGTTTTCCCTAACTAAAATTAAAACAAGAAATCCTTTCTTTTGCTGAGTTCCATAAACATCTCGGCGTAACTTTCAGTAGTCTAGGCAACTGGACCAAACAAATCGATAACATATTTCTGTCGACTTCAAAAATGATATATGCCTGGAAAATACTTAAATATAAATTTAGCAGAAAAACGTTAGAAAGGATATACTTTACATACATCCGCCCCTTATGCTGGTGTTGTATGGGATGGCTGTTCGGCTGAAGACTCTCTTAAATTAGAAAAAATACAATTAGAACCAGGGAGAATTGTGACTGGTCTTACTAGAAGTGTTTCATGTCGCAAGATTTATGAAGAAACTGGTTGGCCTAACTATGTTACTTTCATTAAATTGTATACGGTGTCTCTCTTTCTTATCTTGCTGACCTTCTACCATCACTGGTTAGTGAGACAAACAGGTATAATCTTAGAAATAGTAATAATTTTAATCGAAATAATGCCAGACTCGACATAAGTAGAAACTCATTCCTACGCACTTCTATTCATGTTTGGAATTCACTCCCAGAGTCAATAAAAGGTAAAAGTAACTATTCTATCTTCAGAAGTAAAACAGAGGCTAAGAGAACATAAGTACTTGTCCATTTTTCAGTTGGTAACAGGAAATTATCTATTCTGCATACTAGAATTAGAAATAACTATAGTGATTTACATATGATTTATATTCAAATCATCTGAGAGATAATCCATTGTGTGCTTGTGGTGATGATGTAAAAAAATTCATACCATTACATATTTACTTGCAAATACTGTATTGAACAGAGTAGGAAATTGGTTCAAAATCTAAATCATCTCTATATACCAGCGACTACAACTAATTTGTTATACGGATCATCTGATATTACAGCGAACGTTAATATTCGCTTATTTGACTTGTTACAAACATATATTAAAGACACGAAACGCTTTATATAATTAGGGAGTATTTAAATTTTGATTTCTCTACTCAGTTGTTTCTTTCCTTAGAAGTATACTGAATGACAAAAAATGTATACCTCTATATACAGTATACGGCGAACTTGGTCGGTTCCTCGTAATTATTAATATTAAAAGTCGCATGATAAACTACTGAGCTAGATTAGTTAGTGGTTATGCATACCAAATGTCTTATTATATGTATTCTGTCTTATACAAACATTTTTTTCATAATTCCTATGACAACAAATGGATACTAGAAGTAAAATCTATATTAGATGATGTTGGATTTAGCTACGTATGGAGAAATCAAAGTTTTGTGTCCATTAAAAGGTTAACAAAGTCTATAGAACTGCGACTAAAAGATCAATACAGACAAGTTTGGGCAGCTAACATCAATACGTCATTTAAAGGTCTTAATTACAAGTTATTTAAAACTAGTTTGGATTTAGAAGAGATCTATTTCTCATTACCAGAAAAAAAAATATCTAAAAGCTTAATTAAGTTTAGAACTGCAAATCATAGGTTTCCTGTTTAAACTGGTAGATTGGCTGGTGTTTCCTTTAACGAAAGATATTATACACTCTGTCAGTCGCCAGAAATAAGGGATCAATATCACTATTTTCTGTCGTGTTCTTATTTTCAAGACAAAAATGTATACCTCATTTTTATATTTCAAGGACTAACGTTTATGTATAAAATCAATTAATAAAAACAGGTAACATAGAACTCTTGAAAAATATTTGCAGGTTCTTAAATTATGTTTTCCGAATTTTGTAATCCCTGTTAAGCATTGTGTTATTATGTCGCACGCTATATTCATAATCTTTTTCTTATATACTTCATATGTTGTAAACTTTACTACTTGATTGTAATAAAGTCTTGTTTTGTCTTGTCTCACAAAAGAAGAGCTCAAATTCGTTGGCCTTATCGTTTTCCTAGTGATCAAGTCTATTATTCTTTTTTCCATCCGTTACAAGACATGTCTGCTTATGCCTCATGTCCTAGGACTGGAATTCGATACTCACTGATTTTTTCCATCAAACGCATCACTTAACACATCGACTTTATTTTTTAGCAATCTTCATTTCAATTTTTTTCCTTCCGTCTAATCGTTGCACTTCGAAACATTATATCAGTACTTTCTTTTCATCCGAAGTGATAAGTCTATCTAGTATTCTATAAAACACGTTCAATCTCCTCACCTGAATTATTTTTGTGTTGGTAGGCAATGTTAACTTAACAGGTATACGAATGAATGTTTTCAAAGCGCTTCCTTATAATTTTTAATAGTTTCGTAATTATCATCGTCTATTTGTATAACTTCAGTTCTTTTTTTATAACTTCAGTTCTTTTTTCAGCTTCACGTATCCTTCTAACGCCACTTATAAATAATTATAAATAATGATAAATAATAATACAGGTGTTGTTCTTCCAACCTAACCTGAAGGTACATGATCAAATGATGTACCATGAATAAGTTCATCTCCTGTTATTCTTATACCTCCCCTCCGTATCATGTTTCTTTGTATATGGGATTTGTATACCTAGTTTTGGTAGGTTCCGGTATATTTACACTTTTGATTAAATTGCTAGAAGTCATTGATTTAAATAGATTCATTGATTTAAATAGATACAAATCTTTAAATGCTGACTAGTTAGAACTCAATGATTTATTACGCACAATTTGTGTCAATATTAATTCGCTAGAAGTCAAAAAGTTATTATCCACAGTTTGTTTCAATGTTATGTCGAGAGAACTCGGCATTTTATTATTCACAATTTGTTTCTACACTAAAATCGCTAGAACTCAGTACTATGTTATTAAAAATTTATTTAAATGTTAAATTGCTAGACCTAATTGAACTAATATTAAGTCATTATTTTGTTGTGAATGAGACTCCTTTTATGCATGTACATAGAATTTAGTTTAATAATTGTTCCACATTCTTTTCTACTAATTTCTTTCCCATCATATTTCGAACATTTAAGTCCATTCACCTTTTGATGTATTTGCATATGTGTTGCATCTCATTCAATCACTATTTATTTTCTAGAATTCATTTGCAAATTCATCTTATTACACTTTTTGCAAACTAATTTAATCATTTCACAAAATGACTTTCTTTCCATTACCAATGTTAATTTGATCATTTCACGCAATGACTTTCTTTTCACTACCAATGTTTTAAGTTTACCTAAACACAAATATCGGCACTTTAAACCAGCAGTACACTCTAAGCATATCTATATCCAATTTTTGACAAGTTATATTGAAAGCAAAATGTCATAAAGAAACAACACCTTAAACATAATTTACAGAGCACTGTTAGAAGCAAGATTGCTAATTATCAATAGTATATGCTAATTATCAGTAGTATATTGCTTGTACGAAAAACAAAAACACAACAATACTATTCAGTGACAATATAGTCTACCGTCTGCAATGTCCGTTGATGAGATTCTAAAATCACGTTTACCAATCGCATTAACCGATATCCCTGTTGATTATTAATTATCCCTGTTGATTATTAATTATCCCTGTTGATTATTAATTATCCCTGTTGATTATTAATTATAGGCTATTTAATACCTGCTGGAGTAGTTCACTAGACACCTATTCTAGTGCTTTTTCAGTGCATTTTTATTTCTGTAGGCTTTGTTACCATGTCTACACTGCATGTTGCCTTGCAAAATGTTCATGATGTATTGTATTTCGCGTTGCAGTCTATCTATGTATGAATTTAAATCCCTAACAGTTTTACACTGTATAATGTAATTATAATACTACCTGGAGCAATTGCAATTTTATCCAAATGACTGTTTGGTTTTATGGGTTTAACGCCATTTTTCAGCACATGATAGACTATACATGGCGGCCAGTATACAGAGCCGTTTTAAGAAGTTTGGGGCCCTAGGCACAAACTCTAACTTAAAAGTAACCAGAATTGCGCTTCAGTCTCTCAGTCTCAGATATAGAGTATTGCATTGCATTTCCATGTGCATGTGTGTCATTTTGTTAAATTTATTAATATAGTACTAAACTGCTAACACAGTTAACAAAACAAACTGCGTAGGCCTACTACGAGTGTAAAACAAATAAAAGTTTAGTTAAACATACGCCAAAGTTTTTATTGTTAATTAAGTTGAAAGCGAGATTGTATTATTGTAATGAGTAAATGTTTGCTTACTTTGCTATACATTGTCAGGACATTTTCTTACAAACATCGCTTTCGTGTTTTGCTCTCAGCAAAGTCTCTGATAATATCATCGAAATTCAAAGATTCCAACACATCTGATTCTATGCTCATGACAGACAGGCAGTTTAGTCGTTCTTGCATCATACGGCTGCGAAGCTCGTTCTTAATTAATTTAAGTTTTGAGAAAGAACGCTCACCGGTACAGTTTGTCACCATCATTGACAGAAACATTCTTATTGCAATTTCAACGTTTGGAAACGTTGATTCCAGATTGTCATTCTTTATCATGGCATAGATTACTGACATAGATGGCACTGATGTTTTTGCAAATGACACTGACATATAGTGTTTCAGGTGTACACATTCTGAAATTAGTTCGTGTTGGTCAAGATCTTGAGGATAGAACTTTGCAAGCTTTTCACTGTATTCTGTTATTTGTTCAACATTCAAATGGTCCAGTTTAATTAAGAATGTAAATCTGCTGCTGATTTCTTCATAAGCTTCTCCACGTTTGTTTAGTTCAGTGATCAATGAGTCGATGATCGGTAAGTAGGTTTGAATTCTAAATTTTGTGCTCGCATCCATAACAGTGTCAATTGCAGGACCTTCCAGAAATGTAATTCGCATATTTCTTTTAGTCACTACTCTTTGGCTGTCGTAGTACTCTGCGTTGTGAGTTTGTGTTTTGGCTCTGCGTTCATATTCTTCAAAATAATTATTGTCTCTAAGTGCATCAACATAAAGCTTCAGTGATTGAATCAGATTGACGGCGATTAATAAATCCATGTCTGCTTTTTGTAGAGTCTTGCTTGTTTCGTTGAAGCGTCCAAGGATATCATTCCAGAGAATGGTGAGGAATGCAATTTCCAAATTATCCATCTTTTTGCTTAGAGCTGCTGCTTCATAGGAAGCGTCTCTAGGTTGGTCTTTGTCCCGTGCAATCCTATCAAGAGCTGCTTGAACTTCTTTGTACCCATGACACAGAGCCTTCACAGCATCAGCATGAGCGGACCATCGCGTATCTGATAAGCGTTTCACTACTTTGTGTTCATGTCCTAAAGATGTCTCCAGGACATGCCAACGATGCGTTGATGCCACGAAAAAGGCATATAGTTTTTGAAGAAAGTCGAAGTAGGCTATGACTTGCGTGCAACATTCAACAGCCTTCACGCCAACTAAATTCAGGGAATGGCCTGCACACGGAACGTATACAGCTAATTCGTTTATTCCTTTTATTTTAGCTTGCACGCCTGAGTATTGACCGGACATGTTAGAGGCATTATCATAGGACTGTCCACGGCAATCTGCTATGCTGATGTTGTTTTCATCCAAAAAGTTCACGACGGTGTCCGCAAGATACTCTGCTCCATGACCGCGGATACATACAAATCCTAATAACCGTTCTACTAATGATAAATCTTTCACATATCTCACGGTCAATGTCAATTGATCGGTGTGACTCATATCCGGTGTGGAGTCCACACTAAGAGATAAATATTTTGCTTGTCTTAGTTCTGAAAGGGTTGAGCAGACAACTTTGGTGCCCATCAATGCGATAAACTCTTCGCATATAGTTGCCGATAGATAGGAGGGGTTACCTTTTCCAGCATTGCCGTATCTCTTCAAATGTTCACTGAGAAATGGATCGAATTTGCTAATTAATTCCAAGCTTCCCAAATAATCTCCATTGTGCTGTGAACCTAGAATCTGATTGTCACCTCTAAAAGACAAGCCCCTGGATGCCAAAAACTTCACTACAGCCACAACCCGCTGCAGGACATTACGCCAATATTGCTGTTCCACTTTTAAATGCTTCATTAATTGTATATCAATGTGACCAGCTTCTCTAACACGCTCAGTGTAAATAAGCATGCACTTTCGATGACCCTCGCCATTTTCATGTTCGCTGAGACGTGTCATTGCATTCGTCCAATCGGTAAAGCCAGTTGTGCATAGAGCAGATTGATGACCCATCGTAGTTGTTGAAAATAAGCGACACACAAAGCAATACACGGACTTCTGTGATGGAGAATAGAGTAGCCACTCGCGACAGACTGATTCACCATTTCGCAGTTCACGGCGGAAACAGGAATCAGTTAAGCAACGTCTCTGCAACTTATCTCCAGTTCCATACACGCGTTGAGTCGTACTAAAATCAGACTCTTTATGCTGGCAACTAGCAGGACCTCTACGAATTCAACAAGATCGTAATTCCTCAGTGATTGGACTCCATAAGGCTGCATCTGTTGGATAGCCCGCCGAGCTGACACCTTGTGGAATTTTTTTCGACTGTTGGTGATATGACAATATCTGAACTTTCAACGGGTAGACTATCAACTTGCAGCGACACTAACTGTTCATCTTTATCACAGACAATGGCATCAGCAGACGAGCAAGACGACTTAAGAGTATCTTGCGTCTCAACAATGTCGGACTGCAATGATCATTGTGCTTTCTGACTTTGAAAAAAACACGATAATTTTGGATGTTTGGCCAACCTTTCCAATTCTGCTTCTTCCTTCTTTCTCTTCGCAGCACCACTCACATAATTTCTACTCATTCTTGGTGGGTTGTCTAATGGTTCGTTTAATAGATCGTAGTTAGTGAAAATTGACAAAATGGCAAATCGGTGATAACTGACAATTACAATCTGAATCTGCGTAAGAGTCTTGTGTCTACAGGTTACTGTCAGTCATTATATCCAGACATACATAGGAGTCTGCCGAAAGATGCAATTTAAATTTCGGCCGAAACCGAGACTACACCGAAAGCAACAATTTGGTCACTTTCTGCACCGATACCGAAACCGACACCGAAATTTTGTTTTTGGGCCGCCGCGGGGCCCCCTGCTGCGCGGGGCCCTAGGCACGTGCCTCGCG
This sequence comes from Margaritifera margaritifera, assembly GCA_029931535.1. NCBI lineage: Eukaryota > Metazoa > Mollusca > Bivalvia > Unionida > Margaritiferidae > Margaritifera > Margaritifera margaritifera. The sequence continues at coordinate 2,540,430 of JAQPZY010001438.1, forward strand.
TGCCTATGCCTTAAAACGGCTCTGCCAGTATATCTGGTGGAGGAAGAACCCGGGAAAATCCCAGGAAAAACCACCGACCCATGGAAAGCTACTGGCAAGCTTTCTCACATAACCACATTGTCTGAGCCCAACACTCGAACCCACGCGGACAGAGGTGAGATGGCAGTGATCGGTAAACTCGAGCGCCTTGGACCACCGGCCACCTCCAAAGGACTGTATATCTGTGTGTATATATATATATATATATATATATATATATATATATATATATATATATATCTATATATATATAGATATATATATATATATATATATATATATATATATATATATATATATATATATATATATATATATATATCGTTTTGAAAGCTATCTATTAGTGTCATTTGGCATATTTTACTTACTCTATTTAAAACATGAAAAATATACATCTTCTAATTGTTTTGTCCTTTTTTATACAAATTTTGTACAAATCGAGTACGACTCTCATAGTCTCTTTAGCAAAGTATATCTGAATGGTTCTTTTAAAAGTTGTTAAAATCACTCATTAAGTATTATTTGTGCAACTTTATAAGCGACTGTACTCTTACTGTCATTGCGGTTTTAACCAGTTTTCTCTAAGTCAGTCCGATTTTTATCCATCTGTATTATAAATTCGGTTGTATCAAATTGAACTATTTTTAAATTTCACTAGTAGCCCAAAAGTCAAAATAACTGGGGATCTTTTAAGTTTTGATTGATGAGAGTGGCCCATAAAACTCCTTCCTCATACTACTAAAGTTGAAGTTCTCTTCCTAAGCTCTTTTACCCCTGAAAAAGAGCACGGAATCAACCAGTATGTAGATAATTTCAAGTCGCATATACCCTTGCATTGGGAAGTCCTTGATGATACTGAATCAAAATCAGTATGTAGATAATTTCAAGTTGCATATACCCTTGCATTGGCGAGTCCTTGATGATACTGAATCGAAATCAGTATGTAGATAATTTCAAGCCGCATATACCCTTGCATTGGCGAGTCCTTGATGATACTTAATCAAAATCAGTATGTAGATAATTTCAAGCCGCATATACCCTTGCATTGGCGAGTCCTTGATGATGCTGAATCGAAATCAGTATGTAGATAATTTCAAGCCGCATAAACCCTTTCATTGGCGAGTCCTTGATGATACTGAATCGAAATCAGTATGTAGATAATTTCAAGCCGCATATACCCTTGCATAGTCCGAGTTTCCTCTGACCCTTCACCCCCCATTTTTGATATTTGGACATTTATGTTGGGGTGTGGGTGTCCAAATATCAAAAGTGGGGGGTGAAGGGTCAGAGGAAACTCGGACTAACCCTTGCATTGGCGAGTCCTTGATGATACTGAATCGAAATCAGTATGTAGATAATTTCAAGCTGCATATACCCTTGCATTGGCGAGTCCTTGATGAGGCTAAATCGAAATCAGTATGTAGATAATTTCAAGCCGTATGTACCCTTTCATTGGCGAGTCCTTGATGATGCTGAATCGAAATCAGAGCATCTGAGCTGCTAAGCGAGTTTCTTCATACTCTTCTAAAATATTAGGATTAAGGTAGCTATTTTTATGAAAATTAAATTAAAATTGTGAAGAAAAACATATATCGTGGTGCTAGTATCTGGGATATAATCGGTTTAATTACTACAAATGTAAAAACTGCCATGTTTTCTTTGCCCACCCCCACCCACCCCCCGCTTTGTTACAGATCTTTTTCTTATTTTGCCGTACATTCTTCCTCTCGCTATCGTTTTGATCAAAGTAAGGTTGTCTGGTTGCATAATGAAGGTTTAGATCGAGTTACCTTCCAAACATTTGGCATGATATTTCACCTCGGCAAGCCGGCAAAGAACAATTAGCAGAACATTTGATACTAGGGCGCGGACGCAGGAATGCGTATTTGTCAGTTGACTATGCTTTTTATCGCGTTCAGCTACAAATTGTAATGAATTTATGTTCTGCTCGCATGTCAAGAACCATTCACACGAGAAACCTTCCCTAGTAAATCTCTTTACAGACTGGGATCAACCGGGCACAATTGTAATGTGTAAACATTTGGCTTGAAAAACTCCTAAAAATTGACCCCTGGAAAAAATTCTTTGTCTAATCGTCTGCATAATTAATCCTTTGAAAATATCTTTTTTTTTTTTTTTTTTAAAATTCTAGTTATTGATAAAAGACTTAAAAGCACAATGCGAACATTTCATGGAAAAATTATGAAAATTCTCGAATTATAAAGATGTGAAATTTAGAACACAAACTTCACATTCCATGAACAAAAACGTTGATACGCTTTTAGCTTCTTTAGAATGTTTTTCGAACACAACATCAAACTCCACATAACTACCACAAGCTGTCAGATAATTGTTATTGTTTTGTTTTTTTCTCGAAATTTCATTGGGACTCTGCCCATTCCAGTTGTGGGCAACAGTTGATTCTTTGCGTAATGACACCTGTTGCGCTAAGCAAGCGGACATCTGCTTCCTTAATAGTTGGACACCTGGACAGTTTGCACTATATTATAATGTATACATTTAATGTTTGATGCCTCCATGATCTTTATCCGAATTGCATGAAATTTTCACTATCACCCGAATATATATGTCTAAAAAGGTGATACACTTTTCACAAGAAAAATGTCTGTCTCACAGATAATGCTTTACAAATGAGTATTAGGCGTGATTATTTCGGGTCGGGCGATTCGTCAGTTACTTAACGATCCACACGGAAGCAAGCTAATGGGTTGGTCATCGGTTCACAGGAATCTATGTTATGTCATATTTGACTAAAATACATCCTCCAAGGCCTGGAGCAATTGTGATGAGAAGTGCAACGAAAAGAGTCGTGCATACAATACACTACAATGCAAGATAGTGTTTTTGAAAAAAATGAAATACAAGCATTTTCTTTCCTAGCAAGAAAATCCCCAACAAATACTGTCATTACCTGGAAGTATAATAAGACCGAACTTTCTACATATCTTCAGATGACTAGTAGTTATTGAATGTCTTTATGAACCCCTGACAAAAAGAGCTTTGTTTTCAGCACGATATAAAATTTTCAAAGATTCTTTTAGAGGTAAACTTTTAATATGATAATTCATTCAAACCTAATCACCCTGAATTTTCAGAAACATTTTAATATAAAAAGGTGATTAAACAAAATAATTTTAAAAATATAGAAATGTGGTTAATCACAACATAATTAAATTACTAAACCCCGATTCAACATGCAGCTGAAAAGAAAATAATCTACAGTTCAAAACAAAAAACACGCAGTTGCAAGGAAACTAATCTAAGCCTCCCTCCCCCAAACCCCCTCCCCCCCAAAAAAAACCAAACAACAACATGCAGTTGCAAAGAAAATAGTATAAACCCCAAAACAAAAAACCTGCAGTTGCGAAGAAAATAATCTAGACCACAAAACAACACGCAGTTGCAAGGAAAATAACACAGACACAAAAACAACACGTAGTTGCAAAGAAAAAAATATAAACCAAAAACAACACTCCGTTGCAAAGAAAATAATATAGACCCCAAAACAACATGCAGCTACAAGGAAAATAATATAAACCCCGATTCAACATGCAGTTGCAACAAAATTAATCTAAAGCCCAATTCAGCATGCATTTGCAAGGAAAATACTTTCTAAACAAGTTAAAGAAAATAAAGCGATAGCAAATAATGGAGACAGCTTCGAGATCTATGATAAATCGGAAGGTCAATGAAATATTTAGAAGAATGTATGTTGTTCACAACTAGTTGATTTAACAGACGGAGCAGGAATTCGTCGTTAAGAAAAAGAAGAAAAAGAAAGAAACACTCCCAAAAAAAAAAAAAAAAAAAAAGTCCCAGAATACTTGGCCCGATAACGATAATTTTACTCATAGAAACGGTCGACATATATTGATAGGGCACGAACCGCTTCCTGCTTTGCAAGAAAAAAGTACAGACAAGAAAATTAACAAGTATAGCCGAGTGTTGAAAAACTGATGGAATTCAGCGGAGAAAAATTACAAGAATTAGCGAAAAAATGGCAATAAAAAGATTCTGGCAATAAGCCTGGAGATGCTGAGCGATTGAACAGTAGGAAAGACTGGTGAAAGATCGCTGATAAGGCAAATATATTTCCACCACTCCATCACATTTTATTTTTTAGGTCAATATTTCCATAATTCTCAACCCATAACTGTGCCTGTCATTTTAGGTCGCCTGCACTAAGCTTATGCTATAGCCCAGGTGCCGTATTCATAGTAGGCGGCGGCGTCATCGGAGTTGCAATTAGGAAATGTACACTTTATATATGTACGCTTTATATGCTGTAGTCAATTTTTACTATTGCCTCGACAGTCATGTAAGTTAATTTGTGCATACAGCCTGAGGAGTAGTACACAATTATACTAAAAGTGGGTTACCGTGACCTACTTTTCACGCTTCAATGACCATGTACACATTTTATGTTTAGATCAGTTACTCTGAGTTTCTTCTACAGTCATGAAACTGATAAGTATTGAACCGCCATACCAAATATATGTCACAGAGAGTTACATTTTGCTCTCCAGTTTATCATGTACACTTTTTATATTCAGGTCAGTTTATGGGACCCTGTTGCCTTTACAGTCATGAAAATATACCCGTGCATGCATCCGTGCACCACAACACCACCATGCCATTAGTAAGCCACTGCGACCTACTTTTCATACCGCAGGATTGATGTTCACTTTGTACGCTTAGGTCTTTTTCAGGGACACTGTTGTTTATATAGTCATGAAAATAATATGTGCATGGATTCTGAGAAGCAATGCAACACCATACCAAAAGTAGGTAACTGTGACCTACTTTTCCCCTTCCACTGATCATGCACAATGTTTACGTTGAGGTCAGTTTATGGGATATTGTTGCGTCTTCAGTCATGAAAATAGATATAAGCATGCATCCTGAAGAGTACTACATCATCATACCAGACGTAGGTCGCTGTGACCTATTTTACAAGCAACAGTGTTCATGTACATTTTGTATGTTTAGTAGAGTTTCTTGGACACAATTGCTTGTATAGTGATGATACTTGATATATGCATGCATTTCGAGAAGTACTCTATCATAATATTAAAAGTAGGTGTAAACACCTTTGATGTTTGAGTTTCTTGCATCCCGTTTCTTTACCAAACTGAACATGAACTTAAATCCTAAGAAATACAGCAACATCAGTTCAAGGAAAGAAGTCACTGTGACCTACATTAACCATTTGGTTTGTCTTGACCAACACTTGATATTGATCCTCTTCATTATTGACAAAAACAAAACTCGATTGTCTGAATAAATATGTGCAAGTTAACTTTACTGTCTTCTGTCAACTTTATTTCTTATTCTTTTTAATTTTTCCGTTTTTGCTTTTTTGGTGGTGGTGGTGAGTAAACTCAGGAATAATTACCAATGTCAAATAATGATGACGATGATGATATTACACTACCACTACTACTACTATTGAGTTCAATACTTACCAAGGGTGTTAAAACGGAATTTGAAATTCCGATTATATGTGAATTTATAATTATTACGTGTCGCCCAATCACTCGAATCATTTTTGCTTTGTTGATCAGAATACGCATAAAGTTGGGAATTTATAAATATTCTAACACTGCAAATGAAATCCAGTCCCACCCACGTTTAAGATCACGTGAAGGTAAGGAAGATACAAATGATACAAAAAGATTAAGTTCCCAAATTCTCAAAAAGTGTTTAATTATTTATTTAAATAAAAAAACAATTAATACTTAGAAATTGTCTAATTATTTCCTTGAAATTGTAGTTGTTTCCTTTCATCCTAATCATTTGATTAAATTGCTTTTTCTCCACAAGTTTACTGCTGTTCGTTTCATTTAGAACGACTGTCTTTTTTTTTCTTCTTTTTTTTCTTCAAAATCGCCGAATAAGTAATCGTAGACGAGTCAAATGATTTAATCGTGTCAGGTAATTACAAAGGCATTGCAGGACATCAAATGTATGGTAAACAATTCCACATATAAAATTCTCTCGTATCTGCGGGATCTGTATTTTGATCGGTATACCTAAGATTGCGAGGTCCAAGTATTCATTTATTATCCCTTCAACAAGCCAGTCTTGCCCGTGGTGTGATTGATTCTCTGTTCTTGTTGAGTGACACGCAAATTTTTAATAAACCACTGACAACAATATGGACTGATTGTAAAACAAGCCAAGACATTTTAAAAAAAGTTGAAGATTTTTCACATCTTTCCATTATGTTGATTTTATAGATAATTTCATATGTGGTTACCTTGGCGAACTATAACAAAATATAACATAACATAAAATAACATAATGTAACATAACATAGCATAACGATACATAGCATAGCATGACATAAAATAACATAGCATAACATAGCATAATATAATATGCACAGTTTAGTATATTGTTTATTTCCAATATAATCAAAATAAGATAACATGTGATGCATGAGGCGAACAATAAATAACATGCAATGCATGCGGCGAACAATACAAATTAGGAGAGAGAGAGAGAGAGAGAGAGAGAGAACTCGCCAGTCCAAGTCTTAACAAGCCAAAATGACAACCGATAGGCAATTTATGAAGGTGGTCTATACCATTACAATTGAACTAAAGGCTAGATGACGTGACTTTACCTTTGAGACAAACTCATTTGATCTCTGGATCAAGATCAAGGGATTGAGGAGAGATCGCTTGTAATGATAACAGCGCCCGAAGTTTCACAGAGATCAACCAAGCACCATGAACCTTCAGGGTAAAGTCAGCCAGGCAGACAAAGAACGACCGATATCAATCACAGAATGGCAGTCTCTTGTTGGTGATAATATTGAATGTATCTACAGTAAAATATGTTGACTGTTCCGTACTCTTGTCAAATCCGGATAAATAGTTCAGCCTATGTGATTCACTCGTTATTTTCCTTAATGTTAATATGTCTATTAATATAATTAAATACATTATTTATTATCCTGTTTTTGTCTTTCATACAATTAACATTCCCTGCCTACCGTTTCCTTTGATCGTCTACCCGCTGCACGGCGTACCCGCGAGTTACTCGCCACTGTCGCGAGAAATTACATCACTTGACAACTCAAGAAAAATACTGTTTAAGAACCAAAAAAACATCGGAAGCCGAAGGGACCAGCATATGGTCTACACTTTCGACATACTCTCAATACCGAATGTATTTGTGGTACGGAGGGTGCTCGAATGAAAACAGGTTGTACAGTAAAATGCGGCTACACATCGCAACCTCGGTCAGTTGACCCGAGGACAGATGTCGTGTGTAATGAAACAAAGAAACCAACAACTAGAAAAGAAAGATAAAAGGAAGAGAAGAGCTTTTTTTTGCACACACTAACGTCTAAAATGACGAGGCATAGTTATCAAAATGCCCGTCTGTCCTGCATAAATCTAGGATGTAAATATTTGTAATGGTCATAGTGTGCTATTGATAATAGTGACTGTCGTCAGACATTTGCCGTAATTGTGATAATTGGACGACAATGAAAACTGCTAGAGTTCGAGACGTTTTTTGAAGGCATGCCGTTGAATAATTGGGCATTTTATTATTTCTGTTTAAACCTAACTATGCCATCTTTATATAGTCTATATTGTTGGAAACTGTCGCTTTTTATGGAATTCTGTAAATGGTGATTCGACTGCTGATTCAGTTACTCTTAACACACACATTCACACAATTTAATTAAAAATATCGCCAACCACTGTAACGAAGATTTGCTATTTGATATGTCTTACTGCCATAAGGTTTACCCCGGGCTATATTTAGCCGAGGAATAGTCGAAAGAACTAAAGTTTTTTTGTAGTTGCCAAGCGAATCTAATCTTAAAATTTTGAATCGTTACATTCTGTATTTCCCGTCTACAATAGCTTAGCAGTTAATGATTGCCACTCATCGGAAATTCTGAGTTACTGTTTCTGATCCTGGGACGGATATATAGCTTTTCAAAATTTTCTTTCAATGCTGACCTCTATTGAAGTACGAGGGCTCTGGTCTTGATTAATTCTTTGTCTGCATTCAGAACTAGTGACTCCATTAACTTTCACTTTGACTGGTTTTATGGTCTTATGCTAGACGTAGGGCATGGAGTGTTACCCTTGTCCGTCCGTACGTCACATGTTGGTTTAGTTTTGCGTTTAGGTTAAATTTCAGGCACTGAGGTGGGGCATCCCTGTTCCATAAACGCATTTCTAATTTCCATATGTTTTGAAAAGCGTGTCTCTGTTATCCATGAATTTCCAGGTCTATGAGGACAAATATAATTTCTGATGAGAAGGTATGCAATTACAGGGACGAGTCCTTGTGCAGCACACAGGTAAAGTGCATCACAGTCATATAGTCGATTTTCAGATATAGCCTATGGTCTCTACACATAAGCAGTGACGACTTTGAACAGATAAAGTTTATTTGACAGAAAGCTGTAGATTTATGGATTTAGAAGACTTCCCTCTTCTAGTGATTTACTTAGTTGGAAATGCCAAAGTGATCAAGTCTTTTAGTGATTTACTTAGTTGTAAATGCCAAAGTGATCAAGTCTTTTAGTGATTTACTTAGTTGGAAATGCCAAAGTGATCAAGTCTTTTAGTGATTTACTTAGTTGGAAATGCCAAAGTGATCAAGTCTTTTAGTGATTTACTTAGTTGGAAATGCCAAAGTGATCAAGTCTTTTAGTGATTTACTTAGTTGGAAATGCCAAAGTGATCAAGTCTTTTAGTGATTTACTTAGTTGGAAATGCCAAAGTGATCAAGTCTTTTAGTGATTTACTTAGTTGGAAATGCCAAAGTGATCAAGTCTTTTAGTGATTTACTTAGTTGGAAATGCCAAAGTGATCGAGAACAGGTCTAGGATAGATTAAATGTTATATCATATCTAAAAACCCCAGATGCTTACTTGTGGAAAGGAAGGTCGATGAACAAATTAAATAGTCAGTGTTTTAAAACGTGTATAACACGTATATATCAGTGAGAGAATTTAAATCTAAGGGACCGACCGATAAATTTTCGGGGGGGGGGGGTACCCTGTATTTTCTTTCTGATCAGAATTTTTTTTCTTTTTTATCAGAAGGTAAAAAAAAGTAAAATTATATATATATATATATATATATATATATATATATATATATATATATATATATATATATATATATATATATATATATATATATATAAAGGTCTTTTTTTCTACAATTAGAGCAAGACAATTTTTTCAAGCTTTAATGGAGCCGGACTCCCCCTCCCCCGACCGACTACTCGAATATGAGATGCGCCTCCAAAGAACATTTGCGAAAAAGAAATTTTTTTTAGTAGTATACAAATTTGAAGTGCTGGAAAATCATGTTGTTGAAAGTTAAATCTCGTATCCCTAAACGAGAACATTTCTGGACCACTCATATTTTGTTTACATACTCCTTGATGCTTGGATCGTAGCATACATTCTTGCTGTCATTGATATCCAGAACCAATCAACCAGACTCAAAAAGCTAGTCACTTTTGCAATTTTAAATGTATTATATACGAGAACATTTCTGGATCACACATAATTTTTGTATAGAAACAAAAATATCCATATGTCCCTGGACTACAGTATCCATTAGTGCTGTCTAAAACGTTGAATTGCAGAACCACTCATATGTTTGTATATTACAATCTCGTGTAGGATTAAGATGTTCCTTCGGAACACCTCAACTTCGGAGACGAGAAGATTAAGAATCAAAAGTGAACATCAAAATTAAATATCGTCTTCTGGAATTTATTCAGGTATGCCATAAGGTCTAGATACATTGTCCAGACAGAAAATGTGAAGCGAAACTGACACACTGCTGAAAAACTGTGACGAAGACAGACGAGGAATCGTGCCATATGTAAAGTGAACCTCTGCTTCAATAAACAAAGGAATGTCTAGCCGAAGCCGATTCAGAACTCAGTACATTATCGCGCCAGAGACAACGTGTGCCAACGGTGTGCCTTAGACAGACTGACCCAAAGTGCACGCACGATCATGGACAATAAAAACAGTCAAACACGTTCCATCATGGTTCTTTTTTCTTATTTTTTATTTCTATATATGGATAACACATATAAAGACAATTCTTCAAAAGGTAGGATGATATGATGTATGGTTAAATAATACAAATGATAACATTAGTGTCATAAGGAATTATATTAAAACGTCCGGTTAGATCAACAAAAATAAAATTGGTTATCTGTTGTAGAAAATCCCGAGGACAAAGTTTTAAAATTTATAAAATGGATATCCAATTGGAACAATATTTAATCAAATTTCTTGAAAAAAAAGTGTACTTATCTATGTTGAAATTTAGGACACAAAATCATACATAACCTGTTGAAACTGGTCGATGGAAAAAAAATCCATATGAAGAAGGAAAATATACCAAATCTCAGAATAATGTTTTGGGTGATGAATTCTATTACCTCTTTGAGTGGGGATTCTTTAGAGAGGCTGGACCGAATTTGATTAAGAAATATTATTACATAAGTCCGAATACGTTGAAATATAAACATTTAATAACAAATAAAAATAAAATAATAGTGAAACAAGTCAGCATATTTGTTAGCAAAATCATGACCGAATTAGAAACTGAATAGTGGCTCACATAGCTACATATGCTGATTTCACATTCCTAATTTTTGCGACTCTGTAATATATTAAGTGAAATTAATCAAAAACGTTTTCATTTAAATCACTGATATTTCTTTTTACTTTAGATACTCCTTGGACATGTAATGTTGAGATAATCCATGTTCTCTCTCTCTCTCTCTCTCTCTCTCTCTCTCTCTCTCTCTGATTTTCTCTCTCTGTTCGTTTTCTCCCTCTTTGCTCTTATTTATATTACACCATAATGGTTTCTTATATAACTGTACTTGACTCATATGCCATATATGTATGGCCTGAGTATGATATTTTTTCCATAACGTTTTGTTCTGTTCTGTTCTGTTTGTACCTCAAGTCAATACATAGGAAGTATAAGCAAATAGTTTACAGAGGCACCTATTGTACTAAAATATTTTATGATACGTTGGGTGAGATTGCAAAACAAACGTACGAAGAATTAAAACCGAAAAATGCAAAACCTATACCATTCACAGAGGAAGATGAAACATTTTATTTTAACAAATATATTTAAATATTTGAGAGAGATATAGTGAGCTATAAGGTTAGAGGAGGCGAAGCTCGCGCTCATAAAATTCGCGACCCCTATAACTTAACAGGCAATTACAGAGTTCTTGCTTCTAATGAATCCAATTAAAATGTGTAAATATTCATAACGCATACCACAATTCATTCATAACTTGTCCGGTTATGACAGTCATCGGTTCATCGAAATATTCATTAAAATGATCCAGATGAAGAGTTAGAAATCGTATTGAACAAATGTGACTCCTAAATATTTGAGAAACGACATTTACATATACGATCACAGGGATAGGTTTGACTGGTTTAATGTAATAGCTTTACCACCCCAGAAAAGTTTACTCATCGCTTCACAATTCAAACACATCAAATGGCGATTACCAGTATGTACATGATGTCATGGAACATTTCGGACTCTAAACACTTGTAAGATTACCTTGACCTATTACGTAAAAAGATACGTTGATGTTATTCAACATTTTTGAGGAATTTAGGAATGTGTGTGTGAACAATTACAAACTGAATACTGCTTACCATTATAATAAACCAGAACTACCACATGACGCCTCATTAAAGTTATCAGGTGTAGAATTACAACTGTTGATAAACTATGACATGTTCCTGATGATGGAGAGCGGAATAAGAAGTGGAAGTAGCTTGATACCACATAGATATTATGAAGCAAATCATGAATATTACTTGGACAAAGATGCTTAGATAATAAAAACAAGCTCATTCATTATGTCCCTGGATCATAGCAACCTCTATGTGTAGGCAATGAGTCAATAAATACCGGTGAAAACAACAACTTTTCATGGGCAACTAATGAACAAATTAGATAAGTAGACAAAATGTGTGTTCGAATTGCCCGATACCTATCGTAGTGCTTGTATTTTAGAAGAGGATTTGAAGATTTCCATTACACTTGCATGTCTATTTCAAAAACTACCCATTAATTCCAGAGAAATTAAATCCAGATGAAAATAATGTATCTCCTCTGCAAAACAAAGAGAAATACGTTATTCACCATAGAAACTTAAAGTTGTATGTATAAGTAAGACTAAAATTTAAAAAAAAATACATGGAGTTGGAATGTTTGAACAACAACCTTGGCTTAAACCTGCATTGAACTCAACATAAGTTTAAGACATAAAGCGTCGTGGGGTTTTGGTCATTATCGATGCCTAGTAGATGATCGACTACGGTGTTATAGCTCGGATCGAGCGAATATTAGAAAAACCAAAAGAAAATGGATGGAATAAATGGAGATCTGAGCAGAGATATATAACAGAACAACACGAGCCTCCTGTATACAGAATACAAAAATTTAATTAATTAGATAAAACAAAATAAAATTTTAAAGTACCAATTGCAGGATGCACCTCTAACAGAAAAATAAATTATTAACTCAAAGTTCTTAAGTGCAATTAGCAGCTCCGTTTATATTAATACGGCAAATTTCATCACGAAATCGAGTGAGAATTTCGAACTTTGATTGTCCGGCATGTCTTTCATAACCAGATAACTGGTTGCTGTTCGCTCTCCGGAATCAACATAGGTTGTCGGTTGGGGTCAACTTGCACTGGAACACGCTCGGGTTCCCTCTTGCCTGATTATGCGTAAAACCGCATTAGTGGCCTCTCTCTCTCTCTCTCTCGATAGTTTAGTCCTTAATACTGGTCGCGGAAGCTATTTTCCTAATAAAAATAAAATATATGCGGCCTAATTCATCGTTCGTTCCTTACTTTTTCTGATCAGAACATACATTCCGCTCTCCGGTACACTCAATATAGCCTGTATCACATTTCAAAACTGACACTCCAACTTCGGGTCTGAACCATTGCATCCAATACAAACAATGCCCTACTGTTCTGCATGCACTTGAGCTTCTCTCCTTCCTCACAAATGATATCATTCGCAACTTCGAGGTCAATCCTACGGATCATACCTCAAATGTATGCCGATAGGTGCCATTTGGACAACCTTGGCCATGTATAAAACAATGATTCACCAAGAAGTTGCGAATGCATCGAACTAAATTTTCCCTTCGCAACTTCCCGGTCAATCCTATGATCAATCCAATCGCAGGAATAGCCAAGGTGGTCCGAATAGATTGCGGTTTCTTTTTTCGAAAGAAGTTTCCGGCGAACAAAATGTATAATTTGTCTTTCAATTACTGCGCTGACACCCATCTCAGGCATATTTTTGTCTTCAAGAAATAGCCGAGGTGGTCAGTATGCACTGATATGTCAACTATTGAAAATCTGTCAGTTTCACCGGATGACATTGACATTGGCTTTTGTGTATCCTACTCAATGCACAAACCAGCCCAAATGACCATTGGAACATGATAGATACTTTGAAACTGAAACGAATAACCGAACATTCGAGTCAGAATACTTATGTCGAATACTCGAACATAAAATTGGTATTCGAAATATTGGTTTGTTCACCTAGCGAGTTTGGAGTCATTTTATAAAAGAAACGAACAAGGCGAAATACAGTGTATGCAACGGGAAATTCGTCCATAATGGAATAACTTTAAACCAACTAAATCACCCGAAATTCAAACTCACACTCGCAAGCTAATAACAATATCAAAATTCTGAATAGTCACATTGCACACAACATGGCCATTTATATGCATCGTTATTGAGGCAGACGTGTAGTACGGTAAGTTGATAAGAACTTTGTCATTGAGTAGGAATTGTCCTATCAATGTCAACAAAACCTTTACGTATCAATCAAGGTATCCAAATACAATTACATTAAATTGTCCACATGAGTAATATAGTGTGGCACGTCCATGCTGCTGCTCACATGTCTTTTCGATTTTCATAGTGAACAAAGCACTTCGCAAACGATAATTACTGAGATCGGCCCCGCAGTTTCACCTGAGCAAGTAATCGAAAGTTACTGGCCTTCTTTACCTATAGTCTATCTTCAGTACTTAAAGAACGTTTATGGTCATACTGAGTTTGAACATAAAAATGGAAAGTAAAACCCACAGTCATTTCATTTTTTTAGTCTTAAGTCCCAATCAAATTCTACAGAAGGCCCCTAAAATGTCTTTTACAGTTGTAGTTAGATTTAGATGATTGAGTTCACGGTCTTTTCAATGCGACTTGGCGACGGGAGCATCCTTAAATATTAAAGGAGAGAAAGAAAAACAAAGTTCGGATTTGATAGTTTTATTAACATCGACAAATACATTCAACGAATATTCGAAAAGGAAAATTTGGTATTCGTTTCAGCTCTAATTTCCATCGCTCCACCTGGCGCAATGTCATCTATACTGGAGCTACAGACTTTGAACTGAGGAGAATTGCAGAGGCAGTGCAGAAGCGCGAGCAGCATATATCTCAGAACTGCAGCACGTCCTCTATTGATCAAGTAAACCCAAGTGGCATATCCTGTCAAGTGGGCCACAGACAGTTCAGAGCACAAATTGGTCTGATCAACCACTCACGTACTCATAGAAACCAAAACCAGTTAGTGATGTCATGGTCATCTTCGAACTCGAAGGATGAACAACAAATTCCCACACAAATTTCTCAAACTTTCTAGAGCATTCGTGCGATCTAGAGATTTTGGATGGTTGCAGTGAGACAGATGCTCAAAAATCTCAGATTTCAGACCGACTGCCACCTGAAATCTCTTAATTTCAAATCTGCTAACGCAGAAGATTACAATAAACCTTTCACTCTCAGAGAAGTACAAGACTCTCTTGATCGAGCCCATGACACTCCAGAAGGACCAGGTGATGACACTTCAGAAGGACCAGATGATATCCAATATCGAGTTTTGAAACACTTACTTGATACAGCTCTCAAAGCACTACTAAACATTTTCAATACATTTTGGGAAGCTGGCGACTTCCCACTGTTCTCGCAAGAGGGAACATTGATATCAGTACCTAAACCTGGTAAAGACCATACAGACCCTTCCAACTATCGTCCCATATCGCTAACAAGATATAATTTGCAAAACCATGGAACGGATGATAAATGATAGACTCCAGTGATATCTCGAGTCCAAGAAACTACTATCAGGCTTTCTGTGTCGATTCAGACGCCTGGAAAGTACAATAGGCCATATTGTCATATTTGAAGAATTTTTTTTGAGAAGCTTTCATAAAGAAAGAACATATTGTTGCCATCGTTTTTGACTTGGGACAATGTTTATACCATCACATGGAATAATTTCATAATGAATGACCGATTCAATTTAATACTACATAACTTCATAGCCAATTTTGTGAAATATATAGAAATTTCCGAGGTATGGTAGGTACCACCCCTTCTGAAAGTTATACTCAGGATATGGAAGTACCTCGGGTCAGCCTATTGTCAGTCACCCTATTCAACATCAAAATTAACAGCATAGAAAAATGTCTTAATCCAAGAACTGACTGCTCGTTATATTTCTACGATTTTCTCATCTGCTATAGATGAAAGAGTATGCATCTTGTTGAACGTTCTCCACCTATAAGTTTAATTAGACTTCAGAAATAGGAAGAAGAAAACGGGTTCAATTTTTAAAATTGTAAACTGTTTCTTTGCGTTTATGCTGATTACGTCAAATGCGTGACTCAAAAGTGTATATTGACGGTTGTATTATTCTGTTGTGGAGGAGACCAAATTTGTAGGGACTAATGTCCAATAGCCCTGGATTTAATACGAGTCGTGGCAAACACAGATTCGGGAGGAGATCGGAAGGTCTTGCTCCGGTTATACAGGTCTTTAGGAAGATCTCAAATTGACCATGGCTTGATTGTGTTCGAATAAGCTTGTAAATATTACTTGCAAATGTTTGATCCGATGCACAATCAGGAACAAAGAGTTTCTCTGGGTGCATTTAGAACTTCTCCTGGAGAAAGCCTCTGAGTCAAGACAACGAATCATCACTTTCTCGCAAACGAACGAAAAACTGGATCTTCAGTATACTACCAAACTATCTTCTAATCCATCTAATCTCGCATATGATGTAGGCAGAATTATTATTTGTTACTTTTTTTTTCTTCAAATTTTGTTTTATGTATATTCGATTAAGAAACTTATGAAGATGTACTCTCGGAGAAAAATCATGGCCCTTTTAGGATTGCGCTTTATATAACAAACGTTGACCATAAATTTGAGGATTCCCTTATCTTTAATTTTATAGAGGTTTTACGGAATGTTATCATCATTACCCTTTATATGTTATCTTGCTGTACTTCAAGTTTACATGTATTTGGGTGAATGTATGCTGGAAAGCTTTTATGGAATTCTTAAATTGTACCTTTTGTGAACTTTACTTTGAATTGGCACCATATAGCCATTGTTGTGTTGAGATGCCGCTAAGAGTTCATATATAACTGTTATGTTTACTTTGCTCTTCACAACGGTTTCCTCTCTGATGTTTCAGCCAAAAGGTGAAGTGGGTCAGTAGACGAATGTGTAAGATGTAATATAAGTTTGATAAAAAACGTGGGGGGGGGGGGGGGGCTTTTCTAATAAAAAAAAAAAAAAAAAACAAGAACATAAACAAAAAACAGCTCAGCTATGCCATGTTCGCGACACATACAGCTTTGCCGTGACCAGGATTCGAACCTGGGTTGTCGCGGCCACAACGCGAAGTACTAACCACTATACGATCACGGCTGTCACTACTGAGCTGTTCAAGCTGCCAGATTATACCAATATGAACAAGTCAATCCACGGTGTTTCAGAAGGAACCCATTTCGCTTTTATTAACCTCCTTGACATTGAATTTATTACACCAGTCTGTATCAGAATCTATATAGTACATATTATTTCTCATCATCTTTTTCAACGTTTACCCGACCTCTATTTGAGGTGAAGAAAATGTCGGAAGAGACTATTGAAGGCAGTGGGAGTGCAGTTAAAGAAACTTCAGATTCCGGTGAAAAAGATGCAGAACAAACGTTATCGGATACTTAGCTTAGTCCAACTCGCAATACATCTAAGATTGACATCTTACTAAAGACGGCAGGGGACGCGCCTATCATAAAGAAAAAAAAAGTAATGGGCAGTGGCTGGAAGTAAAACTGTTAAATGGGCACAGCATTTGTTAAGAAGTACCTCAAATGCCTGCCGCCCGAATCGCTATTCTTATACTTAAATCAGTCTTTTGCTCCTGCACCTGATTCAGAGATAGACTAAGTTTTTGACTGTTTTGGCAGCGACGGAAGATTGGTTCTGCATTATTGTAAAACTCAAGTTTGTGGATGACTCAAGTGTCACTTACTTTCTGTTTTGAATTTCTACAAAATGTTGACCTATAATGTGCCAAAGTTAGAATATGCAGATTTCATTATGTGTCACCGACTCACCACTGATACCATTCGCAACTTCGAGGTCAATCCTCAAATGTCTGCCGATAGGTGCCATTTCAACCAGTTCGGTTATTTACGAAAAAAGGATTGACCAAGAAGTTGTGAATGCATCGAACTATTTTTTTCCTTCGCAACTTCTCGGCCAATCGTACGATCAATCCAATGGTAGAAATAGCCGAGGTGGTCCGAATAGGTTGAGGTTTCTTGTTTCGAAGAAATTTCCGGCGAACAAAATGATAATTTGTCTTTCAATTACTGCGCTGACACCCATCTCAGGTATATATTTGTCTTGCAGAAATAGCCGAGGTGGTCCATATGCACTGATATGTCAACTATTGAAAATCTGTCAGTTTGACCGGATGACATTGACATTGGCTTTTGTGTATCCTACTCAATGCACAAACCAGCCCAAATGACCATTGGGACATGATAGATACTTTGAAGCTGAAACGAATAATTGAACATTCGAATCAGAATATTTATGTCGAATACTCGAACATAAAATTGGTATTCGAAATATTGGTTTGTTTACCTAGTGAGTTTGGAGTCATTTTATAAAAGAAACGAACAAGGCGAAATACAGTGCATGCAACGGGAAATTCGTCCATAATGGAACAACTTTAAACCAACTAAATCACCCGAAATTCAAACTCACACTCGCAAGCTAATAACAATATCAAAATTCTGAATAGTCACATTGCACATAACATGGCCATTTATATGCATCGTTATTGAGGCAGACGTGTAGTACGGTAAGTTGATAAGAACTTTGTCATTGAGTAGGAATTGTCCTATCAATGTCAACAAAACCTTTACGTATCAATCAAGGTATCCAAATACAATTACATTAAATTGTCCACATGAGTAATATAGTGTGGCACGTCCATGCTGCTGCTCACATGTCTTTTCGATTTTCATAGTGAACAAAGCACTTCGCAAACGATAATTACTGAGATCGGCCCCGCAGTTTCACCTGAGCAAGTAATCGAGAGTTACCGGCCTTCTTTACCTATAGTCTATCTTCAGTACTTAAAGAACGTTTATGGTCATATTGAGTTTGAACATAAAAATGGAAAGTAAAACCCACAGTCATTTCATTTTTTTAGTCTTAAGTCCCAAACAAAATCTGCAGAAGGCCCCTAAAATGTCTTTTACAGTTGTAGTTAGATTTAGATGATTGAGTTCACGGTCTTTTCAATGCGGCTTGGCGACGGGAGCATCCTTAAATATTAAAGGAGAGAAAGAAAAACAAAGTTCGGATTTGATAGTTTTATTAACATCGACGAATATTCGAATTCGATCCAAATACATTCAACGAATATTCGAAAAGGAAAATTTGGTATTCGTTTCAGCTCTAATTTCCATCGCTCCACCTGGCGCAATGTCATCTATACTGGAGCTACAGACTTTGAACTGAGGAGAATTGCAGAGGCAGTGCAGAAGCGCGAGCAGCATAAATCTCAGAACTGCAGCACGTCCTCTATTGATCAAGTAAACCCAAGCGGCATATCCTGTCAAGTGGGCCACAGACAGTTCAGAGCACAAATTGGTCTGATCAACCACTCACGTACTCATAGAAACCAAAACCAGTTAGTGATGTCATAGTCATCTTCGAACTCGAAGGATGAACAACAAATTCCCACACAAATTTCTCAAACTTTCTAGAGCATTCGTGCGATCTAGAGATTTTGGATGGTTGCAGTGAGACAGATGCTCAAAAATCTCAGATTTCAGACCAACTGCCACCTGAAATCTCTTAATTTCAAATCTGCTAACGCAGAAGATTACAATAAACCTTGCACTCTCAGAGAAGTACAAGACTCTCTTGATCGAGCCCATGACACTCCAGAAGGACCAGGTGATGACACTTCAGAAGGACCAGATGATATCCAATATCGAGTTTTGAAACACTCACTTGATACAGCTCTCAAAGCACTACTAAACATTTTCAATACATTTTGGGAAGCTGGCGACTTCCCACTGTCCTCGCAAGAGGGAACATTGATATCAGTACCTAAACCTGGTAAAGACCATACAGACCCTTCCAACTATCGTCCCATATCGCTAACAAGATATAATTTGCAAAACCATGGAACGGATGATAAATGATAGACTCCAGTGATATCTCGAGTCCAAGAAACTACTATCAGGCTTTCGGTGTAGATTCAGACGCCTGGAAAGTACAATAGGCCATATTGTCATATTTGAAGAATTTTTTTTGAGAAGCTTTCATAAAGAAAGAACATATTGTTGCCATCGTTTTTGACTTGGGACAATGTTTATACCATCACACGGAATAATTTCATAATGAATGACCGATTCAATTTAATACTACATAACTTCATAGCCAATTTTGTGAAATATATAGAAATTTCCGAGGTATGGTAGGTACCACCCCTTCTGAAAGTTATACTCAGGATATGGAAGTACCTCGGGTCAGCCTATTGTCAGTCACCCTATTCAACATCAAAATTAACAGCATAGAAAAATGTCTTAATCCAAGAACTGACTGCTCGTTATATTTCTACGATTTTCTCATCTGCTATAGATGAAAGAGTATGCATCTTGTTGAACGTTCTCCACCTATAAGTTTAATTAGACTTCAGAAATAGGAAGAAGAAAACGGGTTCAATTTTTAAAATTGTAAACTGTTTCTTTGCGTTTATGCTGATTACGTCAAATGCGTGACTCAAAAGTGTATATTGACGGTTGTATTATTCTGTTGTGGAGGAGACCAAATTTGTAGGGACTAATGTCCAATAGCCCTGGATTTAATACGAGTCGTGGCAAACATAGATTCGGGAGGAGATCGGAAGGTCTTGCTCCGGTTATACAGGTCTTTAGGAAGATCTCAAATTGACCATGGCTTGATTGTGTTCGAATAAGCTTGTAAATATTACTTGCAAATGTTTGATCCGATGCACAATCAGGAACAAAGAGTTTCTCTGGGTGCATTTAGAACTTCTCCTGGAGAAAGCTTCTGAGTCAAGACAACGAATCATCACTTTCTCGCAAACGAACGAAAAACCGGATCTTCAGTATACTACCAAACTATCTTCTAATCCATCTAATCTCGCATATGATGTAGGCAGAATTATTATTTGTTACTTTTTTTTTCTTCAAATTTTGTTTTATGTATATTCGATTAAGAAACTTATGAAGATGTACTCTCGGAGAAAAATCATGGCCCTTTTAGGATTGCGCTTTATATAACAAACGTTGACCATAAATTTGAGGATTCCCTTATCTTTAATTTTATAGAGGTTTTACGGAATGTTATCATCATTACCCTTTATATGTTATCTAGCTGTACTTCAAGTTTACTTGTATTTGGGTGAATGTATGCTGGAAAGCTTTTATGGAATTCTTAAATTGTACCTTTTGTGAACTTTACTTTGAATTGGCACCATATAGCCATTGTTGTGTTGAGATGCCGCTAAGAGTTCATACATATATAACTGTTATGTTTACTTTGCTCTTCACAACTGTTTCCTCTCTGATGTTTCAGCCAAAAGGTGAAGTGGGTCAGTAGACGAATGTGTAAGATGTAATATAAGTTTGATAAAAAACGTGGGGGGGGGGCTTTTCTAATAAAAAAAAAAAAAAAAACAAGAACATAAACAAAAAACAGCTCAGCTATGCCATGTTCGCGACACATACAGCTTTGCCGTGACCAGGATTCGAACCTGGGTTGTCGCGGCCACAACGCGAAGTACTAACCACTATACGATCACGGCTGTCACTACTGAGCTGTTCAAGCTGCCAGATTATACCAATATGAACAAGTCAATCCACGGTGTTTCAGAAGGAACCCATTTCGCTTTTATTAACCTCCTTGACATTGAATTTATTACACCAGTCTGTATCAGAATCTATATAGTACATATTATTTCTCATCATCTTTTTCAACGTTTACCCGACCTCTATTTGAGGTGAAGAAAATGTCGGAAGAGACTATTGAAGGCAGTGGGAGTGCAGTTAAAGAAACTTCAGATTCCGGTGAAAAAGATGCAGAACAAACGTTATCGGATACTTAGCTTAGTCCAACTCGCAATACATCTAAGATTGACATCTTACTAAAGACGGCAGGGGACGCGCCTATCATAAAGAAAAAAAAAGTAATGGGCAGTGGCTGGAAGTAAAACTGTTAAATGGGCACAGCATTTGTTAAGAAGTACCTCAAATGCCTGCCGCCCGAATCGCTATTCTTATACTTAAATCAGTCTTTTGCTCCTGCACCTGATTCAGAGATAGACTAAGTTTTTGACTGTTTTGGCAGCGACGGAAGATTGGTTCTGCATTATTGTAAAACTCAAGTTTGTGGATGACTCAAGTGTCACTTACTTTCTGTTTTGAATTTCTACAAAATGTTGACCTATAATGTGCCAAAGTTAGAATATGCAGATTTCATTATGTGTCACCGACTCACCACTGATACCATTCGCAACTTCGAGGTCAATCCTCAAATGTCTGCCGATAGGTGCCATTTCAACCAGTTCGGTTATTTACGAAAAAAGGATTGACCAAGAAGTTGTGAATGCATCGAACTATTTTTTTCCTTCGCAACTTCTCGGCCAATCGTACGATCAATCCAATGGTAGAAATAGCCGAGGTGGTCCGAATAGGTTGAGGTTTCTTGTTTCGAAGAAATTTCCGGCGAACAAAATGATAATTTGTCTTTCAATTACTGCGCTGACACCCATCTCAGGTATATATTTGTCTTGCAGAAATAGCCGAGGTGGTCCATATGCACTGATATGTCAACTATTGAAAATCTGTCAGTTTGACCGGATGACATTGACATTGGCTTTTGTGTATCCTACTCAATGCACAAACCAGCCCAAATGACCATTGGGACATGATAGATACTTTGAAGCTGAAACGAATAATTGAACATTCGAATCAGAATATTTATGTCGAATACTCGAACATAAAATTGGTATTCGAAATATTGGTTTGTTTACCTAGTGAGTTTGGAGTCATTTATAAAAGAAACGAACAAGGCGAAATACAGTGCATGCAACGGGAAATTCGTCCATAATGGAACAACTTTAAACCAACTAAATCACCCGAAATTCAAACTCACACTCGCAAGCTAATAACAATATCAAAATTCTGAATAGTCACATTGCACATAACATGGCCATTTATATGCATCGTTATTGAGGCAGACGTGTAGTACGGTAAGTTGATAAGAACTTTGTCATTGAGTAGGAATTGTCCTATCAATGTCAACAAAACCTTTACGTATCAATCAACGTATCCAAATACAATTACATTAAATTGTCCACATGAGTAATATAGTGTGGCACGTCCATGCTGCTGCTCACATGTCTTTTCGATTTTCATAGTGAACAAAGCACTTCGCAAACGATAATTACTGAGATCGGCCCCCGCAGTTTCACCTGAGCAAGTAATCGAGAGTTACCGGCCTTCTTTACCTATAGTCTATCTTCAGTACTTAAAGAACGTTTATGGTCATATTGAGTTTGAACATAAAAATGGAAAGTAAAACCCACAGTCATTTCATTTTTTTAGTCTTAAGTCCCAAACAAAATCTGCAGAAGGCCCCTAAAATGTCTTTTACAGTTGTAGTTAGATTTAGATGATTGAGTTCACGGTCTTTTCAATGCGGCTTGGCGACGGGAGCATCCTTAAATATTAAAGGAGAGAAAGAAAAACAAAGTTCGGATTTGATAGTTTTATTAACATCGACGAATATTCGAATTCGATCCAAATACATTCAACGAATATTCGAAAAGGAAAATTTGGTATTCGTTTCAGCTCTAATTTCCATCGCTCCACCTGGCGCAAATGTCATCTATACTGGAGCTACAGACTTTGAACTGAGGAGAATTGCAGAGGCAGTGCAGAAGCGCGAGCAGCATAAATCTCAGAACTGCAGCACGTCCTCTATTGATCAAGTAAACCCAAGCGGCATATCCTGTCAAGTGGGCCACAGACAGTTCAGAGCACAAATTGGTCTGATCAACCACTCACGTACTCATAGAAACCAAAACCAGTTAGTGATGTCATAGTCATCTTCGAACTCGAAGGATGAACAACAAATTCCCACACAAATTTCTCAAACTTTCTAGAGCATTCGTGCGATCTAGAGATTTTGGATGGTTGCAGTGAGACAGATGCTCAAAAATCTCAGATTTCAGACCAACTGCCACCTGAAATCTCTTAATTTCAAATCTGCTAACGCAGAAGATTACAATAAACCTTGCACTCTCAGAGAAGTACAAGACTCTCTTGATCGAGCCCATGACACTCCAGAAGGACCAGGTGATGACACTTCAGAAGGACCAGATGATATCCAATATCGAGTTTTGAAACACTCACTTGATACAGCTCTCAAAGCACTACTAAACATTTTCAATACATTTTGGGAAGCTGGCGACTTCCCACTGTCCTCGCAAGAGGGAACATTGATATCAGTACCTAAACCTGGTAAAGACCATACAGACCCTTCCAACTATCGTCCCATATCGCTAACAAGATATAATTTGCAAAACCATGGAACGGATGATAAATGATAGACTCCAGTGATATCTCGAGTCCAAGAAACTACTATCAGGCTTTCGGTGTAGATTCAGGACGCCTGGAAAGTACAATAGGCCATATTGTCATATTTGAAGAATTTTTTTTGAGAAGCTTTCATAAAGAAAGAACATATTGTTGCCATCGTTTTTGACTTGGGACAATGTTTATACCATCACACGGAATAATTTCATAATGAATGACCGATTCAATTTAATACTACATAACTTCATAGCCAATTTTGTGAAATATATAGAAATTTCCGAGGTATGGTAGGTACCAACCCCTTCTGAAAGTTATACTCAGGATATGGAAGTACCTCGGGTCAGCCTATTGTCAGTCACCCTATTCAACATCAAAATTAACAGCATAGAAAAATGTCTTAATCCAAGAACTGACTGCTCGTTATATTTCTACGATTTTCTCATCTGCTATAGATGAAAGAGTATGCATCTTGTTGAACGTTCTCCACCTATAAGTTTAATTAGACTTCAGAAATAGGAAGAAGAAAACGGGTTCAATTTTTAAAATTGTAAACTGTTTCTTTGCGTTTATGCTGATTACGTCAAATGCGTGACTCAAAAGTGTATATTGACGGTTGTATTATTCTGTTGTGGAGGAGACCAAATTTGTAGGGACTAATGTCCAATAGCCCTGGATTTAATACGAGTCGTGGCAAACATAGATTCGGGAGGAGATCGGAAGGTCTTGCTCCGGTTATACAGGTCTTTAGGAAGATCTCAAATTGACCATGGCTTGATTGTGTTCGAATAAGCTTGTAAATATTACTTGCAAATGTTTGATCCGATGCACAATCAGGAACAAAGAGTTTCTCTGGGTGCATTTAGAACTTCTCCTGGAGAAAAGCTTCTGAGTCAAGACAAACGAATCATCACTTTCTCGCAAACGAACGAAAAACCGGATCTTCAGTATACTACCAAACTATCTTCTAATCCATCTAATCTCGCATATGATGTAGGCAGAATTATTATTTGTTACTTTTTTTTTCTTCAAATTTTGTTTTATGTATATTCGATTAAGAAACTTATGAAGATGTACTCTCGGAGAAAAATCATGGCCCTTTTAGGATTGCGCTTTATATAACAAACGTTGACCATAAATTTGAGGATTCCCTTATCTTTAATTTTATAGAGGTTTTACGGAATGTTATCATCATTACCCTTTATATGTTATCTAGCTGTACTTCAAGTTTACTTGTATTTGGGTGAATGTATGCTGGAAAGCTTTTATGGAATTCTTAAATTGTACCTTTTGTGAACTTTACTTTGAATTGGCACCATATAGCCATTGTTGTGTTGAGATGCCGCTAAGAGTTCATACATATATAACTGTTATGTTTACTTTGCTCTTCACAACTGTTTCCTCTCTGATGTTTCAGCCAAAAGGTGAAGTGGGTCAGTAGACGAATGTGTAAGATGTAATATAAGTTTGATAAAAAACGTGGGGGGGGGGCTTTTCTAATAAAAAAAAAAAAAAAAACAAGAACATAAACAAAAAACAGCTCAGCTATGCCATGTTCGCGACACATACAGCTTTGCCGTGACCAGGATTCGAACCTGGGTTGTCGCGGCCACAACGCGAAGTACTAACCACTATACGATCACGGCTGTCACTACTGAGCTGTTCAAGCTGCCAGATTATACCAATATGAACAAGTCAATCCACGGTGTTTCAGAAGGAACCCATTTCGCTTTTATTAACCTCCTTGACATTGAATTTATTACACCAGTCTGTATCAGAATCTATATAGTACATATTATTTCTCATCATCTTTTTCAACGTTTACCCGACCTCTATTTGAGGTGAAGAAAATGTCGGAAGAGACTATTGAAGGCAGTGGGAGTGCAGTTAAAGAAACTTCAGATTCCGGTGAAAAAGATGCAGAACAAACGTTATCGGATACTTAGCTTAGTCCAACTCGCAATACATCTAAGATTGACATCTTACTAAAGACGGCAGGGGACGCGCCTATCATAAAGAAAAAAAAAAGTAATGGGCAGTGGCTGGAAGTAAAACTGTTAAATGGGCACAGCATTTGTTAAGAAGTACCTCAAATGCCTGCCGCCCGAATCGCTATTCTTATACTTAAATCAGTCTTTTGCTCCTGCACCTGATTCAGAGATAGACTAAGTTTTTGACTGTTTTGGCAGCGACGGAAGATTGGTTCTGCATTATTGTAAAACTCAAGTTTGTGGATGACTCAAGTGTCACTTACTTTCTGTTTTGAATTTCTACAAAATGTTGACCTATAATGTGCCAAAGTTAGAATATGCAGATTTCATTATGTGTCACCGACTCACCACTGATACCATTCGCAACTTCGAGGTCAATCCTCAAATGTCTGCCGATAGGTGCCATTTCAACCAGTTCGGTTATTTACGAAAAAAGGATTGACCAAGAAGTTGTGAATGCATCGAACTATTTTTTTCCTTCCGCAACTTCTCGGCCAATCGTACGATCAATCCAATGGTAGAAATAGCCGAGGTGGTCCGAATAGGTTGAGGTTTCTTGTTTCGAAGAAATTTCCGGCGAACAAAATGATAATTTGTCTTTCAATTACTGCGCTGACACCCATCTCAGGTATATATTTGTCTGCAGAAATAGCCGAGGTGGTCCATATGCACTGATATGTCAACTATTGAAATATCTGTCAGTTTGACCGGATGACATTGACATTGGCTTTTGTGTATCCTACTCAATGCACAAACCAGCCCAAATGACCATTTGGGACATGATCGATACTTTGAAGCTGAAACGAATAATTGAACATTCGAATCAGAATATTTATGTCGAATACTCGAACATAAAAATTGGTATTCGAAATATTGGTTTGTTTACCTAGTGAGTTTGGAGTCATTTTATAAAAGAAACGAACAAGGCGAAATACAGTGCATGCAACGGGAAATTCGTCCATAATGGAACAACTTTAAACCAACTAAATCACCCGAAATTCAAACTCACACTCGCAAGCTAATAACAATATCAAAATTCTGAATAGTCACATTGCACATAACATGGCCATTATATGCATCGTTATTGAGGCAGACGTGTAGTACGGTAAGTTGATAAGAACTTTGTCATTGAGTAGGAATTGTCCTATCAATGTCAACAAAACCTTTACGTATCAATCAACGTATCCAAATACAATTACATTAAATTGTCCACATGAGTAATATAGTGTGGCACGTCCATGCTGCTGCTCACATGTCCTTTTCGATTTTCATAGTGAACACAGCACGTCGCAAACGATAATTACTGAGATCGGCCCCGCAGTTTCACCTGAGCACGTAATCGAGAGTTACCGGGCCTTCTTTACCTATAGTCTATCTTCAGTTATTAAAGAACGTTTATGGTAATATTGAGTTTGAACATAAAAATGGTAAGTAAAACCCACAGTCATTTCATTTTTTTTAGTCTTAAGTCCCAAACAAAATCTGCAGAAGGCCCCTAAAATGTCTTTTACAGTTGTAGTTAGATTTAGATGATTGAGTTCACGGTCTTTTCAATGCGGCTTGGCGACGGGAGCATCCTTAAATATTAAAGGAGAGAAAGAAAAACAAAGTTCGGATTTGATAGTTTTATTAACATCGACGAATATTCGAATTCGATCCAAATACATTCAACGAATATTCGAAAAGGAAAATTTGGTATTCGTTTCAGCTCTAATTTCCATCGCTCCACCTGGCGCAATGTCATCTATACTGGAGCTACAGACTTTGAACTGAGGAGAATTGCAGAGGCAGTGCAGAAGCGCGAGCAGCATAAATCTCAGAACTGCAGCACGTCCTCTATTGATCAAGTAAACCCAAGCGGCATATCCTGTCAAGTGGCCACAGACAGTTCAGAGCACAAATTGGTCTGATCAACCACTCACGTACTCATAGAAACCAAAACCAGTTAGTGATGTCATAGTCATCTTCGAACTCGAAGGATGAACAACAAATTCCCACACAAATTTCTCAAACTTTCTAGAGCATTCGTGCGATCTAGAGATTTTGGATGGTTGCAGTGAGACAGATGCTCAAAAATCTCAGATTTCAGACCAACTGCCACCTGAAATCTCTTAATTTCAAATCTGCTATCGCAGAAGATTACAATAAACCTTGCACTCTCAGAGAAGTACAAGACTCTCCTTGATCGAGCCCATGACACTCCAGAAGGACCAGGTGATGACACTTCAGAAGGACCAGATGATATCCAATATCGAGTTTTGAAACACTCACTTGATACAGCTCTCAAAGCACTACTAAACATTTTCAATACATTTTGGGAAGCTGGCGACTTCCCACTGTCCTCGCAAGAGGGAACATTGATATCAGTACCTAAACCTGGTAAAGACCATACAGACCCTTCCAACTATCGTCCCATATCGCTAACAGATATAATTTGCAAAACATGGAACGGATGATAAATGATAGACTCCAGTGATATCTCGAGTCCAAGAACTACTATCAGCTTTCGGTGTAGATTCAGACGCCTGGAAAGTACAATAGGCCATATTGTCATATTTGAAGAATTTTTTTTGAGAAGCTTTCATAAAGAAAGAACATATTGTTGCCAATCGTTTTGACTTGGGACAATGTTTATACCATCACACGGAATAATTTCATAATGAATGACCGATTCAATTTAATACTACATAACTTCATAGCCAATTTTGTGAAATATATAGAAATTTCCGAGGTATGGTAGGTACCACCCTTCTGACAAGTTATACTCAGGATATGAGAAGTACCTCGGGTCAGCCTATTGTCAGTCACCCTATTCAACATCAAAATTAACAGCATAGAAAAATGTCTTAATCCAAGAACTGACTGCTCGTTATATTTCTACGATTTTCTCATCTGCTATAGATGAAAGAGTATGCATCTTGTTGAACGTTCTCCACCTATAAGTTTAATTAGACTTCAGAAATAGGAAGAAGAAAACGGGTTCAATTTTTAAAATTGTAAACTGTTTCTTTGCGTTTATGCTGATTACGTCAAATGCGTGACTCAAAAGTGTATATTGACGGTTGTATTATTCTGTTGTGGAGGAGACCAAATTTGTAGGGACTAATGTCCAATAGCCCTGGATTTAATACGAGTCGTGGCAAACATAGATTCGGGAGGAGATCGGAAGGTCTTGCTCCGGTTATACAGGTCTTTAGGAAGATCTCAAATTGACCATAGGCTTGATTGTGTTCGAATAAGCTTGTAAATATTACTTGCAAATGTTTGATCCGATGCACAATCAGGAACAAAGAGTTTCTCTGGGTGCATTTAGAACTTCTCCTGGAGAAAGCTTCTGAGTCAAGACAACGAAACATCACTTTCTCGCAAACGAACGAAAAACCGGATCTTCAGTATACTACCAAACTATCTTCTAATCCATCTAATCTCGCATATGATGTAGGCAGAATTATTATTTGTTACTTTTTTTTTCTTCAAATTTTGTTTTATGTATATTCGATTAAGAAACTTATGAAGATGTACTCTCGGAGAAAAATCATGGCCCTTTTAGGATTGCGCTTTATATAACAAACGTTGACCATAAATTTGAGGATTCCCTTATCTTTAATTTTATAGAGGTTTTACGGAATGTTATCATCATTACCCTTTATATGTTATCTAGCTGTACTTCAAGTTTACTTGTATTTGGGTGAATGTATGCTGGAAAGCTTTTATGGAATTCTTAAATTGTACCTTTTGTGAACTTTACTTTGAATTGGCACCATATAGCCATTGTTGTGTTGAGATGCCGCTAAGAGTTCATACATATATAACTGTTATGTTTTACTTTGCTCTTCACAACTGTTTCCTCTCTGATGTTTCAGCCAAAAGGTGAAGTGGGTCAGTAGACGAATGTGTAAGATGTAATATAAGTTTGATAAAAAACGTGGGGGGGGGGGGGGGGGGTTTTTAATAAAAAAAAAAAAAAAAACAAGAACATAAACAAAAAACAGCTCAGCTATGCCATGTTCGCGACACATACAGCTTTGCCGTGACCAGGATTCGAACCTGGGTTGTCGCGGCCACAACGCGAAGTACTAACCACTATACGATCACGGCTGTCACTACTGAGCTGTTCAAGCTGCCAGATTATACCAATATGAACAAGTCAATCCACGGTGTTTCAGAAGGAACCCATTTCGCTTTTATTAACCTCCTTGACATTGAATTTATTACACCAGTCTGTATCAGAATCTATATAGTACATATTATTTCTCATCATCTTTTTCAACGTTTACCCGACCTCTATTTGAGGTGAAGAAAATGTCGGAAGAGACTATTGAAGGCAGTGGGAGTGCAGTTAAAGAAACTTCAGATTCCGGTGAAAAAAGATGCAGAACAAACGTTATCGGATACTTAGCTTAGTCCCAACTCGCAATACATCTAAGATTGACATCTTACTAAAGACGGCAGGGGACGCGCCTATCATAAAGAAAAAAAAAGTAATGGGCAGTGGCTGGAAGTAAAACTGTTAAATGGGCACAGCATTTGTTAAGAAGTACCTCAAATGCCTGCCGACCCGAATCGCTATTCTTATACTTAAATCAGTCTTTTGCTCCTGCACCTGATTCAGAGATAGACTAAGTTTTTGACTGTTTTGGCAGCGACGGAAGATTGGTTCTGCATTATTGTAAAACTCAAGTTTGTGGATGACTCAAGTGTCACTTACTTTCTGTTTTGAATTTCTACAAAATGTTGACCTATAATGTGCCAAAGTTAGAATATGCAGATTTCATTATGTGTCACCGACTCACCACTGATACCATTCGCAACTTCGAGGTCAATCCTCAAATGTCTGCCGATAGGTGCCATTTCAACCAGTTCGGTTATTTACGAAAAAAGGATTGACCAAGAAGTTGTGAATGCATCGAACTATTTTTTTCCTTCGCAACTTCTCGGCCAATCGTACGATCAATCCAATGGTAGAAATAGCCGAGGTGGTCCGAATAGGTTGAGGTTTCTTGTTTCGAAGAAATTTCTGGCGAACAAAATGATAATTTGTCTTTCAATTACTGCGCTGACACCCATCTCAGGTATATATTTGTCTTGCAGAAATAGCCGAGGTGGTCCATATGCACTGATATGTCAACTATTGAAAATCTGTCAGTTTGACCGGATGACATTGACATTGGCTTTTGTGTATCCTACTCAATGCACAAACCAGCCCAAATGACCATTGGGACATGATAGATACTTTGAAGCTGAAACGAATAATTGAACATTCGAATCAGAATATTTATGTCGAATACTCGAACATAAAATTGGTATTCGAAATATTGGTTTGTTTACCTAGTGAGTTTGGAGTCATTTTATAAAAGAAACGAACAAGGCGAAATACAGTGCATGCAACGGGAAATTCGTCCATAATGGAACAACTTTAAACCAACTAAATCACCCGAAATTCAAACTCACACTCGCAAGCTAATAACAATATCAAAATTCTGAATAGTCACATTGCACATAACATGGCCATTTATATGCATCGTTATTGAGGCAGACGTGTAGTACGGTAAGTTGATAAGAACTTTGTCATTGAGTAGGAATTGTCCTATCAATGTCAACAAAACCTTTACGTATCAATCAACGTATCCAAATACAATTACATTAAATTGTCCACATGAGTAATATAGTGTGGCACGTCCATGCTGCCTGCTCACATGTCTTTTCGATTTTCATAGTGAACAAAGCACTTCGCAAACGATAATTACTGAGATCGGCCCCGCAGTTTCACCTGAGCAAGTAATCGAGAGTTACCGGCCTTCTTTACCTATAGTCTATCTTCAGTACTTAAAGAACGTTTATGGTCATATTGAGTTTGAACATAAAAATGGAAAGTAAAACCCACAGTCATTTCATTTTTTTAGTCTTAAGTCCCAAACAAAATCTGCAGAAGGCCCCTAAAATGTCTTTTACAGTTGTAGTTAGATTTAGATGATTGAGTTCACGGTCTTTTCAATGCGGCTTGGCGACGGGAGCATCCTTAAATATTAAAGGAGAGAAAGAAAAACAAAGTTCGGATTTGATAGTTTTATTAACATCGACGAATATTCGAATTCGATCCAAATACATTCAACGAATATTCGAAAAGGAAAATTTGGTATTCGTTTCAGCTCTAATTTCCATCGCTCCACCTGGCGCAATGTCATCTATACTGGAGCTACAGACTTTGAACTGAGGAGAATTGCAGAGGCAGTGCAGAAGCGCGAGCAGCATAAATCTCAGAACTGCAGCACGTCCTCTATTGATCAAGTAAACCCAAGCGGCATATCCTGTCAAGTGGGCCACAGACAGTTCAGAGCACAAATTGGTCTGATCAACCACTCACGTACTCATAGAAACCAAAACCAGTTAGTGATGTCATAGTCATCTTCGAACTCGAAGGATGAACAACAAATTCCCACACAAATTTCTCAAACTTTCTAGAGCATTCGTGCGATCTAGAGATTTTGGATGGTTGCAGTGAGACAGATGCTCAAAAATCTCAGATTTCAGACCAACTGCCACCTGAAATCTCTTAATTTCAAATCTGCTAACGCAGAAGATTACAATAAACCTTGCACTCTCAGAGAAGTACAAGACTCTCTTGATCGAGCCCATGACACTCCAGAAGGACCAGGTGATGACACTTCAGAAGGACCAGATGATATCCAATATCGAGTTTTGAAACACTCACTTGATACAGCTCTCAAAGCACTACTAAACATTTTCAATACATTTTGGGAAGCTGGCGACTTCCCACTGTCCTCGCAAGAGGGAACATTGATATCAGTACCTAAACCTGGTAAAGACCATACAGACCCTTCCAACTATCGTCCCATATCGCTAACAAGATATAATTTGCAAAACCATGGAACGGATGATAAATGATAGACTCCAGTGATATCTCGAGTCCAAGAAACTACTATCAGGCTTTCGGTGTAGATTCAGACGCCTGGAAAGTACAATAGGCCATATTGTCATATTTGAAGAATTTTTTTTGAGAAGCTTTCATAAAGAAAGAACATATTGTTGCCATCGTTTTTGACTTGGGACAATGTTTATACCCATCACACGGAATAATTTCATAATGAATGACCGATTCAATTTAATACTACATAACTTCATAGCCAATTTTGTGAAATATATAGAAATTTCCGAGGTATGGTAGGTACCCACCCCTTCTGAAAGTTATACTCAGGATATGGAAGTACCTCGGGTCAGCCTATTGTCAGTCACCCTATTCAACATCAAAATTAACAGCATAGAAAAATGTCTTAATCCAAGAACTGACTGCTCGTTATATTTCTACGATTTTCTCATCTGCTATAGATGAAAGAGTATGCATCTTGTTGAACGTTCTCCACCTATAAGTTTAATTAGACTTCAGAAATAGGAAGAAGAAAACGGGTTCAATTTTTAAAATTGTAAACTGTTTCTTTGCGTTTATGCTGATTACGTCAAATGCGTGACTCAAAAGTGTATATTGACGGTTGTATTATTCTGTTGTGGAGGAGACCAAATTTGTAGGGACTAATGTCCAATAGCCCTGGATTTAATACGAGTCGTGGCAAACATAGATTCGGGAGGAGATCGGAAGGTCTTGCTCCGGTTATACAGGTCTTTAGGAAGATCTCAAATTGACCATGGCTTGATTGTGTTCGAATAAGCTTGTAAAATATTACTTGCAAATGTTTGATCCGATGCACAATCAGGAACAAAGAGTTTTCTCTGGGTGCATTTAGAACTTCTCCTGGAGAAAGCTTCTGAGTCAAGACAACGAATCATCACTTTCTCGCAAACGAACGAAAAACCGGATCTTCAGTATACTACCAAACTATCTTCTAATCCATCTAATCTCGCATATGATGTAGGCAGAATTATTATTTGTTACTTTTTTTTTCTTCAAATTTTGTTTTATGTATATTCGATTAAGAAACTTATGAAGATGTACTCTCGGAGAAAAATCATGGCCCTTTTAGGATTGCGCTTTATATAACAAACGTTGACCATAAAATTTGAGGATTCCCTTATCTTTAATTTTATAGAGGTTTTACGGAATGTTATCATCATTACCCTTTATATGTTATCTAGCTGTACTTCAAGTTTACTTGTATTTGGGTGAATGTATGCTGGAAAGCTTTTATGGAATTCTTAAAATTGTACCTTTTGTGAACTTTACTTTGAATTGGCACCATATAGCCATTGTTGTGTTGAGATGCCGCTAAGAGTTCATACATATATAACTGTTATGTTTACTTTGCTCTTCACAACTGTTTCCTCTCTGATGTTTCAGCCAAAAGGTGAAGTGGGTCAGTAGACGAATGTGTAAGATGTAATATAAGTTTGATAAAAAACGTGGGGGGGGGGCTTTTCTAATAAAAAAAAAAAAAAAAAACAAGAACATAAACAAAAAACAGCTCAGCTATGCCATGTTCGCGACACATACAGCTTTGCCGTGACCAGGATTCGAACCTGGGTTGTCGCGGCCACAACGCGAAGTACTAACCACTATACGATCACGGCTGTCACTACTGAGCTGTTCAAGCTGCCAGATTATACCAATATGAACAAGTCAATCCACGGTGTTTCAGAAGGAACCCATTTCGCTTTTATTAACCTCCTTGACATTGAATTTATTACACCAGTCTGTATCAGAATCTATATAGTACATATTATTTCTCATCATCTTTTTCAACGTTTACCCGACCTCTATTTGAGGTGAAGAAAATGTCGGAAGAGACTATTGAAGGCAGTGGGAGTGCAGTTAAAGAAACTTCAGATTCCGGTGAAAAAGATGCAGAACAAACGTTATCGGATACTTAGCTTAGTCCAACTCGCAATACATCTAAGATTGACATCTTACTAAAGACGGCAGGGGACGCGCCTATCATAAAGAAAAAAAAAGTAATGGGCAGTGGCTGGAAGTAAAACTGTTAAATGGGCACAGCATTGTTAAGAAGTACCTCAAATGCCTGCCGCCCGAATCGCTATTCTTATACTTAAATCAGTCTTTTGCTCCTGCACCTGATTCAGAGATAGACTAAGTTTTTGACTGTTTTGGCAGCGACGGAAGATTGGTTCTGCATTATTGTAAAACTCAAGTTTGTGGATGACTCAAGTGTCACTTACTTTCTGTTTTGAATTTCTACAAAATGTTGACCTATAATGTGCCAAAGTTA
The DNA here is from genome assembly GCA_029931535.1 of Margaritifera margaritifera. Taxonomy (NCBI): domain Eukaryota; kingdom Metazoa; phylum Mollusca; class Bivalvia; order Unionida; family Margaritiferidae; genus Margaritifera; species Margaritifera margaritifera. The sequence goes on from JAQPZY010001438.1 coordinate 2,575,710, forward strand.
GAATATGCAGATTTCATTATGTGTCACCGACTCACCACTGATACCATTCGCAACTTCGAGGTCAATCCTCAAATGTCTGCCGATAGGTGCCATTTCAACCAGTTCGGTTATTTACGAAAAAAGGATTGACCAAGAAGTTGTGAATGCATCGAACTATTTTTTTCCTTCGCAACTTCTCGGCCAATCGTACGATCAATCCAATGGTAGAAATAGCCGAGGTGGTCCGAATAGGTTGAGGTTTCTTGTTTCGAAGAAATTTCCGGCGAACAAAATGATAATTTGTCTTTCAATTACTGCGCTGACACCCATCTCAGGTATATATTTGTCTTGCAGAAATAGCCGAGGTGGTCCATATGCACTGATATGTCAACTATTGAAAATCTGTCAGTTTGACCGGATGACATTGACATTGGCTTTTGTGTATCCTACTCAATGCACAAACCAGCCCAAATGACCATTGGGACATGATAGATACTTTGAAGCTGAAACGAATAATTGAACATTCGAATCAGAATATTTATGTCGAATACTCGAACATAAAATTGGTATTCGAAATATTGGTTTGTTTACCTAGTGAGTTTGGAGTCATTTTATAAAAGAAACGAACAAGGCGAAATACAGTGCATGCAACGGGAAATTCGTCCATAATGGAACAACTTTAAACCAACTAAATCACCCGAAATTCAAACTCACACTCGCAAGCTAATAACAATATCAAAATTCTGAATAGTCACATTGCACATAACATGGCCATTTATATGCATCGTTATTGAGGCAGACGTGTAGTACGGTAAGTTGATAAGAACTTTGTCATTGAGTAGGAATTGTCCTATCAATGTCAACAAAACCTTTACGTATCAATCAACGTATCCAAATACAATTACATTAAATTGTCCACATGAGTAATATAGTGTGGCACGTCCATGCTGCTGCTCACATGTCTTTTCGATTTTCATAGTGAACAAAGCACTTCGCAAACGATAATTACTGAGATCGGCCCCGCAGTTTCACCTGAGCAAGTAATCGAGAGTTACCGGCCTTCTTTACCTATAGTCTATCTTCAGTACTTAAAGAACGTTTATGGTCATATTGAGTTTGAACATAAAAATGGAAAGTAAAACCCACAGTCATTTCATTTTTTTAGTCTTAAGTCCCAAACAAAATCTGCAGAAGGCCCCTAAAATGTCTTTTACAGTTGTAGTTAGATTTAGATGATTGAGTTCACGGTCTTTTCAATGCGGCTTGGCGACGGGAGCATCCTTAAATATTAAAGGAGAGAAAGAAAAACAAAGTTCGGATTTGATAGTTTTATTAACATCGACGAATATTCGAATTCGATCCAAATACATTCAACGAATATTCGAAAAGGAAAATTTGGTATTCGTTTCAGCTCTAATTTCCATCGCTCCACCTGGCGCAATGTCATCTATACTGGAGCTACAGACTTTGAACTGAGGAGAATTGCAGAGGCAGTGCAGAAGCGCGAGCAGCATAAATCTCAGAACTGCAGCACGTCCTCTATTGATCAAGTAAACCCAAGCGGCATATCCTGTCAAGTGGGCCACAGACAGTTCAGAGCACAAATTGGTCTGATCAACCACTCACGTACTCATAGAAACCAAAACCAGTTAGTGATGTCATAGTCATCTTCGAACTCGAAGGATGAACAACAAATTCCCACACAAATTTCTCAAACTTTCTAGAGCATTCGTGCGATCTAGAGATTTTGGATGGTTGCAGTGAGACAGATGCTCAAAAATCTCAGATTTCAGACCAACTGCCACCTGAAATCTCTTAATTTCAAATCTGCTAACGCAGAAGATTACAATAAACCTTGCACTCTCAGAGAAGTACAAGACTCTCTTGATCGAGCCCATGACACTCCAGAAGGACCAGGTGATGACACTTCAGAAGGACCAGATGATATCCAATATCGAGTTTTGAAACACTCACTTGATACAGCTCTCAAAGCACTACTAAACATTTTCAATACATTTTGGGAAGCTGGCGACTTCCCACTGTCCTCGCAAGAGGGAACATTGATATCAGTACCTAAACCTGGTAAAGACCATACAGACCCTTCCAACTATCGTCCCATATCGCTAACAAGATATAATTTGCAAAACCATGGAACGGATGATAAATGATAGACTCCAGTGATATCTCGAGTCCAAGAAACTACTATCAGGCTTTCGGTGTAGATTCAGACGCCTGGAAAGTACAATAGGCCATATTGTCATATTTGAAGAATTTTTTTTGAGAAGCTTTCATAAAGAAAGAACATATTGTTGCCATCGTTTTTGACTTGGGACAATGTTTATACCATCACACGGAATAATTTCATAATGAATGACCGATTCAATTTAATACTACATAACTTCATAGCCAATTTTGTGAAATATATAGAAATTTCCGAGGTATGGTAGGTACCACCCCTTCTGAAAGTTATACTCAGGATATGGAAGTACCTCGGGTCAGCCTATTGTCAGTCACCCTATTCAACATCAAAATTAACAGCATAGAAAAATGTCTTAATCCAAGAACTGACTGCTCGTTATATTTCTACGATTTTCTCATCTGCTATAGATGAAAGAGTATGCATCTTGTTGAACGTTCTCCACCTATAAGTTTAATTAGACTTCAGAAATAGGAAGAAGAAAACGGGTTCAATTTTTAAAATTGTAAACTGTTTCTTTGCGTTTATGCTGATTACGTCAAATGCGTGACTCAAAAGTGTATATTGACGGTTGTATTATTCTGTTGTGGAGGAGACCAAATTTGTAGGGACTAATGTCCAATAGCCCGGATTTAATACGAGTCGTGGCAAACATAGATTCGGGAGGAGATCGGAAGGTCTTGCTCCGGTTATACAGGTCTTTAGGAAGATCTCAAATTGACCATGGCTTGATTGTGTTCGAATAAGCTTGTAAATATTACTTGCAAATGTTTGATCCGATGCACAATCAGGAACAAAGAGTTTCTCTGGGTGCATTTAGAACTTCTCCTGGAGAAAGCTTCTGAGTCAAGACAACGAATCATCACTTTCTCGCAAACGAACGAAAAACCGGATCTTCAGTATACTACCAAACTATCTTCTAATCCATCTAATCTCGCATATGATGTAGGCAGAATTATTATTTGTTACTTTTTTTTTCTTCAAATTTTGTTTTATGTATATTCGATTAAGAAACTTATGAAGATGTACTCTCGGAGAAAAATCATGGCCCTTTTAGGATTGCGCTTTATATAACAAACGTTGACCATAAATTTGAGGATTCCCTTATCTTTAATTTTATAGAGGTTTTACGGAATGTTATCATCATTACCCTTTATATGTTATCTAGCTGTACTTCAAGTTTACTTGTATTTGGGTGAATGTATGCTGGAAAGCTTTTATGGAATTCTTAAATTGTACCTTTTGTGAACTTTACTTTGAATTGGCACCATATAGCCATTGTTGTGTTGAGATGCCGCTAAGAGTTCATACATATATAACTGTTATGTTTACTTTGCTCTTCACAACTGTTTCCTCTCTGATGTTTCAGCCAAAAGGTGAAGTGGGTCAGTAGACGAATGTGTAAGATGTAATATAAGTTTGATAAAAAACGTGGGGGGCTTTTCTAATAAAAAAAAAAAAAAACAAGAACATAAACAAAAAACAGCTCAGCTATGCCATGTTCGCGACACATACAGCTTTGCCGTGACCAGGATTCGAACCTGGGTTGTCGCGGCCACAACGCGAAGTACTAACCACTATACGATCACGGCTGTCACTACTGAGCTGTTCAAGCTGCCAGATTATACCAATATGAACAAGTCAATCCACGGTGTTTCGGACGGAACCCATTTCGCTTTTATTAACCTCCTTGACATTGAATTTATTACACCAGTCTGTATCAGAATCTATATAGTACATATTATTTCTCATCATCTTTTTCAACGTTTACCCGACCTCTATTTGAGGTGAAGAAAATGTCGGAAGAGACTACTGAAGGCAGTGGGAGTGCAGTTAAAGAAACTTCAGATTCCGGTGAAAAAGATGCAGAACAAACGTTATCGGATACTTAGCTTAGTCCAACTCGCAATACATCTAAGATTGACATCTTACTAAAGACGGCAGGGGACGCGCCTATCATAAAGAAAAAAAAAGTAATGGGCAGTGGCTGGAAGTAAAACTGTTAAATGGGCACAGCATTTGTTAAGAAGTACCTCAAATGCCTGCCGCCCGAATCGCTATTCTTATACTTAAATCAGTCTTTTGCTCCTGCACCTGATTCAGAGATAGACTAAGTTTTTGACTGTTTTGGCAGCGACGGAAGATTGGTTCTGCATTATTGTAAAACTCAAGTTTGTGGATGACTCAAGTGTCACTTACTTTCTGTTTTGAATTTCTACAAAATGTTGACCTATAATGTGCCAAAGTTAGAATATGCAGATTTCATTATGTGTCACCGACTCACCACTGATACCATTCGCAACTTCGAGGTCAATCCTCAAATGTATGCCGATAGGTGCCATTTCAACCAATTCGATTATTTACGAAAAAAGGATTGACCAAGAAGTTGTGAATGCATCGAACTATTTTTTTCCTTCGCAACTTCTCGGCCAATCGTACGATCAATCCAATGGTAGAAATAGCCGAGGTGGTCCGAATAGGTTGAGGTTTCTTGTTTCGAAGAAATTTCTGGCGAACAAAATGATAATTTGTCTTTCAATTACTGCGCTGACACCCATCTCAGGTATATATTTGTCTTGCAGAAATAGCCGAGGTGGTCCATATGCACTGATATGTCAACTATTGAAAATCTGTCAGTTTGACCGGATGACATTGACATTGGCTTTTGTGTATCCTACTCAATGCACAAACCAGCCCAAATGACCATTGGGACATGATAGATACTTTGAAGCTGAAACGAATAATTGAACATTCGAATCAGAATATTTATGTCGAATACTCGAACATAAAATTGGTATTCGAAATATTGGTTTGTTTACCTAGTGAGTTTGGAGTCATTTTATAAAAGAAACGAACAAGGCGAAATACAGTGCATGCAACGGGAAATTCGTCCATAATGGAACAACTTTAAACCAACTAAATCACCCGAAATTCAAACTCACACTCGCAAGCTAATAACAATATCAAAATTCTAAATAGTCACATTGCACACAACATGGCCATTTATATGCATCGTTATTGAGGCAGACGTGTAGTACGGTAAGTTGATAAGAACTTTGTCATTGAGTAGGAATTGTCCTATCAATGTCAACAAAACCTTTACGTATCAATCAACGTATCCAAATACAATTACATTAAATTGTCCACATGAGTAATATAGTGTGGCACGTCCATGCTGCTGCTCACATGTCTTTTCGATTTTCATAGTGAACAAAGAACGTCGCAAAACAAAGAAACAAAAATAAAGAAAAAAAAAAAAAAAAAAAACCAAACAAACTGAAAGAAAAATGAGGTATGCCCTCATTCGTAATTGAACAAACAATCGAGTGTTACTGACCTTCTTTACGTATAATCTATCTTTAGTAGTTAAAAAACGTTTTTGTTCATACTGAGTTTGAAGATAAAAATGGGAAAAAACACCCACAGTCATTTGAATTTTTAGTCTTAAGTTCCCAACCAAATATACAGAAGGCCCCTAAAATGTTATTTACAGTTGTAGTTAGATTTAGATGATTGAGTTCACTGTATTTTCAATGCGGTTTGACGGTGGGAGCATTATTAAAGATTAAAAGTGAGAAGAGAAAAGCTCAGATTAGATAGCTTTATTAACATCGACCAATATTCGAATTGTATCCAAATACATTCAAGGAATATTCGAATAGGAAAATTGGGTATTCGTTTCAGTTCTAATTTCCACACAAATCTCTCAATCCCTCTCTTGCATTCGTGCGATCTAGAGATTGTGGATGGTTGCAGTGACACAGAGATTCTCGAAAATCTCAGATTTCAGACTGACTCCCACGTGACACGAATAAAACATTCGCCGTAACGAAAATTGTATAGCCACAAACACTTACAATGTGACGTTCGACTGCGCTATATAGCACTTTATTTATGCTCATCTATAGTTGAAGTTCAATAAATAGCATGCATACTCTTTGATCTATAGCAGATCAAAAGGTCGTCAACATATAGCGAGCAGTCATTAAGGCATTTCACTATGCTGTTAATTTTTATGTTGAATTGGGTGACTGATAATATGCTGCCCTGAGGTACGCTCATCTCCTGAGGATAGCTCTCAGGAAAAGTGCTGCCTGTCTGAGCTCTGAAATTTCTATCTTTCAAAAATTGGAGATAAAGTTAGGAATACGGCTCCTTAGACCTATGTTTGATAGGATATTCATTATGCCGTACTTCCATGTGCGTCGATTCTTGATCCGATGCACAATCAGTGACGAAGACTATCTCTGGGTGCATTTAGAACTTCTCCTTCACGAAGCCTATGTGTTGAGGCAAGCAAGCCATCACTCTATACAAGACAAAATAGGCTTTTCAGTATAAAAACTATCTTCTAATCCATCTAATGTCGCATGTGATGCAGTCTTTAGGCTCGATTACCAAACCTTGTACGCTTAGAAACCAAATTTTCTTCCACCTTTTGGGATACTAATTCGTCCTCAATTAGAAACGGACAAAAATTAATGCTGGAAATGATGCAATATTCTATCCTCCAAAAATCTCTACCTTGATAATACCCACTCCCCCCGAATATATATATATATATATATATATATATATATATATATATATATATATATATATATATATATATATATATATCTATATATATATATATATATATATATATATATATATATATATATTTATATAAATGCAAATTCAAAGACAGGGTTCAAATTACTGTTGGAACACCCACGGCACTACCTCGAGCCGGTTATCAAATAAAGCCTCCATTTTTTACCGCAGAAATTGCAGACATGCTCAGATTTTTTAACTATATTGAAACCTGTCAAAAACGAAATGTCCTCATCTTTTCGAATTCCTATTCCACAACGAAAGCCGCGCAAAACCTTAAATTGGACAACTCGTTAGTATCCCAGATACTAGAGAAACACGATTTCTCATACAAGCTGAGAAAAGTATTTTGTACTATTGGCTGCCTAATCACATTGGTACAACAGGTAACGAAAGGATAGACAAAGCAGCTAAAGCTGCCCTGCAGTCGCCCGTCTCTGAATGGAAGATCCCATATTCTGAATTAAGATGTTATATAAATCGGAATGTTCTATATACTTGGCAAAATATGTGGAATTAAAACTCCACAAACAAGCTTCGTAATATCAAACCCATCACTGGAGAGTGGCATCCCTTATATAGAAGAAATCGCAGAGATGAGGTGGTATTGTGCCGATTGATACCCGACTCATGTATATTTTCTGAAGGGCGAACATTGACCAGAGTGCATACGCTTGCCAGCGTCCACTAACAGTGGAACACATTTTTGTCGAGAGTATTGACTTCCACCCTGTTTGGTAGAATTTGTTTTTTCATTGTGAATACGATTAAGGAACTTGCTGATGATTTACTACCTGAGAAAATCTTGGCCATTTTTAGGAATGAGCTTTATATAACAAATATTAACCATATGATTGAGGGTTTTATATGTGTTACCTTTATCTTTTCTTTATAGACATTTTATAATATTTTTACATCGTTGGCTTTTATATTTTATTTTGCAGTAGTTAATGTTTAGACGTATTTCCCGAAGTTTTTGTGGGATTCCTAATTTTTACAATTTTAGATCTTTAATTTTAATTGGCACCATATAGCCATTGTTGTGCTGAGATGCCGTTAAGCGCTCATACATACATAACTTCTAAGTTAATTTGTTTATTTCTCGCAACATTTCGCTTTGATCTTTCTGTAAACATGAGAAAAAGAAAGAAAAAAAAAAATCTGCTCAGTTGTGCCATGTTCGCGACAGACACAGCTTTGCCGTGACCAGGATTCGAACCTGGGTTGTCGCGGCCACAACGCGAAGTACTAACCACTATACGATCACGGCTGTCACTACTGAGCTGTTCAACCTATTAGATTTTACCAATATGAACAAAGCAATCCACGTTGGTTTCCGACGGTGTACTTTCTGCTTTTTATTAACCAGTTTCAAATTGAAATAAGTAAACCAGTCTATATCATAGTCTGTAAGATGCATTTTGTTTCCTCATCATCATTTTCAGCGTTTACTCGACCTTGATTTAAAGTAAAAGAAATGTCGGAAGGAGAGACTGTTGAAGGCAGTGGGAGTGCAGTAAAAGAAACTGCAGATTCCGGTGAGAAAGATGCAGAACAAACGTTATCTGATACTCAGCCTAGTCCAGCTCACAATACATCTAAGATAGACGTCTTGCTAAAGGCTGCAGGGGACGCGCCTATCATGAAGAAAAAGAAATGGGCAGTGGAAAGGAGTAAAACTGTTAACTGGGTTGCAGAATTTATTAAGAAGTATATAAAATGCCAACCGTCGGAATCGCTTTTCTTATACGTGAATCAGTCTTTTGCTCCTGCGCCTGATTCAGAGATAGGTACGGTGTTTGACTGTTTTGGCAGCGACGGAAAATTGGTTCTACATTATTGTAAAACTCAAGCTTGGGGATGATTCAAGTGTCACTTACTTTCTGTTGTGAACTTCTACAAAATGTTGATCTATAATGTGCCAAAAGTTAGAACATGCAGACTTCCAGATGTCACTGAATCACAACTGATATGTGAAGTATTGAAAGTCTGTCATTTTGATCTAATGACTTTCCTTTTGTGTATCGTTCTCAATGCAGAAACAGCCCAAAATGACCACTGGAACATGATTGATACTTCGATTTCAAGAAGAATTTCAACTAGAATGAAGTGAATATTGATTGTCATTGTCAATTTTTGAAAATATATTTGTTGGCTTTAATTTCAAACAGGAAACATAATGGGACTAATCACAATGGAAAAATGCAACAGGGATTGATATGATAACACTGATAAGAAGATCATGAAACTTCAAAGTTCATAACTCATGGACACATCATAAATATTATTATTCTTGTCTCCTTCATTCTGGGGAAAAAAAGCAAGGATTATGTCCTCCTCTTGATCTGTATTTCAGTCCACCTATCTGTCCATCAGTAATGTAGCATACATCTTCAACACTGTTGAAGATACAGACATGAAAGTGGGATATGATTGGGGGTGATCTGTTCATGTGCACAGGGTGTGGAGCTAGGGGCTGCACATTTTTTTTAAAACTCTCCAATAATATATTAAGTTGGTGGAGATATGAAACTTGGTATTTGTTATTGTCAACATGAGAGATATAAGATATGTAACAGGTTTTATGATTATATCAGGATTCAATCTAGGTTTCACATAATTAGGGTCAATGGCCTAATGATACTTTCAGTGTCCCCATTCATGCAACAAAGTATGTGAATCATGCATTAACAGCACTTTGCACATGCAAAACATCGGCCTGATAGATGCAGTTCACTTTCAGAAATTGAAGCCCGGTGGATGTACTAAATTAAGTCTAAGAACTGTATTTACAGCTGGGTATCAGTGTTACTCAATTTCTGTCAAACTCATCGATAGCAAAGACAACCTGTTCAAACACAGCTGATATGTGCAATTCTTTTAAAAACCTGGAGTGGTAACTCTTTTACAATCACGATATTAGCCATGAGGTGTAGACTGCCTTCTAGTCTCTGCTGTACTAATATACTTTCAGTGCACAGTATTGATCCAGAAAGAAACATGGAGATATACAAATTCTGGAGATGCATATGGGATTCTGGAGTTAAAAATTAATGGATGCAATGGTATTCCTTATGGCAATTTTTTAAAAAAGAAATAGAAAAAAGACTAACTTCATTCTGAGGGAAAATAGAATAGGAAGCTTTTATAATATTTGGAGAAAGTAGTGGGAACGCTGACATTCTAAAAAGGCCAGGGCATGATTTTATAAGCCAATATTTTTCATGGCTTCTACTCTTTTAAAATAAAAAAATGACATTTGTTTTTTGGTAGTTATAAAAATGAATGTAAATAAATTAACATAAAAAATTATATCTTCATCTGAGCCATATCTTTATCTGCATTAATCCCGCATTCAGTTAAAGTATTATCCACCAGTGTAACTCCTAGGATCCAAAAGGCAGGGGACACAGCATTTTAAAGGGACTGGGGAAAATAGTAGATAGTTCCCAATGCACAAGTGGTAGTAACAAAAGTAGATATTCTTATTTGCTTCAACAGTTTTGCCTCCTTGACTTTGTCATCTGCATTGTAGTATTATCTATTCTGTGGACACATACAGTATTGTAATAAATGTTTTATCAAGTGTTCAATTAACTCATGAAAACATTAACAACATTTAAATATCTGGTTAACTTGAAATGATCTGCACTGTAGAATTTTCCATTCCAAATTTTGCTCTCATCAGCTTTAGTGTTCACTCATTATCTACCAGCATTTATTATAATAATTCACATTTTTTCTGAATTATTTTTTGTTTCAAGTTAAGAACTATTTGATTGAATGACAGCTTGTGTATTTGCAGAAATTTATACACTTTTGTCATCAATTCAACCAGGAAATAAATTAAATCTTTTCCACCATATATATGCCTTCAACCTTGAAAATACATTACACTAGTGGCATACAAAGACGTCACATTGCAACTAAACAGACTACCACAAACCTTTAGTGTTTTCATTGGCAAATATGTTGTTTTAAAAGGATGTTAATTGTCATCTTACAGTTTTTATCACCTTTAGCGACTCTGGCCATTGCTAATGCCAAATATAGACATGGATGGACTAGCACTAAAGAAAAGTCATAGGCGCATTTTTTTTTTTTTATTGCAAACAACATAGCACACCCAGTGGGTGCACAGGGGTCAAAATTTGGGGGACATTAGACAAAAAGTTGCAGGAAACCTGCAATTCTGTTCACTGATCCACCATCTGATTCATAGCAAAATTAAATGTTTATGATGGCCTGCATGTGAAAGAGAGTCAGGTTTAATGTAGATAAGTAACATGCTTCTCCAACATATATACAGAATTTAATTTACACAGGGTGCTTTACTCTTGTGTAAATGGGTATGCTGCTGTCTTTTCTCATTGCTGATGTGCTATGTTGACTCGAAACAAATTGTTTTGAATTGCAATCTGACCTGTTTTACAAAGCAAACATAAAAATGACATGCAAAAGAGAATCACTTCATGTCTATCTATCGTGCAATAATTTTAAAATCACCTCTAGTTCATTGTGCTATCTTTATGCTGTGTGAGACAGGTGCAAATTTTAACTATGACAACATTATCACCATGGTCGTAACAAGCCATGTTGCCTATGCTGCTGACTTTTGTACCAAAAGTTCATTTCATTTGGTTCCAATGGTGGACTGCATGAAGAAAGGGAAACATCTTGAGTCAATTTCCACTGGATATTATCACTTTGGGTGAATTTCCACAAAAAGATGCCAGCATGTTCTTACAACATCTCTTGTGAAGATGTACCTTTGCATATAGAGAGACTTGTTATTGTTTATCTCTAACCAGTCTACATAAACCCCATTGGATCTCAGTCAATGAAACACTTGTCTATATAATACACATTACAGGTACAGATCTCAATTCACAACCAGCAACATGATGGGTGTTGATACATACACAATTTTCAATGATTATTTAGACATTACGACATGTGTCTTTCATAAACAAGTGGGCCATAAATAATTTTTGTGCCATTGGTGCAGGAACACAACCTAGAGTGAACTCTGTTACACCCTCAAGTCTTGTCCCAGGGGTTGGGAATTGCTGCCCCTGTGTCATCCCCATATTATAACTATGTATAAATTTTAAGGATATGAGAAGACTAAATCAGACATACATCCAGTACCAACCCTGGGTCAACCCCAGGGGTAGGGAACTAGCCCCTGGTTCATAATTTGTTAACTTAAATGATCCCCACCCAATAATCATGTACCTCTATACATTTAATAAGCATGAGGAGACAAATCTGCATGTACATCCAACACAAGCCCTGGGTCATTCCATTTGGGACTTGTGCCTTGACCATAACTTGGAAACAGCAAGGACCCCAACCCTATAACTGTATGTACACTTTGTGGACATGAGAAGACACATACACATACGCATTGTTGCAACACTGGCCCTCTGGTCAGGCCATGCCCCTAGTAGCATAACTTGAAAATGGGGGATATGCAATAGTTTTCTTCTGAATCACCATTCAAGAGTTGCTGGTCATAGACCCAAGATATTTTAAATAAACCTGAGATATCTTGTTGAAAACACTTTGCTCAACTTTTAAAACCTGTTTTTTATTGGATTGATATAACATGTAAATATGAATATATTTTATAAGCTATAGCTGCTTCATGAAGAACAGACACAAGATAATTTCCATTTTTAAGAGCTGGCAAGCAGAAGAGTTACCGTATATACACACGTATAAGCCGATACCAACTGCAAACTGCACAGACCCAGATCTGCCGTCGCATAATGCACCGGCAGATCTGGGTCTATGCAGTTTGTAAGGACTAATCAGTACAACAGATAACTTAGACCCTGATCTGCTGACGCACTATGTTGTTTGCATTTGGACCCGGATTAGACGCGAGTATATATGGTAAACTCCTAGTATCCTGCATTGTGCATTTTGTCAAATGATTTGTGATTTACCGTTATTCAGTTGTGTACGTACATGTACCTCAAATAAATTTCTTATGGTTCTTTTTTTTTCTTCAAAATTGAAAACCCTGGTTTACAATTTGAAACAATCATGTAAATTTGTACATTTAAACTCCTTTACGTAATGTAATTGTTTTCCGATTACTTGAGAAGATATATGTGATCAGTATCAATTGTCAAATATTTCAGTGAATAAGACTTGATTAATATAAAATGTAACAAATTTCTTCGACAGATAACTAATGTTTTTGTATCAAAGCCTGTTGTAATATGAAAGATCAGATTTCACAATGAAAATAACAGTCTTATCATTTACAGAATTCATCAGTATCATATTGTTGGGTATACAAAAATAGCAGACAATCACATACAAACTTCTTGTAATTTTATGGATTCTCTACAATGAAAGTGTGCAATAGGACTTCACATGACAGTACTTTTTGTCAAGATCTCTATAAACATATATATTGCATTTCATAGATAAAGATTACAAGAATCTAGGTGAGGACAGAAAGCAAAATTAGTTAAAAATAAGTTACTTTTTGATTATATGAGAGGAATGAAATTTCAAGTAGTTCATTACATTTGAACTTTATTGTCATTGTACTGACAGAAAAGTGCAATATTAAATATGCAAATAAGTTTGTCTTTAGTAGTACCTATTTGTAAACTTACATAATGACTACAAATTTGCACATATTTTATTGTGATTTTGCTGAAAATAAATAATAATACTTGCAAATATGTTTGGAAGTCTATCATGATAACATATCCAGGGCTTTCCTTAATTTTCAGAACAGGTAGTTTTTCATGAAAAACAGGCGAGCAAATGCAGCGAGTGAGCTTACTAGTGGAGTATGGGGGCTTCATTGGTGCAATTTCAGGTGATACTAAGGCATTTTTTTATGAAAAATACCTTCTCAAGTCGGAACAAATGGTGACAGATTGCAAAACAGGCGGCTAAATTCACCGTATTTTGGCTGTTATGGAAAGCCCAGTTATCTTTTTTCTTTCTTTCATTTAACGTTTTATAATGAGACTTATTAAAGAAAAGTGGGAGAATGTTGTGTCACAGCCTGTCCATGCATATGCTTGTGTGCATAATGTTTCACAGCCTGTCCATGCATATGCTTGTGTGCATAATGTGTCACAGCCTGTTCATGCATATGCTTGTGTGCATAATGTGTCACAGCCTGTCCATGCATATGCTTGTGTGCATAATATGTCACAGCTCCTCTAACACTATTTAAAATATTAACTTTAACCCTAGACTGAAAATCACAACATTTTTGCATGCATAGCAACTTTAATGATCAGACTAATTTCCACTAAAATTGTACGGCTGTTAAAACTATGTGATGAAAATATATATAGATGGAAATGGCAACTTTTATCAGGATGGACAGTTCTAAAAGTTTTTCATTCAAAATAGATACCAGTAGTCACCATTGTTGTTGATATGTGGTGGAGGGCCGGGATTTTGTTGAAAACATTTAAGACATCATATAGCTTGAAAAAAAATACTCTTTCGCTGATTTGTAGAAAAAAACCACACTGGTTCTATCCATCATGTTAGTCAGGAAAAAAAATGTTGAGCTGAAAGAAAACAAAATAATCCTGAATAACGTGGTTGGAAAGAAAACGTAACACCCCCGCCCCTGCAATTAAATGGTCCATCCTTAGTTTATTCTAGCTAAAAACAATGCATGATGATACTAACAATGACTCAAAGTGTCCTGTAAACTATCAAAGCATAGTATCCTAAAAAAAATAGGCTACCATTTTGAATATGGCATCAGTTCCATGTCATGTAGACATTCATGTTTTGTAAGAAGAGACAGAAACTTATTGGTAACTTGGACCACCAGTATAATTTCTTGGCTCAATTAACAATGGATCACTTCTTAGCCTTGACCTATCCAAATGTCAGTTGAGGCTACGATATTGTTGCTAAGGTACAGTGTAGCATGCAAGCACATGTTGCTTTTCATTAAGTAGGGTGAAACTATCACCAGTATTTTTTATTTTTGCTCATCAGGAATTCACTAAAATTTGATGTTGCTAATATCCTAAAATTAAAGGGCATCATCAAATCCAGGCTGCATTAAGCGATAATATCACTTGACTGGGCTGCAAATAACATCGTTTGGTTGTCATAGCCCCCTGCCAACTGGCTCTGCCATGACAATAATCAGCTGCTGAGGGGGGGGGGGGGGGGGGGGTTGGGGGTAGATAAACTCATGGTGACAAATTGAATGCATCAACAGCCAGTTAGTTTTCTCTGATGAGTTACAACATTAATGAAACTGGTCAGAGACGGGGGGGGGGGGGGGGGGAAAGCGGGGGACCAGACCTTCAACCCAGCAGGTGGAAGGAAATGTGCCTTAGCCTTTTTAATTCAGATATCTACAGCAAAACTTAAAGATTCACAGAAATTTAATTAAGCTAAAAAAAAGTGTGATTTGCAGTATAATGTATGCTTGGTAGGACAGACAGGTGACATGATAATTTGCAATCCTGCCCAACTCCTTGACACCAAAGGGTGTATTATATGGCAACAGCCAGGCATGTAGCTACATTTTCCTTTGGTTTAATTTGCTGGATCTCTTTAATTTTGTCATCATTTTTGATGCAAGTTTAGTGATTTCGGTTAAGTTAAGAATGAAACTGAATCAGTGAAACATGCTCATTGAGTTGGGGATCTCTAACCATCAACAAAGGTGATATCAGGGTAAAATATCTTGCAGGGAAGAGACTGTGGTTGCAAATTACAAATTTAGTTTAAAACAAAGTGTTATTTATTCATTTGATATTTACCAACACCACTCTTTATATTGCCTTCCTTTCCATGTATCTGTTTAAGTAAGGATGATAAGGAAAATTTACAATAATTTATAATAACCTGCCAACTTGTAATTTTTTTGTTGTTGTCAGAATTCATAGGTACTCCAGGTGGATGAATCGTCTAAGGCGCTTACCTTTACAAATCACTCTTAAGTTTTATATGGGCTCCACTGTAGGGTTGAACCAGCATCTTTCAAAATTGATCAGGTACCTTGAGTTCCATATACCAGTCTCCTGCTCATTAATACCATGGTGGAATTTCTCTTGTGTTCTTTGGTCATTATCTAAACCTCCTCATGAACCTTTGAGTGAAGCTTTATTCAACGAAATATTACCATTAAAACGGTCTTCATCGTTTCCCTAGCATTAGCGAGGAGCAAGAGTGACATTCATGCTTTGTCAGCAGAAAAGGGTTGTTTACATATCAGTGATAGCTACAATTCGGTCTCTCTTCTTTGCCAACTGGGGATTCTGGCCAAGAATCAACTACCAACAGTAGCTCCTTTTCCTATTGAAATCCCCAGTCACAGTCATGTCTGTGCTGGGTGTGATTAAGATAAACTCCCTTTACCCAGTTAAAGTGGTTCTATCTATCTATATCAAAAGAAAAAAGAATGGATCATAACTGTCTTTGTCTCCCTTTACAAGGTACTTCTGATATTTAGACAGCTACCATCTTGAGGATGATTGTCCAGACTATTAAAAGAGCTTGTCAGTTTCTCACTGACAGAGATCTCTCTTTCATGAAAATCAAAGTCTTTGAGGTCAGAGCTATTGCTGTATCTTGGGATTTTTTAATCATTCCTATTTGGAAGATGTCATGATGTTCTTGTTCCACTTTGTTTTCATTTTACTTTCGATCAATGGTTCAGCAGAGTGAGGGTATTTATGCTTTGTGTCAGTTTGTATCAGCCTAACAAGTTGTCAAGCAATCCTTTGGTCTGAAGTAGAACCGCCTACTGACAATAATGGTAAGTTCACTTGATAGCTTATCTTACAATCAGTTTCCCACTGGGCTGGCAAAGTCAGCAATGCAACAATAGAAGGTATTGTATTACTGCTATTAAAATATAGTTGGGGGGGTGAGGTGGGGACTAAGTTTAATTAAGTAACACTTACCTGCTATTATTGCAGTTTCCCTCCACACGTCCCGCTCTAATGTCCTTCAGTCTTGGTTGAAGTCAAAGAGAGGAGTTGTGGTGGCTCAGAGATTAGTATGCTGGACTCGTGATCAACATTTTCCCTCCACACGTCCCGCTCTAATGTCCTTCAGTCTTGGTTGAAGTCAAAGAGAGGAGTTGTGGTGGCTCAGAGATTAGTATGCTGGACTCGTGATCAACATTTTCCCTCCACACGTCCCGCTCTAATGTCCTTCAGTCTTGGTTGAAGTCAAAGAGAGGAGTTGTGGTGGCTCAGAGATTAGTATGCTGGACTCGTGATCAACATTGTGTGGGTGCAAATCCTAACCATCGGATCAGCCAGGGTCAGCTCATGGTGTGTCCTTGGGCAAAAGCACTTTACTCCAATTTCTTTAGCACTAAATAACCTGGGATCATGTTGTTTATTCTAGACCTCCAGATACTAATTGGAGGAGGGAATAATGTCCTTGGACTGGGGAATAGTGCAAGAAAAAGATATAACAATACAGTAATAGCTGGTAAGTATTACATAATTAAAATTAGTTTTGAAACACCCCCCCCCAAAAAAAAAAAAAAAAAAAACCTACATATTCCTAATCAGATCTTGATCAGACTTGGATTATATGCATATATGATCAAGATCTCACATGAGCTAGAAAAGCAATCCTGCATCTGATTGGCTCGACTTGTTACCACTCTTGAGACTATTTTTTTTGGTTGTAATTTTGAGTAAACTTTGTAAATAGACTTAAACCGTCAAGATGTCCAATGAGTTTTGTTATCAGCAAGATCTGCACATATTAATTAAATTCAGAGCAGTTAGAAATAGAGTTCTTCACCTTTCAAACATGTATGCAAACCAGTTAAAAGTAAAATCAAGTAAAAATGCATAAATTTCAATAGAACAATTTATAAAAATAGCAAGACAATACACCTAAGGGATTAAAATGAATAATTTTAATTTATAACTGAAAAAAGTCCAATATAGAAATAATGTTCAAAAAATGTGCAATGACAGGAAAAGATAAAATACTGTATGCATATAAGCTGGGTCCAAATGCAAACAACATAGACCCTGATCTGCCATCGCATAATGCGCAGCAAATCAGGGGCTATATTGTTTGTTCTGCTGATTAGTCCTTACAAACTGCATAGACCCAGATCTGGTATCGGGTTATACGCGAGTATGTACAGTATGTGCTGTGTTGTAATTAAGGATCATAAAATGGGATACAATTGGGTGGATCGAATAACATATGACATGGATAGTTACCAGATGGAGTAGTGCCATTTGCTTTAGTAGTGTGCTAATTATTTGTTTTTTTTCTAATTGGTTGTGTGCTAATGTGTTTTTTTGTCTACTTTTGTACATATTTGTGTAGTGATAAAGTAAACATGGAGAAAGTTCGATTTCTGTAAGAACAAATACTCTTTGAAAACTTTCAGAAGTCCTTGAAAAGTCCTTGAGAAACAACTCTCTGGGACTGGGAATTTTGTAAAATACTGAACTTATCTGTAACTTTTCTCTAAACATTTTCCAACAACATTCTTCTTGTATATTGTATTTTAAACTGTTTTGCTTATTCCAAATGTGGATGAACAAATAATTTATATAACTGAAAACACATTTCCTTGTCCATAAAAGGGGATGTTTTCTGAATTGCTTCCCGAAATGCTATCAGCTTGTTAACACAGCTAGTTATTTAGGTGGAAAATGTTAAACTCCTGTCAAAAAGTAATCCCAGATCTCATTCCTGGTTGACACAATCGACTTCTCTGTTTTCTCCAAGATAATCCTTCATAAAATAGCATTTTGTTTTTGCTTATCTCAATGATGTAGATGAGTATTACACCCTTCATTAGCATCTGCATATATATATATATATATATATATATATATATATATATATATATATATATATATATATATATGTGTGTGTGTGTGTATATATATATATATATATATATATATATATATATATATATATATATATATATATATATATATATATATATGTACCCTTCTTGCATCTCTTCCTAGGTCCTAGGCAACAGTTTGGAATCATAAATTTTGGTGAGGGGATGCATCTTGATGTGCATTACTCCCTCATTTCAAAAGTATGTCATTATGGACCATATTTTACGCTTTAATGACTTGGGTTAAATATTGTGTTTGATGTTCATTTCTCAGTCACTTTTAATGCTAGAATCATGAAATTGATGATGATATGCATTTTACTACCTTTGGTTATGTTTTGGTGCTCATGACCATCAGTGTTTAACATGCTGTATATGTATATATATTACATGTATCCTACCTAGGATCATGAAACTTGGTGAGGTAATGCATCTTGATAAGTACTACAACCTTATTGCAAAAAGAGGTCTTGGTAACCTACATTTCATGATTCAATGACTTGATTTAAATTTTGTTTAAAGTTCATTTATTGGGTGCTGTTTATGTTCTAATCATGAAAGTTGATAATTACATGCATCTTTGTTGCTACACCCTTACATCCAAAGGCCACTGTGACCTACATTTATGCTTTACTAACATAGGTTAAGTATTTGCATGTAGTTCATGACCAAATAGATATTTCGATGCCATATACATCCTAACCAATACAGAATACCCTGTGTGATCAGTGTAGTTGAAAGTAACATCAATGTTTTTTATTTTTCAGTGGTAAACTTTCCATATTAATGATTATACGTTCTATATTGTGACAGTTTATTAATTAGGTTCGTGGACTGCGTGCTTTTCATGTGAGGCCTCAGCTGCAGTGCCGCTATTCAAGGTAATTTCTGATGAATGTGCTTGTAATATTGGCTGCCACTCTAAGATTACTCAAAGCCTGTGACTTTCACCCAGTTAAATCTGGTTCATATGCATGGACAATTATAATGACTTCTAAAGGAAATTTTAAGAACAATTATATTTTTAAACACAAGACAAACAAAATTAATGTTTTTTATTCAATTCATTACAGTATGTGTTTCTCTATTCGAGCTGAAACGAATACCAAAATGTTCTGTTCGAATATTCTCTGAATGTATTTGAATAAGATTCAAATATTCATCGATGTTCATAAAGGTATCCAATCTGTACTCTTTCTTTGTCTACTCCCAGCCAAGCCGCATTGAAAACCCCGTAAACTAAGTTTAGTTACATGAGTTAGAGGTGGTATTCTTCTTTCTTATCTTCAACATCAGTACAAATAAAAACGGTTTTTTAGTGCTGAAGACTGACGGTAAATGGCAAAACTCGAATACCTTTTCAGTGAAATGCAGGGAGAATCTCACTTATTTCTCTGGGCAGCGATTTGTTCACAATCAAAATCATGCACTGACATAAGGCCAAATTAATTTAATTAATAATGCTCAATATGCTGATAGCTATGGCTTTGTGCTATTGCACATCAAAAGCAGAGTAGCAAGCTTTATTGTGATGGCAAACTCTCACCCCCACAACTTAACTGATCTGCTGCAAAGTCATGTCAACTGGCACATGTACATCTTATTGATATGAAGCTGATGTCTGCATAAAAGGATAGTGTCAGATTTTAAGCATATTGGTAATTTCATGCCTGTATAATTACTACAAAACTTTAATAAAATACCAATTGGGGAACTATACTGGAGTAAACTTTCCGAGATACTATTACGAGCAGTGGTGGGTGGGATGGGGAGTGGTAATGGTTTGCAGGATTGACTATCACTGATCCAGAAAGAACGAATGTCCGACAACAGTTCATAAATTGTTGGGAACTCTGATTACACTGATAGGTAAAGGTTTAGTTGACTTTGATGTGACCCCTATTCTATATTATGTTCTTCATCAACTTGACGTAAATGTTATGTTTTCAAAAGTATAATGAATACAAATGGCAATGATGGAAGCAATGTGACTATTCAGAATTTTTACATGTTGATTACCTTGTTAGTCGGAGTTTGAATTTCAGGTGATTTAGCAGATTTGAAGTTGTTCCCTTGTAAACTAACTAACGTTGCATAGTTTACATTTTGCCTTGTTTTTATCTTTTACCAAGTGCTGCCAAACTTGCAGGGTAAACAAACGAATATTTTAGTACGAAGTTTCTGTTAGAATATTCGCAAAAAAGTATTTTAATTTGAATGTTAGGATATTCGTTTCAGCTCTAATCTCTACTTTTATATTATTATTGTTTTATGTCTTTTGTGACTTGTCACAGTAAGTATGTGCGTATATATATATGGTTTAACAGCATGTGAGCACAATGCTGGGTATATGGTGCCTCTTTAAAGTTGTTATAGCAACGTAAAGTTAAATATAGAAACAAAAAAGGGGCCAACTGTTCATTGTCATGATCGCTTTAGCCTGAATTTATTTTTTCATTATGATTAATGTTTACAATGGCTACTGGGGAATACTAAAAGCTTCCTAGAGGGGAGCTACAAAATCGTTGATTTAGACATGTCTTAGGTCCTTAAGTGTTAGGAGTGAGATGGTGATCTACGAGGCGGCAGCTCCCTGCATGGGGACCTGGGGCGAAGTCCCGATGGGGGGTCAGGGGGAGAAGCCCCCCTGAAGCCAACGCATTACAGTTACATCAGAGACTAATTTAACACTTCTCCTGGCTTGTTTTTGAACCACACTATTTAACATAGTTTCTTGCTACTGAACCTAAAATGTTTAGTAAATATGTTGAAAATACACGTATAAAAACAATACTATAGTTTTTTGATTGAATGTGTTGAAAACGCATGTCCAAAAACATTTTTTACGAATGAATGAGAAAATTCAAGATATGTGTGAGCGTGATTTCTGTACAGAATGATAGGTATGTTGTTTACCGTCAGTTTATTAAACTAACAGAGTTCATCGATTTGTATTTACTGATAATTCAGTTGTAGTAATCAAGTCCTTGACCAATCACATAAATTGTCTAAATCTGTTTGAAGTAATATTTCATCCTTATTTTAATTAACGACTTTGTAGATGTTTGTATCATCAGCAAATAATGTTTATGTTGATTCAGATATTTTTTTGGCAGGTCATTTATAAAGATCATGATCACAAATAATATGTGTTTGCAACTTTATACAGTTGAAAACATACCAGTTAATTGAGGAATTAATTTTCGTCAGGATTTTAAACAACAAACAAAAAAAAACAAAAAAAAGAAAGAAAAAGAAAATCCTCACGGTTTAATGCAAGGATCACCTGTTTCGCTACCTCGCTAATTTGTGTTGCAATAGCAGACACAACTTTGTGGCAGTGAATGACGGACTTACCCTAAGCGAGATAAGGACCATGGGGAATATTTTAAACTAAATTGAGTATCATGGTATAAACTTCATTTTGGGTGTTTTGGGGCTGAAAAAAGTGTGCTTTTATATTTAAAACTCAAAGATTTTAACTAAATCCAGCCCTTTCTGCATTTTCTTCCTACTTTGACACTTCTTCCTACTTTGACCTTGCGTAATGCTTTAAGTAGGGGAGGTAATTCTTGTAAAACTGTGTAAAGAATTATTGTGATGATCTTCCTTTGGGTTTCCTACAGGAATTGACGTTGTATCCTCGCATGTAAATAATAATAATAATAATAATAATAATAATAATAATGACCTACAAACCCAGGAACAGCGAGAGAAAGCTGGGGAATAATAAGTGCAGTCAGAAAGGGACACTTATTGGGACTTCAAGAATACTATGCACAGTCCTTGAATTCGGACCAAAACTAGAGCTAACGATATCGGAGTAAGAAGCAGACTATCCAAAAAGTACCATCATAAGGGCTGGGGGGGGGGGGGACGACAACAATAGCGGCAGTGGTGATGATGATGATGACTACAGCATGGACGATTGTCGCTGTGATTGTGATGCAATAAATCACAAGCAGTTTTGTTTGAACAATATATGCCAACTAAGATGGCATCACCCCACATCACTGTCTTAAACTTGGGAACAAAGCACCAAGAGGGCAGTTGTCAAAACTTTCGGTCACGTTTTCAATACTCGGTCGGTCATTGATTAGAGCAGAACATGAAGAAAAAAAAATACAAAGCAGTTTTGTATTAAAATTTATTTTTAAAAAAGTGACGCTAGAAATAATTTGTAAAAACTTTAAAAAGTATATATATATATATATATATATATATATATATATATATATATATATATATATATATTACTGGTACATGCCAAATAATATTAACATGCAATTAATAGTTTCTTGGGAGTCTTGGTATACGATTATATGATGTTACCTTGTAATTTATTGCGTTTGAATAAACCTCTACTTGGTAAGGTTTTCTAACTTTGTAGCCTAGCTACACTGGTCGATTTTTAGCAGAACGTGTAATTTCAAGCGACCAGAAATTATCAATAGCTATAATAACACCATTACAGAATACCAAGTGAAGATGATCAATATTTAGAAGAAGAAGACAAAAAAATCCATTGATTGGCATTCTTGCTGCAGTTATTTCACACACAGGTAAGAAACAAAAACAAACCCTGCCGGGAAAACTGCATTCGCCCTTTTTTTTATTTTTTTAATCACTAATCTTTAAGTCATGTAAGTCATCACTGCTGTAATTGAGTCTTAATTATTATAGCATGAAAAATATTGTTGCTTGACTTTGCACATGTTACCCGCCATTACAAATTGCTTTGATATAATGCTATCAGAATATTAACTTAATACAAAAAATAGAGAGACAGGATAAATCAAGCTTGCATCGAATGAGAGGTAACTGTTTTGCGTTTCCAAAGTTAGGGACGGATAGGTTTGGCAGTCTTAAAACAATTGCTTTTTTTTTTTTTATACATAAATTGACTAGTAAGTGTATATTAGGATTACAGAGAGATGCGGGAAATATTTGGAATGGCTTTATGGGAACGGTTTCAGAGAAAAATAAATTGTCCTTGTTTCTATCTGTTGTAATTGGTACGTGACCAGTACGCCATATATCCCTACTTAATGCTTACTTTATAATTGATACATTTATTTTCAAAGAGAGTAAATCAAAGGATTGAAAATCGGAGGGGCGATTATTGAAAAGGATAGTGTAATTCGGATCAAACAACTTTTTTTTATTGGGAGGGGGCCTCATAATTTAGTTTTGCGGGGGAGAGGGCAGAATTCCTTGCTACGCTACTGGTGTAATTACCTTTTATTGTCGATATTTGACGTTTAGGTCGTATAGCCACTGACTGACTCGAACGTCAAAGGGGTGATCTCACGAATTGTACTTTCCATGCCTTCTAACATTCCAGAGTTATCAAGTTTTTGTTTGAAAACATTGATTTGTCAATTTTCTTCATTTTGCTGTCAAAGCCATACTCATCAAACCAGTACAGACAGAGTTAATTCTGTAACTTTACCATGGCAATCTCTCTCTCTCTCTCTCTCTCTCTCTCTCTCTCTCTCTCTCTCTCATATATGAGATTGCTCTTTTCCAACGTTGTCTGAGGCATAAGCGGTCGCTCTGTAAATTTGTCTCGAAGTATCCAGACTCGTCTTCGGTAAATAACAAGTGATACGGTCATTGAAGAATGGAGGATGGGCTTTCTCTGTGGCACCCTACTCCGATAAAATATTATCTTGTAATTTCACGTAGAATACTGCAAAATGATAAATCTAGCAGCTTTCGGATTTATCGAACTGGAACTTTAATGTTCATCTGGTGTTTGGACAAATTAGTCATTGTTTTAAATTTATTAGTATTCTAATCTGGTGACGAAAACATAAATCCGTACTTACCATACCAAACACTATTTGTTAGCATTAAAACGTCACATATTCTATCTTTTCACGTCGTCCTTCTCTCCCCCCGTCCACCCAACCCATTGAACCTTTGAGTCCAATGTAGCTCACACTTCATCAATGTACCCACTGTTCCAATACAATCGTCACACATCCGGAAATTCCCTCGCACTATGCGCGTGATTCATGTTCTTCCTTTTTATATATTTTACTTCCAAGTATACTGTTTCCCATGTATCTCACAAATCATTTTTTGTCCTCATTTATTTGATTATATGTTCAGTTTGTGTCTCATTCACCCAAGGCCGGATTAAAGGCGGAGCAAATTGAACAGTTGCCAGAGCCCCGCAACGCAGTACAGTTGTATTGGGGAGAGGGTAGGGCGCTTTTTTAAGTTGATCCAGGGCCTCCTGCAACCTTAATTTGGTATTTCACATGCCACATGTATCACCTCAAGTTCTACCCCGGATCCAATATTCTTCATGTTCCAAAATCCACAACATGTATCGGACTTCTGACCGAAAGGGCTCGGGTTCGATTACTCCCATCGGATTAGCCCTGGTCGGCGTCTATCGTGGTGTCCCTGGGCAAAGCATTTTACTCCTATTACCTGGACACTAAATAACCTATTTGTGTTGATGTGCCTTAAAAACCAAACCAAACTCAATGTTGCCCTTTATTTTCTTTCTGCATCATGCGTTCGCAAAGTATCCATAGTTCGAGTTTCCGCTGATCTTTTCCACCCCGATTTACATATTTGGATAGTTATGTTGTCAGCGGAACCTCAAACTAGAGGTATCCCAAATTCTCACCTGATCGGCAGACGGTGGCCCTTGTCTGTCATGTTACATTGACATTTTATTCTCTGTCATATCTCCGTGTATCAGTAACCTAAACTGTGTACAGATCACATTACTATCTTCATTTTCCTAAGTATCTCCATTTATCCCAGTAGCTGACGATCTTCGTCTATCTTGTTACATATCCCTCTGCATATTCAGTTTACACACGTGTCATATTTCAGTATTTTATCTAAGATATATCACCTTCACGTCTTACATCTTCTGGTAGGTTAGCTGTTACAATATGGTGTTAGGAGCAGTGGCGGCGCGAAGGGGGGGGGGGGGCAAATTGCCCCCAGGCGCTGGGCAAGGGGGGAGGGGCGCAGTTGGGATTTTTTTTTCCAACTGTAAAACCGGGCCGCAGATTTTTTGGGGGTGGGTGGAGGTTGGCAACTGACATAAAAACTGTCCTCTGTGGCAAAGTAGAGGCGCCACTAAAGAACATTGCCCCCAGGTGCATCGAACCCTCGCGCCGACACTGGTTAGGAATGGGAAGCTTGAATCTTTCTTCTTTTTTTATTTTTGGGTTTTAACGGCATAGCACATTGTTTGGCTATATCACGCCGAGGAAACGAAAGCTACGTGCCTTTCCCAAGGGCGCATAGAGGCCGCCGCCTCAGGCTGGCCTGGGCAGGTATCAAACCCGCGACCCACCTGTCCGACGCTCTACTAAACCTACCTACCGCGGCTCCCGGATCAGTTTTGAGATTTTCTTTTACTAGATGAAGTTGTCTTACTATGAATGAGACGAGAAAATTCTGTGTTCACTGAAACATTGCTTTTCTTTTTCATTTCTCATTAACATCTGTGTACAGCTTTGCTTACGTCACAAGGAGTTATTACACTCTTGTCTTTTTTGTGTAGTTTATTTTATGATGACACACTTCGGAAACGTGGGTGGATGACAGGCAGACTAGCGCCTCTGGGAACAAAGATCACAGATGAGAAACTCTATCCTAAAGGAATTAAATAAATCCATGAGCACGTGTAACATAAAAAAAGATCAAACGGTGGAGTTTTAAGTTGAAAATGAAATCAACAAACACGGAATAAAATAAAACCGCATTCATTATGCCTAAAGCCGTTTAGCCCGTAAACAAAAGCCTGTTTGTTTGCTTTTTTTTTTTTAAAGACATCTGGATCTGATTTATTTCTATCTTTATTTGTGTTGGAATCTCAGCTTTTTGTGTCTATTTAATTAAAAAAATCGGAGTTACTAATGCACAGTATCTTAACAGACTTTTTGGTTTTCGACATATCATTTTTGGGTTCAAAAACCGACCTATTTTGGGGACATAGGCCCATTAAGTTCGGCCATGTACTTTGACGTCATGACGATGTCATAGACTTGATCTGACGTAGTGATACAAAATTATATTCCTGATTATTTTTCAATAATTTTTTTTTTTAAATGTGCGAGATGTGGGACAATACTATTTTATTTTTAAGATAGTAATGGTGACTTTGAAGATGTTAATGGTGGTTTTACCGTTATGCTGGCACTACTGGCGTATCTCTGATAAAAACTTAATTGCAACATTAAAACCACATATGTCCTCAAATCCTAAAATACACGACTGTTACCTCCTTATTTCATGCCATTTGAAGCAATGACATAATATACAATTGCAAAGTTTTAATAAGGTTGATACAAAATTATTTATATATAAAAAAAAATTACATTCACTGAAGCTATAGGCCGGTAAATAAACCACTATATCAACCAAAATTGAAAATCAGTAATTATTGTATTACGCTACTTCTTATTTACTGAGGTTATTTTGCTTTGTCAAAAAAAAGGGCGAAAAAAGGTCCAAGTGCATAGAAAAATTCATAGCAACTTTTTATTTTTTAATGTTTTGCTCCGGATACTTTTCTCTGTCAAAGCTCATCAAACTGAAGGAACACAGATTGACGTACGTACATACGTATACATGAAAATGACCATTCGATATTGAACATTTTGAATAGGTTATATATATATATATATATATATATATATATATATATATATATATATATATATATATATATATATATATATATATATATACATACACACACACACACATGTGTGTGTGTGGCCGCTGTCAGGCCAACGTCACCAACACTTACGTTGATCATCCATTTGACAGCAATCGAGTCGTTTATTCGACAGCAATTGGGCCGATGTTATAACATTCATATGTTATTTTAGTTAAGGCATATTGCCATTTGTGAGGTTACATCTATTTATTTATAATACTTTCTATGTTATATGTTATGCATATTTTCTTTGATGAATTTACATATGCTCATAGTAGTATCTTTTCTAGAGGGGTTACAAAGGTTGCACAATACAAAGTGTTCTCGCTGTTATAGCAAGGCGTTGTTTGCATCACACAATCCGAATTTATTGATCGTGATATCTCGACTTTTTGAGAGTATACAACGCAATACGGAATGTTTTTCATTGGTTATTACCGTATATACTCGTGTATAAATCGATACCAACTTCAAACTGCATAGACCCAGATCTGCCGTCGCATAATGCGCTGGCAGATCTGGACCTATGCAGTTTGTAAGGACTATTCAGTAGAACAACAACATAGACCCTGATCTGCCGGCGCATTATGCGACGGCAGATCAGGGTCTATGTTGTTTGCATTTGGACCTGAGCTATACGCGAGTATAGACGGTACTTGAAAAGTAGAGCAAGTTCTAGCATTTTCGGGTTGTATTTGCCTTGAATATCTTCCTCTTTTTATATGTACATTATGAGAGCTAAGGCGTGGTCAAGTTAAATGTTTCAATAATGACTTGGGTAATTCAATTGTTAAGAAGGGATTTATTTTGAAGCCATTATAAATATTTGCATAAAAACGTAATTTATAATTTTAGAGTTTTTCATGTGATTCAGCTATTATTTTTATTAGTACTTCACTTTATACAAAAATATTTTTTGAGAAATCAGGTTTTCGACATTTTCAGAATTTATATGAACAGGATATAATTTTCCAAATTTTGTTGATTGTTTGAAACACCGTATTGTTGCCTTTTGCAGACATATGATTATCACATTCAAATACATTAAACAGATGGTGATAAGATAACAGTTGTTTTAGCCTGCTAAAATATTTAAACGTTAATAACGTGAAGAAAATTCTAAATTATGTTTACAAAATGTATTACTAGTACTTATTTTTTCAAATGGATAATTGTCAAAATTTAGTTTCTGAACATTAAAGTCACATATCCAAATCTCTGCACAGTAATAGGCTTGATTATGGTGTCAAACAATTTGATATATGGCGATACATAGTCAGTACTGGAAAGTTTCGATAGTAATGAGAAATAAGCTTAAAGTGCCTTCTGGTGCACATTTTCTCATGTGTGTTGTTTAAAGTTACCACTGAAAGCGTAACATGATACCAAAATATTCGTATTGGTTTAACTATCACTAAAATTTATTTACTTAAGTATGTGGAATTTGAGTTTTGTCTGTTCCTTTATTGAATCTATGTTGTTGTTTTTTTAAAAATACTTCTCATATATTTTTATATTTATTTAAAAAATTTTATATTGACTATCAGCCTCCATCTCATACAATAATTATTGAAAGAGTCGAGACAAGTCTGAAGACAAGAGCTGTGTTTAGGTTTTATATGCACAACAGGTTGTCGGCATTCATAAGACGACTGATGTCTATTTCATGTAAAGTAACAGGTAAACATTTGCATGGATCAAATATCTGATCTTTGTCATTTACACACACACACACACACACACACACACACACACACACACACACACACACACACACACACACACACAATATAAATAAATAGGACGAGACTTAGGCTATCTCCTTGTCTTCCTCCTTTCTTTATATCGGATTCAGATTCAAAGTAATTTCCAATTTTTAATTGTAAATTTGGTGTTTAAGTACATCTTTTTATTATACAGTTAAAAATTAACCGCTTTTTCATGAGTAAGCATCTTGAAAAATAATGCTGACCTCCAAACTGAGTCGAATGCGTTCGATAAGGCTATGAAAACAGAACAAATTAATTTTGTTTAACTTGTTTAAATATTTGTTTAGACTAGCTTTTATGATATATATATGGTGCCGTAACCCGCGGACCCAGGTTCAAATCTCAGTAGGGACGAATTACAAAAAAATCTCTAATATATATGATGATAATATTCTTTCTCTTTATATCTGGTCAGTTGTTCTGAAACTTATTCTGAATCCCGCTGGCATTTTATTTTTGACAGCATTTAATTCATTATTTTCTAAATAGTCTGACAAACGTTCTTGAAACGTGGATGCGAACAGTTTGCTAAGGCAAATGTTTAAAACGTATGCCGCTGTAGTTTTTGCATTTATTCGTCTCCCCAGTTTTATATATAGCTGATATCATATAGATGATATCATGGATAATTTCCATACCTTAGGAAAAGAAGTTCCTTGTTTAAGAATATTATTGAACAGTTTAACGATAGGAAAAGTTAGCAATCTGGAGCCATATTTTATTAATTTCATCTGAAATAAAATCTATTTCGGCTTGATTATTACTTTTTACCAACCTGATATTATCTCTCACTTTTTAAGAGTAAATGAGTAATCAGGTTATTGTGACAATTTTTTTTTCAAAGTCTGTTTGATCGATGTCTTTATAATGGATGTTATATAGATCTTTAAATTACTGCGTCCATTCAGGAACTCAAATGTTTTGTTTTTTTTTCCTTTTTAATCAGGCTTTTGAAGATTATGTAACACTTTTCTAAACTGATTATGTAATACTTTTCTAAACTGTCTGAAGATTATGCAACACTTTTCTAAACTGTTTGAAGATTATGTAACACTGTTCTAAACTGTTTGAAGATTATGTAACACTTTTCTAAACTGTTTGAAGATTATGTAATACTTTTCTAAACTGTTTGAAGATTATGTAACACTGTTCTAAACTGTTTGAAGATTATGTAACACTTTTCTAAACTGTTTGAAGATTATGTAACACTTTTCTAAACTGATTATGTAATGCTTTTCTTAACTGTTTGAATATTATGTAACACTTTTCTAAACTGTTTGAAGATTATGTAACACTTTTCTAAACTGTTTGAATAATTATGTAACACTTTACTAAACTGAAGATTTTTTAACACTTTTCTAAACGGTTTAAAGATTATGTAACACTTTTCTAAACTGATTATATTATGTAACACTTTTCTAAACTGATTATGTAACACTAAACTGATTATGTAACACTTTTCTAAACTGTTTGAAGATTATGTAACACTTTTCTACACAGATTATGTAACACTTTTCTACACAGATTATGTAACACTTTTCTAAACTGATTATGTAACACGTTTCTAAACCGATTATGTAACACGTTTCTAAACCGATTATGTAACACTTTTCTACACAGATTATGTAACACTTTTCTAAACTGTCTCGCATAATTTTTATACAGATCATTTAACCTTTTCACCACCATTTAACAAAATTCCTTCTTTTTTCAAGACATATTTATATTCTCTCTTAAGTCGATGAAAAGTGACTCTCATGCTACAATCATTTGGAGTTTTCAGTACTTTTGACCTAAAGATCTCCGTACTTATCGTATTTGTTGTCTGCGTTTTAGAAATTTTTTTTTACAAAATGTAAGTGATTTGCTTTCTGCCAAATTAACAGCATTATTAATTTGATCTGTTGATTGGTCACTATTCCCAAAAGTTTCAAACATTTTGTTTTCATCGTGTGATAGTAATGCTAACTGTGGATCTTGCAATGCCTCCAAGTATTGATTCTACCATCAACGTTCCAAATAAATCCCAAGTGATAATTAACTGTGTATTATTATAAAATGCAGAAAACTATTTAGTTAGTAATGTTTTTAAAAAATATCTTAATTCTTATCAGTCTAGAATAAATAAAAGATTAAAAAAATGTTTTCGTAGTTCGTACAGGCACAGATAGTTGTTTTTAATGTCTTTTCAAAGACTTTCAAGGACTACCAAAAGTTTTCAAAAGAGTGTTGTTTTTGTTATGTAAATTAAACTTTCTCCATATGTTACTTTGTTTATCAAAAACACATCACTAATTAGTACTCCAATAAAGGCAAGGGATATACTTCATCTGATAATTACCCGTGTCATGCATCATTTAATCCACCCAAGTTTATTCCAATTTATTTATTTATTATTTTTTGGGGGGAAAATAAGTAAAATGAACAATTCTGAATTAAAAAAGTGATATATTATATTATTATATATATATATTTTTTAAAATTTTCTATTCACTCAGATAAATTCAAAGAGTTTTTCAGCACATTCAAGGACTTTTCGAAAATAAAATAAACTGTTTTAGAATTTATTGAGTTTTGAAGGCAACGCCTCAAATTCAAGGTTTGTCAAGGTTGTACAAGGTTTTTAATATGTATTCTATATAACGATGCGTTATGTTGGGGAGGCAGCTCCTGCAGGTCAGGGGAAGTAATCTATCCAATTTTGAATCGGCCGATGCTGTGCAGTGATAATCTGCTGTTTTTTTGGGGTTTTTTTCTTTCTTTTTGGTATGCATCATCATGTATAATATCAGGTATACTATAACACATATGTCAATTAAAAAAGTAAATAAAGGTACACAGCTGCATGTATATCTGAGAAAGACCCACCCACCCCACCCCCGAAACAAAGGCTGTTCAAATTGACGCAGAACTGTCTCTATCATTAAGTGAGTTGACTAGTTAACAGCACACACTATGAACATATGTCATGTGTTTGTGATATCTATTTATTGTGACAACATATTCCTCTAACATACAATAAAATGAACTATTGGAAGCATGTTACCACTAGTATCTAGCGAGCTATTAAACACACACTGAACAGTCATCCTGTAAGAATACATCAAGAGTATTACATATTTACAATGGCATATTCTCAATCAAAGACATGACCAGTGGGCAAACCTGATCTCTTTGACAAGGGTAATAGCTGCACCTTGAGGTTGAGTTCAAACCTTTGGAACCCTCTCTACCCCGAAACGAGTTGCTAAATTTATTACCGTCTATAATCGCGTATAATCTGATACTAACTGCATAGACCCAGATCTGTCGTAGCATAATGCGCCGGCAGATCTGGGTCTATGCAGTTTGTAAGGACTAATCAGTAGAACAAACAACATAGACCCTGATCTGCCGGCGCATTATGCGACGGCAGATCAGGGTCTATGTTGTTCGTATTTGGACTCGGGTTATACGCTAGTATAAACGTTATATCTCGCTCTTATGCGTCTTCCATTTGAATTTCTATATATGTGTATAATGGGGTTGGGGTGAGTCTTGCGAATCTGAACAAGAACACTAGTACCAGATCTACAGAAGTTAACCTTATCATGATAGTATAAATATTCATTGTCGCTAGAGAACACTAGTACCATATATATTAAAGTGAACATTGTCATGATAGGATAAATATTCATTATCACTAGAGAACACTAGTACCAGATCTACAGGAGTTAACCTTATCATGATAGTATAAATATTCATTATCACTAGAGAACACTAGTACCAGATCTACAGGAGTTAACCTTATCATGATAGTATAAATATTAATTATCACTAAAGAACACTAGTACCAGATCTATAGTAGTTAACCTTATCTTGATAGTATAAATATTCATTATCACTAGAGAACATTAGTACCAGATCTACAGAAGTTAACCTTATCATGATAGAATAAATATTCATTATCACCAGAGAACACTAGTACCAGATATATTAAAGTGAACATTGTCATGATAGTATAAATATTCATTATCACCAGAAAACACTAGTACCAGATATATTAAAGTGAAAATTGTCATGATAGTAAAAATGTTCATCATAACTACTTATCATATGATTCTTAATGATGTTGATTCTATCAGATTTCAGACTAACCATGACTAACCATGACCTTGTTTTAGTCTTTAGACTTCTTAAATTCTAGATCATCTTGCCTTTGTAAGGAATGTATGTATGTAGTACATTCACAAATGAGTTGGGATACTTAGAATAGTAAGACAAGACTTTATTACAGTCAGCTTGTAAAGTTTACAACATATGAGGTATATAAGAAAAAGAACATGAATGTAGCGTGTGACATCCTAACATTATGCGTAACAGGGATTACAAAATTCGGAAAACGTAATCTAAGAACCTGCAAATATTTTTCAAGAGTCGTATGTTACCTGTATTAATTAACTGATTGTAATTATAACGCTGGTCCAGGAAATGTAAAAATGATGTAGTCTTTCATCATGAAAATAAGAAGACGACAGAAGATTCATCACCGATTTTTTGCAACTGACAGAGTGTACAACATCTTCGTTATAGGGATCATTGGTTCATCTACCAGTTTGTTTCAACAGGAAACATATGATTTAAAGTTCAAATCTTAATTAAGCTTTTAGATATAGTTCTTGGTAATGAGAAATAGATCTTTTTTTTAAAATCGAAAACTAATTTTAAATAACCCGTAACCAAGACCTTTAGATGATGGAGTTCAACAATTTCTTTCAACTTATCCAAGCATGATTGAACTGATTTCATATTCATGTAATTGCTACATGCAATGGTAAAAATGTTTTTGGATTTGAGATGATGACAATGAATGAGGCCCTCAACCCCTTTAATGTCTCAACCCCTTTAAAGTCTTAACCCCTTTAATGTCTCAACACCTTTAATGTCTCAACCCCTTTAAGGTCTCAACCCCTTTAATGTATTAACCCCTTTAATGTCTCAACCCCTTTAAAGTCTCAATCCCTTTAATGTCTCAACCCCTTTAAAGTCTCAACCCCTTTAATGTCTCAACCCCTTTAATGTCTCAATCCCTTTAATGTCTCAACCCCTTTAAAGTCTCAATCCCTTTAATGTCTCAACCCCTTTAATGTCTCAATCCCTTTAACGTCTCAACCCCTTTAATGTCTCAATCCCTTTAAAGTATCAACCCCTTTAATATTTTAACCCCTTTAAAGTGATTTTTTTTCCTCTGGGTTCAAGCATATGTACAAAAAGGTTTTTGTTTCTATACATTTTAGAAGGGTATAAATGTGTTCCATGTGAGTCGATGATAAATACAATGTCAGCTTCTCAGCTTCTACTCTTTTCTTTTTATTTTAGGTCGGAGATGGGTTCTCGCTTGGTCAAGTGGGTTGAAGCGATTTGTCGTTTTTAAATATGTATACGGATGTTATTCTTCTGATTCTGACGAGTTGATTGATGAGGTTTCATTGACCAGTTTCTCGATAAAGGCTAGTAGATAACAATAATCTAAAATGGATAAAAAAGAAAGTTTTTTTAAAAAAAATATTGCAACAATTACGTTTAAATAGGAAATAACTGTGCGACACAAATAAGTAAGAAATGCATAGTTAGAAAGCTGCCGTCACACAATACGGGAAAGATTAAAAAGAAGAAAGAAAAAAAAATCGCGTTTTAGGTTTAATAAACAAAGTAAATAAACATGTTGTTAACACAGATCGCACATATTCACAATTTATAGCGGCCTTGCTCTAACATGCAATACTTTGTTTCACACCGTGTTTGTGGTCTTAGTTCATTCAGAAAAAAGATCAGTCGGTATGTTCTTAAATCATTCATTTGAAATGAATGGAATTTTCAAACAGAACTATTCAGTCCCAAAATAGTGTCAGTGTCACAACGGGCTTTGTCACAAAGGACTACAGATAAGTATGTACTACTTGAACCCACATATTTAGAAATGATGCAAGTAAATATTCTTTTCATTGTTAAGTAGGTACGGAATATAATTAAAATTCTTCGGTCAGAAAAAAAACACTTTTTAAAATTTACTCGCACATATGGATACATAGCAGGTAATCAGACGAAAATTACGTAATAGCAAACTTTTGCGGCACATGGCGAACTGTTGTGATGGAACGGAGCACCTGCGGAGGCCAGTTACCAGCCAATCAGCTGCCGAGAAAGGCTTGGTGCAGGACTGCCGTGGTAAGCACGCTTGACTCACTTGCGAGCTGAACTAGCAGTCGAAACTGAACTGATTCTTCAGTGTAGGACTAGAAAGACTATTTAACACAGCACTTACATCACAGAGGGAAAATACACCGATCTAATGAGCGGTGTCTGGTCAGGACGGTTGATCGTGTTCTACCTAATTAGTGACTGGGCGATTATCTACAGGAACATCACCTGATTCTGTCAGTGTGGATTTATTTTTCGACACCAGTAATGACGATGAGCCGGTACAGTAGACACGGGAAGTTTTTATTCCTAGCAGTTTGTGTGTTTGTTTTCGGATTTACTTACACACATGGACGAGCAGACGATACACTAAATACATGTTCCCATGTCAGACAAGAGTTCACCCGGCAAAACATGGGAGCAGCGGAATTAGTTCCCGATATTCCACAAACAGGTCAGTATATTGAATTGTTCATTTAATTTTATTGATTTGATTTCGTGTAAAGTGAAACAAAGTTTCACTATATATAATACTTATATGATCCAACAGTAAAGTGTGCGCCGACTGGTACAAACTGGATTCGGTATTTGATTATCCTCCGTGTGTATTGGGCCGATCGATAACTTGAATGTAAAGAATCATCAAGAATAAAATACAGTCTGTCCTAACCCATCATTGCTTCATACGCCATTCAGTAAAATTTGGTAAAATTGTTATTGTATAAATAAAAAAAACACTACGACAAACAGATGCTTGACCCAGTCATTGAATGGAGGGGTGGGAGGGTGGATGTTTGAGAACAGGTCTTAAAATGACAGGTGTTATAATCCAGAGATAATTATAAAATAATCTGAAAATGTCATGTTTTGATTTAATGAAAAAAAAATAAAAAAATCGTAGTATTGATATATCACAGTGCACGCCAACAAAGCATAAAATGTGAAGAGAAAGTACGTGTGAAGCTGTATCGGTTATGTTACACAGACTATTGAGAGACGATAGTTGTCAAACCGTGGTCAGGTTCATTACAGTTATTGAGTTGTTGGTGGCACAGTCTCAAAAAAAGATAAAAGATTTGGCCAGTCAGTCTTTATTGAACTGAAGTATTTCAAATATTGATGGTGCTTAGCTATTCATAAAGAAGCCAGTTAAAATTTCAAAATAAAAGTTACGAGGATATATGCCTCCTTGGCAACTTACAGAATGCAAGAACGATGATGATGAAAATTATTTTTTGATACAATTGATTGATGATGAAAAGCACTTGACCAGCAGAGAGAGAAGTATTAACATTTTATTTTTAGACGAATATTTGGATACATGTATGAAATCAGGATTCACTGTAAAAATATCAGTAACTCTAAAGACATTGATTTATTTGTACTTGTATAAGAATTTTTTTTCAATTTCCTGCAAGAAAAAAATGGGAATAAATACTATTACTTGCATTGAGATAAAGCTCTTGTATTATTTCTAGTGTAGCTGTAAAATTTTTCCCTGGGTAATGAAGTTTTTAAGTTCAATACAATGGTTGGTTTGGTTTCATGGGTTTAACACCATTTTTCAGCACATGATAGTCTATACATGGTGGCCAGTATATTTGGTGGAGGAAGAACCCTGGAAAACCCATAAAAACCATCGACCCATGGGCAGCTACTGGCTTTCTCACATACTCACGTTGGCCGAGCCTGTGCTCGAACCCACGTTGAGAGAGGTGAGATGTCAGTGATTTGTAAAGATGAGTGCCTTAGACCACTTGGCCACAAGAAGTCTTTTTAGCAGATGTCACAGATTTATCTGTAATTTCCATTCTTGTACTTGATTTGCACATTGACTGTAACTGTGGAGTTACTGGTATATGCAGATTATAAAATGTTATAAAGCTCATTAATAGACAGTGTTTGAAATGTGGATATCTGTTTACTTTTAGTCAGCTAGATAGTGAAGAATTTTACTCCTTCATTCATAAAATTACTTGGACCTAAAGCATTTACCAAATGCGTACATGAGAAGCTTTTATTGCTATCATAAATCAAGGATTTTGATGTTTGCTTTTTCAGTTCTAACATTATAGTAGATTATTGCCTCTTATGTGTTTAAGAGAATTATCAATCTCTTAAAAAAGTCTTTGATCTTAGTTGTTCAAATGTGTAGGGAGCCATGGTATACCGTATATACTCGTGTATCATCCGGGTCCAAATGCAAACAACATAGACCCTGATCTGACGTCACATAATGCGCCAGCAGATCAGGGTCTATGTTGTTTGTTCTACTGATTAGTTCTTACAAACTGCTGGCGCATTATGCAAAGGCAGATCTGGGTCTATGCAGTTGGTATCGGCTTATACACGAGTATATACTGTAGTATTTGGCAACCTCCCTGGCAGTTTGTACCCGCTTCTGATTTTAAAAATGAAAAGCCTGAAGGATGTAAAAGAAATGCACAAAAACTTGGACATTTGATTCATTAGTTTATAATCTTCTTGTTTCAAAACAAAAACATATTTTTTCAAATGTAAATGAGTCTGCTCACTGTCAGTTTATGATGCCTGGAAAAGTTCATTTTCACTGAAGGGGTGGTATATTTGGTCTACATATACATAGAAAGTAAACACCATGTTATCAGCATGCAATATTTTTAATTTCTGGTTCTAATATTTCCCAAAAAGATTTTGTAAAAAATAGAAAGGGAAAAATATGCCCTTAAAATTGAAAACATGCACAGTAAGTATGCAAATATGGATGTTAGTATAGAAAATCTTGTTTGGTTTGAAACATGAGAAAGATGACAATGTTAGGGACCCCCTCATCACAGATGGGTTAGAAATTATAAACAAAGTTTTGTGCATTTGTATATCCTTCAGGCCTTTCAGTTTTAAAATCGGAAGGGGGGAGGGGGGTACAAACTACCAGGGTGTTGGTGAATACTATAGCTCAGTTGGTAGAGTATTAGTCTAGTAATCCATGGATTACAGGTTTGGTACCCAACCCAGGCTTGCCCATGTCAGCTGCCTCTCTGTGTAATGATAAAGGTACTTAGCTCACATTTCCTCTGCATAATATAACCAATAATGTGTTGAAAGTGCTATTTACAACCAACCAACCAACTAACATCAGACTTTTAGGATGATCCTTTGGTATGACAGTTTTCATAGAGATACAATGAAATCTTTGTTGAACAAAACTTTCAGGAATTCCAGTGAAAATTCCCTTGTACTGAAAATTGTCATCTGTATAAATAGATACCTGGTTTTTGTGGAAATGTCCAATAGCAATCAGGAAATGTGTCCTATTCCTGAATTGATATCCTGTCCTAACAGCTTCCATAGGAATTCAGACTGATGTTGCTGAACAGACAGGGACTAACTATCATTAGTAATTAATATATGATATAGATTATATGTCCAAATAATAATGTATCACTGAGCTAATGTTAATCAATTATCCAATGACAAGAAGTGCAGCAGCTGTTGGGTTATAAAATGGCTTGATCAAGTGGTTTATTTAGCAACCCATTTAGGAGCCATGGGCGCAGAAGCAGATTTCTTTCAGACATTGTTGGGATGCTACAGACCATTTCATACAGTAGAAAATGTATGGTCCCATAAACAGTCCATTTCATACAGTTGACAATGTACGGTCCCTTGAACAGTCCATTTCATGCAGTTGAAACTGGATGGTCCCTTCAACAGTCCATTTCATATAGTTGAAAATGGATGGTCCCTTCAACAGTCCATTTCATGCAGTTTAAAATGGATGGTCCCTTCAAGAGTCCATTTCATATAGTTGAAAATGGATGGTTCCATAAAAGACATATT
Source organism: Margaritifera margaritifera (assembly GCA_029931535.1). Taxonomy (NCBI): domain Eukaryota; kingdom Metazoa; phylum Mollusca; class Bivalvia; order Unionida; family Margaritiferidae; genus Margaritifera; species Margaritifera margaritifera. The sequence continues at coordinate 2,614,814 of JAQPZY010001438.1, forward strand.
GTAGTTTATGTTTTTAATACTTGAGAAGAAGCAGAATTAAAGATGTTGGCAAGAACATGTAGCTAAAACTTCATCAAAAAGTTCAGTTTGTTGATGTAATACTCAGTATTTCTCACTGGGTATTTAATATGAGATAAAGAGATTAACATTTGATGCCAATAGCAATTTCATGCTAATGTTTGTCAATGAAATAGCTTCTGGGATGTTATAGTCAGTCACTTTTTAGTTAGTAAGATTACAGTCTGTTCCGCTTTCATTATTAATTTTACAAGTATGTCAGGAAAGATCATCATGGTCACTGTTAATGAAATAAATTATGACGTGTACTTTTAAACTGGCGAACAGTTTTGAGCATAGAGATTCAATTTAATTTACCGTATGATGGCGACTTTCTCATGCTCTAAATTTGATAATGCACTGCTCAGCTGTGCTCTAAATTTAGCAGGTATTCTACAGATGGGTGTTACCAAGTGTGATATTGTTTTATGACACCGTACAGTCTCCAGTCTCTGATCAAATATATATGCATGACATTGAGGGGAGAGAGAGAGAGAGTGAGAGAGAGGAAAATAATATTGATCATAACTAGATGGACAAGACTTTCAATATAAGGATGGTTATGTTGGTCAGAAATTCAATGATAGCTTACTGGAGAGAATTTTAAGAAGACAAACTTGTAAGCCTACAGATAGAGGATACATATTTGAAATTATTCAGCAATTAAATTGAAATGTTAGATGTTAAGAATTGCTTTTATTGATAATGCTATCCTGTACAGTACACACATGGCGAATTACGGAAAATTCACATTTGCATGGTGGAAAAAATCCATCCACGCTGTTGACCGTTATGGACCGGATATAGTGGTCATTGGGATGTCCACATCATGGCTCATAGTGGAAGGATTTAGTTTTATTGCCCCAGTTGGAAAGTGGCATTAATAGAATTATGTAATAGTTGACATCCATTACATCATGTGGAACTTGCCTGTCCACTGAGCTACAGTAGACAGTGCAGAATGCTCTTTTTAAGCTGATACAGTGATTGAATAACTGGGAGAGATTCTGCTTTTAAACAAGAAAAGTTGCATGCAGTTATTAGCAGATTGATACGAGAAGAAAGAAGACATTGAAGCAATATGTAACATGATTGCATGGGCTATTTTTATGATATAAATAGTGAAACACATTGTTCAGTATAATTCTGGATTATTCGTTGAGTTAGCGAATGTGATCTTTCTCGATTGGTCAATACTAACCTAATGCCCTATACGTTTTGTTATCATCAATAATGAAATCAGTGCTTGGGGCCAGTACACTAGGCAAGTTCCACATATGCGAAGACTGTTTTGACAATAATCACACTAACTTACTTGATGAGTGGATGAGGGGTTTAACATTTGTCCATTTGCGCTATGAGCATTTATTGTACCTCAGGGCTGAGCAAATCCATAGCCTGACATCCCAGACTATTCATTTTCAAAGTCGGGCAGGTCAAATTTTCAAAGTCGCTTGTCTGGGACAAGTGCTTTTTTTCCTGTTTTAAAAAAAGTCTGGCAGGTGCCTATATTTATGCCATAATCACTTTATCTTCCTTTATCTGGCCGTTCAAGCCTCTGGGTCTACTGAATGCTTGATTCTACCCCTCTTCATGTATTTATTTACATCCAGTATCACACCTGCCGGTGGTCATTGATAACTGTTGCATGACATGCACATGTTCTATTACCGCTTGTCTGCATATTGGGCTAATTATTGGCCAATCAAAACACGCGAAACAAAACAAAGTCGGTATGATTAATTAGCAGGGTTTTAAATTGCTTCATTGTCTTGTGTTTACTCAAACCAGATCCTCATGAACGACTTGCCGTTGATTTTAATCCAGCAAGTCAATCCAATTAAATTAATGAAAAGCACTTTACCGACATTAGTGTCAGTTCCTTTTATGAAGTGATTAAATGGCAGTGATTCTTTAAATTTTATACAAAGGATTAACTTTTACATCCGATATTGTGTCCAATATCACGTTTGAAGCAAAACAATTATGCTAATTAAGGAACTGTCTCTGTTCATATTTAAAGGATAAAATGTATATAATGATCTCTTTAGAAGTAATTGTCAAGCAGGGTGATATTTACTAAGTGGATAAAGTGAGTTTACAAAAATAAAATTGCAAGGAAGTTAATAAGGAAGATTTGGAGAAGGAAAATTCATGTGAAAAAGTGGAGGGGTAAAACGTATGACTGCCACTGAGTGTGAGGTAACTATTTCTCCAAAGTGACATAAGCCAGACTCTGTGTCAAAAAATGTCAAATATGACACTAGAGAAATTTTCAGCCGTGTTGTCGGTTTCCCCTTACTTGAATTCATTGACTCCGACGGAAAAATGTTTTGCATTTATTGTAAACAATATCCCAAACTGACACAGGTTGGAAATTCAACCAGTGTATTTGTCAATGGAACTGACAAGTTCAGGATTGAACCAATCAAGTCTTATGACAGTTATGGACCTCACAAGGCCTGTGCAGCACAGTATATGCTTGACACTAGCCTGTGCAGCACAGTATATGCTTGACACTAGCCTGTGCAGCACAGTACTGTATATGCTTGACATTAGCCTGTGCAGCACAGTATATGCTTGACACTAGCCTGTGCAGCATAGTATATGCATGACACTAGCCTGTGCAGCACAGTATATGCATGACACTAGCCTGTGCAGCACAGTTTATCCATGACACTAGCCAACATGTGCAGCACAGTATATCTATGACACTAGCCAACATGTGCAGAAAATCTCAGAAGTTAGATTTGCTGACACTCCACTAGGAAAGGCCAAATGAGGGCTCTCTTTAACAGAACCTACAGCCTAGTCCATTATCGAAAACCATATGAAAATGCACTCCAGGAGTAGAATGGTGTTGAACTTGGTGTTGATTATAAGAACAGATTCTGAGCAAGAGACTTCGTTCTACCAATCGATCAAGTCCGGAGACAGGTAGTTAGGAAATGTCTGAATTCCAGTAAATTCCTTTCCAGTCTTGCTGATGGAAATACTGATGCTACCATATCGGAGCAAGAAATAGTGCATATAAGAGACCTCGACAATGGAAAACTGAAAACCTCTGATGTTACAAAATGTATAATATCAACCTATGTTTTTGAAAAGTTATATTCTTTTAAGAAGTAAATATGTTGTACATTATTTTCTTTGTTTATTTCTATGGATTAAAGTGCATACAGTACATCTCATTAAATCTTGACAAGTGATATAATTTTGGGACAAGTGAATTTTCTTGAAAGATTAAAGTTGACAAAATATTAGTAGACCTTCCCCGGCAGTTTTTACCCCCTCACAATTTTAAAAACAAAAGCCTGAAAGGATATTTAAAAAAATGCACAAAACTTAGTAATTTCATTCCTAAATTTATAATATCTAACCTGATTATTGGCAGGGGGTCCCTAACAATGTCATCTCCTTCGCGTTTCAGACCAAACAGAAGTTTCCAATGTAAATGGTGAGCATGCTCATGGTCATTTTCTGGTTATTGGAAAAGTCCATTTTCAGTGAAGAGTCAGGGTCTTACATCATTGTCAGCATTCAGTATTTTTAATTTCTAGTTCTAATATTTCCTCCAAAATTGAAACAATAGAAATGGAAGAAAATATGCCCTCAGATTTGAAAACATGCACAGTAAGTAGTTTGAAGAATTGTAAATTTATTATACAGATTCATTAAAAGAGACTCACCCACGTAAATGTGGATGCAGTGTTAACATGGAAACTCCTGAATGGATGGTCATATTAACATAGGGTTTTCACTAAAAGACTTCTTATGATGTCTAGTTGGTCCTAAGTGAAAATGGTGCTAATCTGATGTCCAATATGGCATCTATCTTAAAAATTTTGTTATCGCTACTTTTCCTGAATGGATGGTCATATCAACATAGGGTTTTCGCTAAAAGACTTCTTATGATGTCCAGTTGGTCCTAAATGAAAATGGTGCTTGATCTAATGTCCAATATGGCCACCACAGTGGCCATCTTGAAACTCTTGTTATAGCTCTTTCTCCTACATGGAGGGTCATATCAAATGTTTTGTTTTTCATAAAGACTTCTTATGATGTCTAGCTGGTTCTAAATGAAAATGGTGCCAATCTGATGTCCAATATGACCACCATAGTGGCCATCTTAAAAATTTTGTTATCACTACTCCTTGTGAATGGATGGTTATATCAACATGGGGTTTTCACTGAAAGATTTCTTATGATATCTAGTTGGTGCTAAATAATGGTGCTGATCTGATGTCAAATGTGGCCACCATAGCAGCCATCTTGAAAATCCTGTTATTGCTACTTCCCCTGAATGGTTTGTCGTATCAACATGTGCCTTTCACTAAAAGACTTCTTATGATGTCTGGCTGGTCCTAAATCAAAATGGTGCCAATCTGAAATCCAATATGACCACCATGGCAGCCATCTTGAAACTCTTGTTATCACAGATAATTACAGATATTTGAGTGCCGAATGTAAAAAAAAAATAGAAATGTTCATGTCAATTAAAAACACATAATTACATAAACCATTTTATGTACTTGGAGTATTTGTCTATTTATTTTTATGAACCTTTTACCACCTTACAGTTTTATCTGTTTACATGTTTTTAACGGTGCATTAAATGGAAATATTTATTCATTGAAACATGTGGGCTACCAAAATTTCTTGTGGGCTACCATAGTTTCCCCTTTGGTAGCCCATCACACTTCAACACATATTAAAGATTTGTCCATCCTGCCACATAGCACGTCTGCTCGCAATATCTGTTTCATCATGTACATGTACATGTATGTAGCAGTAGGAAATATGATGACCCTATGGATGTTTTACCTAAATTGTCAAATATTTTCAACATGCATACTAAATCCTGTCGTAATAAGTGGTAAAAGATGTATAGAAAATGAAACAGTCACAAGTTGAGTGAGGTACAGCATGCACATTTTAATAGGAGTCCACTGCTCTGTAGTCCTAATGGGTAGATAGAGGGAAGGGTTGAGTTTCTAATCATTTTGATTAAACGGCATCATTGGAATTATTGTAAACCTTGCATTTAATCATGACACCCTCATTGTAGCCACGATAAAACTTGGAAATGTCCTCAACACTTTGCTTGAAAATTTTAGTTTTAAAATTTATTTTACTAGTAGTCAGTTAAATATATATCAGTGTGGTCTCTCTATTGCCAACTTCAAATGACATAAGTACCAGCTTTACATTTTGTTGACTATTAAAGGAAATACTACCATTGTTTAAAGATGTAACACTTTATTGATGACATCAAATTATCTGTATGTGACACTGAAAAATATGTTGATTTGATGACTATTAGAAGCGAGTTCTTATTTTTCCTAAAAACAAAATAGATGCATTATATTACAGGAAAGAATAGAGAGAAGTCCCAATATCTCTGCAGTGCTTTTTTCAATATAGTATATGATAAAATGCAAGTGTACCAAACGTTATGTAGGATTCAAAATATGATGGATTCAGGTGTGCAGAATGGTGCCTATCAAAGTCAGGTGTCAAAGCACACATGTATGTAATGAGTCTTTTGATCAAAGCAATGGTAAGGTACTGAAAATGAATTATCATATATACTCGTGTATCATCCGGGTCCAAATGCAAACAACATAGACCCTGATCTGCCATCGCATAATGTGCTGGCAGATCTGGGTCTATGTTGTTTTTTCTACTGATTAGTCCTTACAAACTGCATAGACCCAGATCTGCTGGCGCATTATGCGACAGCAGATCTGGGTCTATGTAGTTTGCAGTTGGTATCAGCTTATACGCGTGTATATACGGTAACAGGTGTTGTAATCTCCTTATCCACTAAAATCTGGCCAGTGCAACATTACTTATTCACTTCACAATCACTTGGACTCTTTTTGAAAAACATGAATATCATGGACTTGGCTATTGCAATTTTCATGTGTCCAGATTAAAAATATATGTTTTTACAGAGATTTTGGCATCCCATAGAACTCTGAGTATGGACTTGTGACCAGCTGAAACTGATTGTCGGCATTCATTTTATCTTACTAGATGATGCAAACAAATAAAAGACAGTGGAGTGGGAAAGAGATGCATATGGGAAACATATATGACATGGGCAAGGTGGGGGGGGGGAGAAGAGAGATGATTATATGAAAAAGAAAGATGCAGTCATAAAATATATCACACCATATTCACTCAAAGGGTATTGATGGAGAAAACTTGGGTGCTAAGGCACTCTTGATTTCTCTACCAGTAACTTTTTGATATATCTCCTATCGCACTCAACAGACCACAGCAGCCAATCCAGGCTGATCTGATGGTGGGAATTGAACCTACTCCCTTCTGGTCATAAGTCTGGCATGCTAACCACTTTGCCACTGCAGCATCTCTGACCCAGTGTGTCTATATATATATATAAATATATATATATATATATATATATATATATATATATATATATATATATATATATATATATATATATATATATATATATATATATATAAGCACCTGGTAATAGAATAACATTTAGATTTCCTTGGGCAAGGCACTTTACTCCAATTGCCTCGGCACTAAATAACCTACTTGTGTTGCTGTGCCGTAAAGCACCAAACCAGACCAAACATTGAAATCTCACCTGGAAACTAAAGAAAAGATGAGATATAGGTATCACATTTTGGTTGTGATGTTAAAATGTTTTGAATGTCATGTACAGGCAATGGCACATTATAGTACAGAGTGCATGTGATACAAATTTCCAGGGGACTCTTTTCCATTCTAAAAACTGTTTGGTGCACAGTAGTTGTGAACCTTACTTGATTCATTAGGAGGAGTGATCATAAATTAACAATTTTTACATCACAACACTTGTAGGGCATATTGTGTTACCCTTGTTCATCTGTCTATTGTGTATGTCTGTCTGTCTGTCCATCACACCTTAGTCTTTTTAGGGCAGTTTCACAGGGCATCTGTATTCTGTGAATAGATTTCTCTGAAACTCTTTTTAAGTACAATCATGAAACAAAACAGGCATATTTATTTTGATGAGTAATCATAAATTAATAACTTATTTTTGATCAAAAATGAACAATGTACTTTTTCCTTTCAGATGAACTTTTGTCTGTCTGCTCCAGGACTTTAAAAGACAAATCTCAAAAGTCATGCTGTACCTATGAGAGTGAGAAAAAGTATGTTCTAAGAGCAGAGAAATTTCTTAAGGATAGTATACACAACAAGAATTTGAAGTTGAAAAGCTTGATAGAAAGCCACATTACTGACTATGAAGGTAAGTAGAAATAATCCACATAAACTTGATAGAAATCCACATTACTGACCATGAGACTAGGTAGAAATAATGCACATAAGCTTGATAGAAATCCACATTACCGACCGTGAGAGTCAGTAGAAATAATGCACATAAACTTGATAGAAATCCACATTACTGTCCATGAGAGTAGGTAGAAATAATGCACATAAGCTTGATAGAAAGCCACATTACCAACCATGAGAGTAGGTAGAAATAATGCACATAAACTTGATAGAAAGCCACATTACCAACCATGAGAGTTAGTAGACATAATGTACATAAACTTGATAGAAATCCACATTACCAACCGTGAAAGTAAGAAATAATGCACATATGCTTAATAGAAAGCCACATTACCAACTGTGAAGGCAAGTGGAAATAATTCATATAAACTTTAGACAATGAATATACACAAAACTGAAAATCTTGAAGAGAAAGTGTAAACTGTATCAGAAATTTTCCTGGGTCAATTTTGCGACCAAACATGGGCCCTATTCCCAATCCAATAATGATATTTATTTTATGTACTATTAGAACATAGCCTTGTTGGAATATCCCTCAGAATAAGGCTCCCTCACTTATAATGCAGGTCACTTTTATGGTTCCCATGAAAGGTGTTATAAAGAGAGAGTATTTTGTCCTGGACAAAGCTACATTTACATTGTTGCGGTTAAATACTAATGCCAGATTTGATTTTTCCTTGTATCAATTGATATTTTGTTATCCTTTAAAGGTACTTTATTTAAAATGAAACTCAGTTCAACTACATGTATGTAACAGATGAGTTTCATTGGTACACTTATTTTCTTGTATGAATAGTGTGTTTGATCAACCCCTCCACTTGGACGATACTGGCGTCAACCATTCTGGAATTTTATTTTCTTGTTTACCTAATCAAATATTTGAAGGAAGAAGTAGGACAATACAATATTTGATCCATTCCACTTACAGATCAATTTTCACCCATACTGATAATAATTTTTGGGGATTTCTCACTGGTTTGTCAAGTATTTATAGAATGTGACGTAGGTCTTACTCATTCACACTGTATGTGTTGGTAACAGCAGGTTGTAAATGGACAATTCTCCATTTTTTCTGCCTACAGGTTTACTTATTTGTCTCCATACATGGGATTTTGCTTGCTTATGGACAAACTTTAACCCTGCTTTAAAGTCAGTTTAATTGTGATAATTAAATATAAATGAGAGGGAAGAAAAGCCCTCAGTTATTCATGTGTGCTTTGGGCTTTTCTGCTTTCATTGCAGTTTTATGATGTGTGGCTATTATTGGAAAGGTTGTAATGTTTTGGGTATTAAGATCTAACGTGATTGAACGGGGCATACTTAGATCACAAGTTGCATGTAACAAGAACTGCCATGTTGAGTTTCCATTTACATACCTTTGTCAAAAACTCCACTCATATTTGGCTCATGATTTCTTCATGTAAACATGCAAGAAACACTTTAAACAATATGGGATGGGATGGCCAATTGGCCATCTAATCATGCTGCAATTATCAGTATGCTTTCAAAACATGCTGCAATTATGGGAATGGCAGATAATCTTTCCAAGATAACAGAAATTGACAAGAAGTTGACAACCATCAATTATATTTTTCCTTAAGAGATAGTACATGTGATGATGAAATTCTTGAATTGCTCTCACATTGTCCATAATGACCTAATTGTCAGCAGGTGTGTTTACAGTTTTAGTGAGAACTCAAGAAAATGGGCAAGGTGAAATATAGTAGGGCATTTAAGAACAATACACAGGTGGTGAGATAATTCTAGCCATTCATTATCAAATCCATGATTTTACTAGGGCCTGTAAATAAGTATTAGCATTCAACCAATTAGAAACTATTAGTTGGATCTGCTTTCCCATTCTAAGAGAGTTTACCTTTTAATTTCTGAGGGCACATTGACTTTGGTGGTAGATAAAATCTCTGTAGACAGACATTTTTATTTAAAGACTTGATATTGATTGCAAATAGCATGAAATTTTATTTATTCCCAATATTTTTTAAGATTAATTTTGAGATTTAAAAAAATATAGGATTTGAGAATTAAAGGCTGGATGTATGATAATACATACCTGAGTAGGCCAAATAGTTTCACCTACCAAGAAACAGGATTCTACCACTTATTGTTAAAGTCATGAACATTACTCCAAAATCAAAATTGCATGTGTGTCTGTGTGTCTGCCCAACTACACTACAGTATAATATGTGTAAAAGAAAGTCTCAGTACTAATATTTCTGTACTATCTTGTCTGCTGAATTTAAGCCAGGTTACCAGTTGTTTTGTTTTTTTTTATACTGGAAAGTGTACTACAATATGATTTTGAAATTTGATGAACCCCAGTTGAAGTCAAATCCATATTCCTGATGACCGGTGTTTATCCCATCTGTTTTTGTATGTTAGGTGTAAGGTGGAGTATATTACGTTATGATTTTGTATGTGCTTCTGTCTATTTTCAATTTTGTTGTTGCACAATAACTCAAATCGTCCTAATCTTCAGTTACCAGACTCTGTGCATGGCTTACACTTGGAGTGGGAAAAAACCTTATTGATTTCAGGGTCAAAAGGTCAAGGTCACTGGGACCGAAAGAAGAAAATGGTTTCTGCACAATAACTTGAATTCTTCATCATCTATCATTTACCAGACTTTGTGAAAGCATTCCACATGGGGTAAAGAAGAACCGTATTGATTTCAGGATCAAAAAAGGTCAGAGGCCAAGGTCACTAACTTTAAGAAGAATTTGCTTTCTGCAGAATAACTTGAGTTCTCCATCATATACATTTAGTATACTTTGTGGATAGCTTGCACTTGGGTAAGGAAGAACTGCTATTGGTTTTAGGGTCAAAATAAGAAAGGTCAAGATCACTGTGACTGAAAGAAAATAAATGGTTTAATTTAGTTAACCAATATACCCCTGGTCTCTCATATTTAAGGCCACCATATCCTCACAGGATCCTGAATCCGAAGCTTAAGAGTGGATATTTGTATACAATTGCGGAAATATATTTTGTAATGGTATTTTAGCAACATCCTGGAATATTGGAAGAATAACTGCTAACACAATCTGCAAATTTCAGGTCTGAAGTAGAGTACACATTGTATTCAAACATTTAAATAATAATAATAATAATAATAATAATAATAATAATAATAATAATAAAGACTTTATTTAATGAGGGTAACTCAGTGACATAATAGAACTAATCTAACTTGAGGCCCTCTAAGATGTATGTACAGATATATACAGAGTGCAATCAATCATTACCTATCTCACACATACATGCTCACATGTGTGTGTACACACACAGACACAGATACACACAGACACACACACACACACATAGTCATGTACATAGAAATTACAGTGACCTAGACTAGTTAAATACACATGTAAAATGTATACACACTAACAGATGAAAATACTATCAATGTTCACTAGTTAAAGGATACAAAAAGTAGCTCAAGTAGGTGTATAGGACTTGTGGTATTAATTAAGACTAATTAAGACTTAAATTTCATCCAATTAATTATGGTCAAAAGCTGATATGCTAGAAGATAACTTTTGTTCTACATCACACACCTGGGCCAAACTTTGTGGATGGCTTGCACATGGATTAGAGAAGCAGTCTTTCCATTTTGGGGTGAAGAGGTCAAGGTCAAAGATCAAGGCCAATGTGACTGAAAGAAGAAAATGGTTTCTTTAAAATAGCATTTGTTCTAAATTACAGACCTGAGCCAAACTTTGTGGCTGGCTTGCACTTGGGGTAAAGAAGAAGCCTATATATTTTGGGCTAAAAATGTGAAAAGTCGAGTTCACTGTCATTGCATGAAGAAAAACGTTTTTTTTCTGTATAATAACTTAGTTGTAGACCATTTACATGTGCCTTGATCAAAGTTTGTGGAGGGCTTGCACTTAAGGTATGGAAGAAGTCTATTGATTTTGGGGTCAAAGATCAGCATCATCAAGTTTAAAGAATTGATAATAATATTTATTCTAGAGTATGTACCTTGCACATTAAATTTAGTGTGTTAAGTGCATACATAGGAGACTAATAATCACAGGGCAGGCATACAGTGTGCCATTTAAGGTACTCCTTGTTTTATTTTAGACAGTGCATGTATTTTTACTTGTCATTAACAATGTTTTTATTATATGTATTTACATGTATTTTACCTTGGTTGGGTTCACAATGCTCTTAAGGGTCAGAGATCCACTGATTCATAGCCATCTGGATAAAACACCTATAGCACTGAAGATTTTTGTCTGTTATTTGGGCTATACTTAGTATAGTGGAAGGCCTTATGGAAGATATTTCTTACTGATTGAGTTACCCTATTTAAATATAGATTTATTATTATTATTATTATTATTGTTATTATTATTACTTTATTGTATATTGGTGAAAAATAGAAAATTTAAATAATAACTTAAAAAAGAAATACTGCCAGAATCATGTAAAAGTAAGAGTTATCATATATTTGGGACATGCAATTATACATATATAGGAATATTCACTTTTGTTGAAAACATTTGGTTTTTAAATTTTTTAAAAGTTTTGACCATTTTGTGATTGATTTTACAGGGACCGACCTGATGAACACAATAGCATGTATGTAACTTAACAAACAGAAAAATGTTGACATGCAAAGTTGTGAAAAAGAGATCTCTACATTGTCCATATGATAAATTTGTGAAGAGCACATTCCATTAAGAGGTCAGAGTCTTGTGTCATTGAGAGTGTGACAGCTTGTAAGGAGTAAGATAGTATAGTGCCAAGGTACAGGTCCTTTGCAAAGACTGAAATAATGTACAGTCAAACCATACCATGCTTGACAGTTCTTCATAAGCATATCCATTGATCTGTCATTTAATAACAGTCCTATTTGTCATTAAGTTAAGGCCAAAAAAAAAAAAATATGTTTCCTATTGCACTGGTTTTAAAATAAGGGTACACAGGTAATTTTTTGTATTTTTTTAACATTATATAAAAATCAAATAATATTTAAAGCGCTTCAAAGTACTGGGCAAACCTGGCTCAATTAGATGCACAAATCAACTTTGGCAACATGATTTTTTTTTTTTTAAATTGAAATTATTATTTATTTTGTTTTTGGTGGTGGTGGTGGGGAAAGTGCTAGGGTCGGCAATGAGAAACAGGGACGATCGGCCAACCAGAAACATATTTTATTTTTGGCCTAATCCGGTAATTGAATTGATTGTACAGTCTTATAGGTTACATAAATGACTTACCATATATACTCACTTATAAGTTGGGTTCAACTTTAAACAACTTAGACCAGTGGTCCCCAACATGGTGCCCATGGGTGCCATGGCGCCCGCCAAGGTTTTTTGTGTGCCCACGGAAGAGGTTAAAATGAATAATAATTTTTTTTAAAAAAATGGGTAAAGTTAATTGGTTGGTGCCCACCACTCTCTCATAAACTCACAAATGTGCCTGTAGGCACAAAAAGGTTGTGGACCCCTGACTTAGACCTTGATCTGCTGTTTGATAATGTACTGGCAGATCAGGGTCTGTGTTGTTTGTTCTACTGATAATTCCTAACAAACTGCATAGACACAGATCTGCTGGTGCATTAGCGATGGTAGATCTGGGTCTATGCAGTTTGTAGTTGGATCAGACTTGTGAGTATATACGGTAACACTTACGGAACAGCCTTTCGCAGTCCAAATCCAGATGCCTGATTGGTTGAAAATATTGGTTATGCTTTAGTACAATTTCAGATGCAAGTTGTGTAATACTGTATTTGTAACTTGGCAGTTTTATTTGTTGGTTATAAAACTGTAATATGTGGATGTGACAAGTTTGCATTGTATACACATTTGTATAAAGGTGTAACACTGTATACATATTGGACAATGTTAAATGTAGTTTCTAATACTGTATACACATATAATACAATATTTTGCTATGGAGACTACAAAGTATTTATGCAGTTGTCACAGTGATCGTCATATATATGGCTCAGCATTTGTAGAGCGACCATTTCATTTTTGGGGGCGGGGGGCTTTGGATTTTTTTTAGAGCCGGGATATTTGTTTTTTTTCTTTGACCTCAAGATAATTTTTTTCCTCAACTATTTTAATGGATATAATAGTTTCTTTTCCTATAAATCAGAGCAAGAATTTTTTTTTTCAAGCTATCTGAGAGCCTGAAAGTTTTGTTCCAACAAATCCTCGGACCTCACCCTCCCTTCTGAAAATTAAATGGTTGGTCCCTTAGATCCCAGGAAATTACTTGCCAAAAATTTGTGTCATGGATGTAAATTATTCAGTTTTTGTGGCAAGAGATCCTGTCTTTCATCTATGTAATGCAAAATATTGGGAGTGGGACATGGCAAGATGACAAGTTGTAGTCATGTTTGGGCATATTTTTATTTATTGTAATTTTCTGTAATTCTCCATAAAGTGAGAAATGGTTACAAATGACCAATAACACAATGATATTTAAAATCTTATTGTTTTTTTTTTATATAAAAATATTCACTCAGACTGGATCATGCATCATTTGTCATTTGTCAACAATTGCTATTTCAACTTCATCACAAAAAACACTGGACCAGTTTCAACCGAACTTGACAGAGAGCATTCAGGCATAAGTCTTCAGATTTTATTTGTTTCTGATCATAATTACATAGAGTATGTCCTACTTTTTTGTGTGACATTAACTGAGTAAAAAAAAAGTAATAAAAAAATTTGTACCACCTTTCTACCCTCATCACCATATAACAGAAATATGCATACATTTTTTGCCTTCTTAATTTACCATCTATTGGTTGGAAGTACATGTAACTGATGATTCATTGATGATGTAATTTTATCTGATTCCCAACACTTAAATCTCTGGTACAAATGATCACTGTAGAGCGTGTATGTATTCAATTCACTGTACATTGAATACAGCTTACATGTCTTTGTTGTATCAATAATATAATCCAGTATACATGTGTTTGTTTTATCAATAATTGAATACAGTGTACATGTATTTGTTGTATCAATAATTGAATATAGTGAATATAGTAATCCCAGTCATTCTGAAAGATTTGTCATTTGTTTTGATCTTGACAGTATTTATGTATTGTACTACAACGATGTGAAGTAACAATTTCTGATAATCAGTTTGGTTTTAAAAAACAACATTCAACAGACTTATGCCTCTATGCATTTAAGGAAACTGTCAGCTATTATTTAGAACATGGTAGCCCTGTGTTTGCATGTTTTTTAGATGCTAGTAAGGCATTTGATAGGGTTAATCATTGGACACTGTTTAAAAAGTTGGTCGACAATCAAATACCCGTTTACATTGTTCATACTCTAGTTAACTGGTATGGCAAAAAAATTCTATGTGCGTTGGGCAAGTGCAGTATCCAATTCCTTTCATGTAAACCAATGGGGTGAGGCTGGGAGGTGTTCTTTCTCCTTTGTTGTTTTATATATACATAGACGATTTAAATCGTAAGCTGGGACAGTGTCATGTGGGGATACATTTGACACTAAATGCGTCATTTCTTAACAATTTTAGTTTTGCTGATGATATGTCATTGATAAGTCCTTCTATTGCAGGTTTAAGGAAATTATTAAAGATATGTGAACATTACGCATTGGAGAATGATATCATATATAATACACAAAAATCGGTCTGCATGGTTTTCCAGTCAACTTCTTTCAAATTACCATCTCCTCCCTCTGTACTTCTTAACGGGCATGCTCTTGCATATGTCGACAGTTATACGTATTTGGGTCATATGCTAAAATCCAACCGGTCAGATGATGAAGATATGATGAGACATTACAGATTTCTGTGTACTAGAACAAACATGCTTTTATGTAAATTTAGAAATTGTTCTGTGAATATCGAGATTAGATTATTCAAATCTTATTGTTGCACAATGTACTGTGCTCCTCTGTGGACAAACTTTAGTGACTGTATAAAAAGAAAACTAGTTATTTGCTATAATAATAGTCTTCGTTTACTACTAAGCCTTCCAAGATGGAATAATGCCTCTATCATGTTTGTAAACTATAATGTATTAAGTTTTGAAGAACTAATGATTAAGTATGTGTTTTCAATGATGACACGAATATCTAATAGTAAGAATTGTATCTTGATATCTTTGTGGAACTATGATATTCATTTAAGTTCTCAGATTATAGATAGATGGAACAAATTACTATTTAAATGCCTTACATAATTTTATTCCTAACAATGACAGACACATTCTGTAGTTGTAGATGGGTCTGTATATTTGTACATAAGACACCTATGAACTTTTATGTCTTAAAATACTTCTATATTTTATATGTTATATTTTAATTTAGATGTATGGAGCATGCAGTCTGAAATAAAGAATTTGTATCTTATTTCTGTATCCCCCTGCATGACTATACTTTCCCTCTTGACTACTGATGGCTATCCATGTCATCCTGACAGATTTGTGATCTGTTTTGATCTTGACAGAATTACTGTATCCCCCTGCATGACTACACTTTCTCCTTTACTACTGATGGTTATCCATGCCATTCTGAGATTTGTGGTCTGTTTTGATTTGGACAGTATTTCTGTATCCCCATTGCATGCCTATACTTTCCCCCTACACTACTGATGTGTCCTTTTTGAATTTCATATCCTTTACTTGAAGACCAATGCTCTCATTCATGCTCTTCCAAAACTTGTACCATGTGTATTCAGGTTTATATAGGTTTTTATTTCACCTGTGTACCATGTGTATTCTGGTTTATATAGGTTTTTTTTTCACCTGTGAACTTTAATGTATGCATTCTCCATATCAAAGTGGATATCTTGTCAGGCAGAGATTATAATCATTGAGGCATCAAGTATTCAAATCTTGAAATATTGTACCTTATTACTCTGGTATGTGAACTTTAATAATTGTATGTATGTAGTTATTACTGCCCACATCTGGCTTGTTATGCATACCTTCATGACTATAGGGACATAAATTTTCCCTACCAATGTGAACTTTTTTTATACTTGCTTGGGGAGAGATTCATTTAATGCCGCAGGATGTTTTGTTAATGAACACAATTCTGAAAGGGTTTTGTTGCCCTTAGGGTGGCCAGATGAAAAGGAAAATTTGAAGTAAACCATTTGAAAATCTGAGGACCATTTTTGCAGAAAAAAAAAGAATTTTGTAAGCATTATAGTTTACTATATACATTTTGTTCATAGAAAAGAAAAACAAAGTAAGCTCTTCAATGTCTGTTAGATATGGGGGTCCCTCAGTATAAAGTCCATCAGTATATCTCTTGCCCTTATATAATGTGTGTATGGTAATGGATCCTATTAAATTGGTCACATTTTCTTTTTCACTGCTATTTTTTAAAAAAAATTTTATTTTTGTTCTTGGTTCATGAGAAGGGGTTATAATGTAAATGGATGTCCCACAGGATCCACATGGTGTAAGAGTGGGAAAAACTAATTAACTAGTTAATTAAGTAATAAATTAACATGTTACTTTTTTTTTTTAGCAAGCCTACAGAGCATGACAGTTTAGTTAATATGAGACCACTCTCACCTTCACATGACATCTCCTTCATAGTTAGGTAATTCACCTAACTGCATAATATAATGTAGATATCACTTAATACAGTACCGTATATTCTCATGTATCAGCTGTTTCCAAATGCAAACAACATTGACCCTGATCTGCCATTGCATAAAGCGCTGGCAGATCAGGGTCTGTGTTGTTTGTTCTACTGATTAGTCCTTACAAACTGCATAGACCCAGATCTCCTGGTGCATTGTGCGACTGCAGATCTGGGTCTATGCAGTTTGCAGTTGGTATTGGATTATACATGAGTATATACGGTACTTGAATTTTTGTATTTAATGCACAATGAAGACACAGCCATGTTGGAAGAATCCACAGTATTAGGTTCACTCACTTATAACACAGGTCACTTTTATGGCTCCCATGAACAGCATTATAAAAAGGGAGTTCTTTATATTCCCAATAGAAGTATGTTATGTGCACATTCTTCCCCAACTTGGCAAAAAAAGAGAGGAACTCCTGATTGGTACTGTGGTCTTTTCTGGGACCCAGGAGTAACCCATGTCAAATTTCCTGTTCTTTGTCAAATCAGATAGCCCAACACACGGGGCCCATCTGAATCTAGATCAGGCCCGTCCCATATTCTTAGTGAGTTGCCCATCTGGCTTGTTAAATTTTTTTTATATCTAATTTGCCTGAAAAAAAACCTTGAACATAACAACAAAATGCAGCATTTTTATTTTGAAGTTCTTGAAAGACGCTGGTAAATTATTAATATTCAGCCCCCTGCTAGAGCTCCATTTGTAGGTCCTGATGAACATCGTCTGCTTAACTGTATCAAAAGTTGTAAACTTTGTGTACAAAGCAAAGCACGTGACCAATGAATTGGGCACATAATCATTTCTGCTCTCTATATCACATTGGTTACCTGTAACTAGAGCTCACTTGTCATGCATGAATAATAATGAGCTGTCCCTTGCTCACGCTGATTTGGTCATGCTTCACTGGTTAAACATATAGAGCAGTACCTATGCGATTGTTTGATAATTAAGTTAAGCTAGGGGATTAGTGACTTATAAAAGCCTCCAATACAATGTTTTTCACTCTAAAGGAACTGAGATATTTGTATTGTATTTTAATCCATTTAGTTCAAAGAGTCGGTAGCCACTGGTTCCATCAATATATGGAGTGAGTGTTTTCTGAAATTGTGATACATTCACAGTATGACCTGAACTAATTATGAAAATTGAAACTACTGTTTTTACTGATTGATGTCAAAAAAGAAACCAACGCCTCTCTGACTTCATGTCTGAATTGAGAAATGTGGAGATTTTTGCAGCATTCAGAAAATGAAACTACTGATCAGGACCTGGAGGTAACATTGCTTTAATGAAAATGAAATAAAATCCGAATTTTAGTCGACGAGTTCACAATTTTTTTTTCGGAAGTACACTATTATAAGAGACAAATAAACACAGTAAATTGGTCATTTTAAAGCAGCTTCATATATTTTGTTTTGTTTACAGCATGGCAGTTTCAGCATTGTGTCAGAATAAGAGCAACAAAGTATGGCTGTTGAGCACGTGAATTTTGAGTCAGAGCAAGTGATTTTTTTATAGAAACTTTGGCCCGTATCTGAAATTTGTTTTCATTAGGCATTGTTTTTGTACAAGGTATGTGTCTGGCAAGCATGATGAATATCATCGGCAGATGGTCTTGCACAAGTTAATAAGGCCAAAAATGAAATGTGCGTTACCTATTGCACTGGTTTTAAAATTAGGGTAGGCAGGTATTTTTTTTTTTTAAACATTATATATAAATCAAATAATATTTAAAGTGCTTCAAAGTACTTGGCAAAACCGGATCAATTATATGCACAAATAAATTTAGGCAATTCTTTTTTACCATTTGGGGAAAAAAGTACTAATGTCGACAGTGAGAAACAGGGATGGTCGGCCAACTGGAAACACACATATTTTTTTGGGGCGCCTAATAAGATAATAAGAGTCAGTGTAGCAAATCTTGATCTAGATCAGTTATGAACTAACAGGATGTCTCCTCAAACAGTTGTTCAGAAGCTGGACAAATACCATATTTATCCAGTGACAACCCCCCCCCCCCCCCCATTGTGATCTTGTCATAAGCATACATGTGAGTAACAGTGGTAGGACAAAAATAGTTGTAAAAGCTGTCTACTGCACATACTGTTTTATAGTTTAAATCAACATTTTCGAAATAAAAATCAAAGATTTTGAAAAAAAAATACTAGAGAGACCCAAACACTATATTTTTATGCGTTCTATCCCCACATTACAGAAACCAGCAGGAACCAGTCTTCTGGTGACATTGAAATGTTATAGCACAATGACCAGTGCAGTGATGTGTGGCTGAGTAATCGGATTAACGTGTACATAACAAGCTATTATTTGATTACCTTATTGTTGTAATCTGGAGAGTTTAAGGCTAAATGGGGGATGTTTTATGAGGTGTTATAAGTAATAAAGGTGGGCCCCGGGTGGCTGAGTGGTCTAAGGCGCTCGCCGTTACAGATCACAGACATCTCACCTCTGTCTGTGTGGGTTCGAGTCTCGGGCTCAGCCAAAGTGGGTATGTGAGAAAGCTTGTCAGTAGCTTCCCGTGGGTCGGTGGTTCTTCCCGGAGTTTTTCCAGGTTCTTCATCCACCAAATATACTGGCTGCCATGTATTATCATGTGCTGAAAAAATGGCATTCAACCCATAACAACAACAACAACAGTAAGTAATAAAAGGATCAAAGGACCATGATAGCTTTTGAGTCTTCGAATAAAAATCGATCAACCTCTGGCAGAGGTGAGATAGAAACGAAAGACCGATTTTGGCAGAAACATTTGAGCAAGTAATTTGATTTTTTGTATTATTAAATTGCTTTTGCATTGTTCAAGATGTTTTTGAAGGGCAGTTAAGGGCAGTTATATTTTTGGTTTAATTCATGTTAAAATGCTGAAACACATGCTTTATCCCAAAAAACCACAGACTAAGAAATATATACTCAGGAATACATCTCAAGTCCAACTCAGGAACTTCCTCCTTGGGTGAATTTAGCTTGGAGGAGTATTGGAGAGCAGTCAGCAGCCTTAAAAACTTAGCCACAGGATAACTGAAGTTTGAACTTCTTTGTAGACTGAGTGTAATTGTTTTATCATTGCCACATTCTAATGCTGATAGAGAGAGGACATTTCCCATTTTTTGCAAAATACAAATTGATTCAAGGTGATATCTGGACTAGAAAACTGTTAAGAACCTGTTAAGAGTGAAACGTAATAATCACAAAGAATATCATCAGTGGTCACCAGACAGTGATCTTGTAAAGGAAACAAATGATGCTTGTGGATTTTGTACAAAATCTTTTCATTGAACTATGAGATATATAACTCTTGCTTTTTCATTTAATTGACAATAGACTGAATCATTAATTAAAGATTTTTTGTAACATTTTCCTTCAGAATCTGATTCATGTTAAAAACTGTTTTATTATAGCATGAAGAGAATACATATTGTGTCAAGAAACATGCTTGTTTTCTTTTCAGTGCCCTTAAAACACATACATTTATGTAGATACAAAATCTAGTGGTTTAGAAGCCAATCTATGATCAAAATTTGTAAATCTACTGGTTTGATGTCATGGTTCTGTCACATGTATGTATAGGAGAAGTACTGTAATTCATACATCATATGAAGCAATTTGCATATTGAATGAAATGGTACAACCAGATGTTGCATCATAATTAACCTCATCTGACATAAGTCTGTATTAGTAATTACATGTACTAGGCATATTTTTTCTACAAGATGGCAAAAAAGCAAGTTGAAATTACATATTTATATTGAAAATAATGAAGCTTTGATTCAAAACTAAAATTTACTTGTTATCAATTTTGTGTCTATAATCACAGTATTTTCTTCATCTTTCCAAGAAAAAGGGTCTTAAGGGCCCTCAGGGTTGGGTATATGGGGCCCCTTCTCGCTTTCAGGGGACCCTGCCAATTATTTCATAATTTTTTTAAACTTGTTACTTGGCTATTACATCGCCACAATGTTAAACTTTTACACAAAGTTCCTTTAAAGTATTGCATTAAATTCATACTAGTGGTTCACATTAAAGTATTGCATTAAATTCATGCTAGTGGTTCACATTAAAGCATTTCATTAAATTCATGCTAGTGGTTCACATTAAAGTATTGCATTAAATTCATGCTAGTGGTTCACATTAATGTATTGCATTAAATTCATGCTAGTGGTTCACATTAAAGCATTGCATTAAATTCATGCTAGTGCTTCACATTAAAGTATTGCATTAAATTCATGCTAGTGGTTCACATTAAAGTATTGCATTAAATTCATGCTATTGGTTCACATTAAAGTATTGCATTAAATTTTTACTATTGGTTCACATTAAAGTATTGCATTAAATTCATACTATTGGTTCACATTAAAGTATTGCATTAAATTCATACTAGTGGTTCACATTGGTGCTAAAAGTTATTATTCAGTTATTAGCACATGTTCTGATTCTAGATAAGAATTTCTACATATAACATTAGAACTGAAATAATGGTGCCTACACATAGCTCCATTATGGGTGTTTTCTTAAAATGGCTGTACAGTTGTAAGCTAAATCATTATGCAATCTCATATTTCATTTTGGTCATTTGAAAGCCAACATATTTATTCAGGATATAAGCAGCGTGTTCAGTATATTCTGTTAATTACCATATATACTCGTGTATAAGCCGGGTTCAAATGCAAACAACATAGACCTTGATCTGCTGTCACATAATCCGCCGGCAGATCAGAGTCTATGTTGTTTGTTCTACTGATTAGTCTTTACAAACTGCATCGATCCAGATCTGTCGGTGCATTATGTGACAGCAGATCTGGGTATATGCAGTTTGCAGTTGGTATCTGATTATACGTGAATATAAACTGTACCACTTGCATTATTCTGTACTATCATGTCTGTTATTGATATTCAAATGAAGAGATAATGTCCCCACTGTCATCATTAATTTTAATTAAACTATTGTCTTTGGTCTTCAAATACACAGTGCTTGGATTTTTGTAACAGACCTTCATTCCTTATCACTTTTATTGACTAACTATTCGGCATGAAAGATTTAGATATTTTTCAATTCTGTCACATGGCCTGAGTGATAAACTCGAGCATCCTGTTGACTTGTTGGATTTGCCTAATTGCTGCGACACAGAGCACAAAAACTTGCAATGATACAGATGTCTATTTTTGGTGCATCTTTATTGATGTTTTGCTGATGTTTATGTGCACCCTTTGAATTTTACTTTGAAAAAAGGTGCATGGGTACATCCTGGAGAAACACTGTAATAATTTATTAAATTCTCGTTAATATACAACATAAGAATTAGTTGTATTAGAATTGAGAATTAGAATTTACCGTTAGACCAAATGCTTGTCCCTCCAACCCTACCCATGCCACGGATGTTCTTGTTTTTTTGAAAGCATCATTTACAACATAGATTCTTAATGTGTTGTCAACTTTTGTAATAATGTTTGTAAACAAGAACTTAATGGCACTTAATATATCTCATACAAGTTTTAGAGCACATGAAATTGCAAACAATTTGGAGATAGTAGTGAACATGGCAGATATACATTTAGCAGAACCAGAGCACACACATCCCTTTAAAATAAGAGCCTATGCTGCTCCCAGACTCCACTCCTACTAAGCATAAGATTTAGGGCACCCCCACTCCCCCATCCCACTCCCCTGACTGGTCTTGAATTATTCTGAGTAAAGTACTACAGTATGTATTTTCTTTTGCATTACCCCCCCCCCCCCAGTCCTAACTATATCTTCTATTGCATTACCACCCCACCCCACATTACCCAAGCCCCAGTCCTAACTAAAGGCCTAGCTACCACCCAGCCCTATGTTTTATATAAATCCCTATATATAATTGTTTGATTCCTATATGATTTCCCGATAATTTTACCCAGATCCCTATAATATCCATATTTTTTGTGGGAAGAAGCATATGCCAAATTTTATTATAATTCTTTTTCAGAAAACAAATATTAAAAAGGACAATGTTTTATCAAGATACTCCATTCATGTGGGATGTAATTTCTGATGGTGTTTGACATGTTAAAATTCCATACATGTGGGATGTAATTTATGATGATGTTTGACATGTTTAAATTCCATACATGTGGGATGTAATTTCTGATGATGTTTGACATGTTTAAATTCCATACATGTGGGATGTAATTTCTGATGATGTTTGACATGTTTAGATTCCATACATGTGGGATGTAATTTCTGATGATGTTTGACATTTTTAAATTCCATACATGTGGGATGTAATTTCTGATGATATTTGACATGTTTAAATATTCCATACATATGGGATGTAGTTTCTGATGATGTTTGACATGTTTAAATTCCATACATGTGGGATGTAGTTTCTCATGATGTTTGACATGTTTAAATTCTAATTTCAGAGTATTGTGTTATTGATATTGGCTGATTTACATAAATGTGATATCCAGTTTGTAATAATAGCATATCATTGTCCCAATAATTTTATAATGTCCCTATAAAATCAATATTTTTCCTATATTTTTGAGATTCAGTGCATTATAAAGGCCTATGATTTTGAAAACTATGGCAAGGAAATTGGAAGTAACAAGAATTTACACTTGTACTTAAATTCATGCTTCAGTGCTAATAGATTTGACCAATCACACTATGCCCTATTGTATGTCTCGCAACCAGAGTCTGTATATACTCGCGTATAAGCTAACTCCAAATGCAAACAACATAGATCCTGATCTGCTGTCGCATAATGTGCCGACAGATCAGGGTCTATGTTGTTTGTTCTACCAGTTAGTCCTTACAAACTGCATAGATCCTGATCTGCTGGCGCATTATGCGACGGCAGATCTGGGTCTATGCAGTTTGCAGTTTTTATAGGATTATATGAGAGTATATATGGTAATTCATTTTATTTGGGACTAGCTTCAACAAATTATACATATACTGATTGAATCTAAATTAAAATATTTGGATATCTTTAATCTTGACAGTTTGGATATATATTTAGAGAGGTAATTGGTCCCTTTGACCACCGGCTTTTTTTGTGTGGTTATTTTAGCATCATCAGAAGCCACAGACGAAAATCTGCTATACTCTCATTACACCCAATGGCTGCTTGTGAGAAGATTTACTCATTTCTCATGAATGTGCATAAACCTACTTAATCAATCATCGCAAGCCTGAGTAAAATTTTCTCCAAAGGTCGAACCAATGTGACCTTTCATGTTCCTTCCAAACACAGTTACTTACAGGCCTAGAATTTTCCTTGTAGCCTGAAGGACTAGTAGATTTAGAAATTTACTAGTCCTGCTGAATCTTCACTAGTCCTTTCCACAAAACAATGTCAGACACATATCTAGATTAACAACACTTTTATTTCTTAAATATCACAATCATTCAAGAACAAATCTTGCTTTAGAAAACCACCAAGGTTACTTGAAAATATTCACTACAACTTAACAAGAAAAGCAATGATTCACCAGAAATTGACTTGAAAAGATGACTCAATAAACATTTTTAGAGCCTCATCATCCGGAAAAGAACCCAAATATCTTGATAAGAGAAAAAGACAAAGACCTCATTCACACGGGTCATTATGTATCATAACACTACATAGAAAATGTTTAGGCAGTTCCTGTTGTATTAAAGTGAAAGCAGGGTGAGAAGATCTCTTTGTAACAGTATAGGCATTGTGTGGTTTCCACAACAGATACGACCCTTTGAACAAATTATGTGTCTCCATGATGCTAATCCTTTAAAGATGGAATGGTTAAATATTAATAGGGATTCTGATGGCCATGGCACTACAACGGTAGTTTGACAAGTTCATAAGTCCTGTTTACAGCTTTTTAGTTGCAGTTTCTGAGAAGATAAATCATCTTCCTATCAATTTCATGTGGGTAGGGCTCATGTAAGGTTGTTTAAGTTTGCTAGGCCCAGTAGTAAGCAGAACCCTATACCAACACTGTGTGGTTTCCGTGAATTCCAATTTGTCAATAGGCAATGCTCTCTGACCTCACACCTGAACATAAATGTTAAAATATCTAAAATGGGGTAGGAAAGGTCAGCAGAAACTTGGATTAACAGTCTTTGACATATAACTTTACCTTATAAATCTGTCAGAACTGGTAAAGATTTATACAACCTCATTTTGAAATATGATTTGTACAATTCTCATATGTTCTAACCCTCTAAAGTAGCATTTAATCTCAGGGATTTACACAGTTAACTCTGAGAGAACTTGGACATCGTCCACTCATAGAGATTTTCAAAAATTACATATGATAGCATAAAAAAACGCTGACTGGTGACAACTGAAACTTTACTAGCCATCGGACTATTAAAATACAAAAACTAATAGTCCAACAGGAAATTGACTAACCTCGGGCTAGAGGACTACCACTACTTTAGAGCCCTGACTTCTCAGTTGATGAGAGGTCACTTCATTCATGTATAAGAGTTTATTTTAAGGGCTCATTGGTGACATATCTTTGTTCATGCATATTGAGAAACTAGGAAATCTCATCGCAAGCAGCCATTGATGAAAAAAGAGCACAGTGGATTTTTTTCACCCGTTGCTTGCTACGATGGTGTTTTACAGCACAGGAACACTTTGAGTGTTTTATTATGCTGAGGTCAGTAGAGTAAATTGCCTTGCCCAAGTACATGCAATGGTAGCCAATCTTGACTGATCTAATGGTGGGAATTGAATTCGCACAATTCTGGTAATGAATCTGATGCCTTATCCACATAGCCACATTGGTTCTATTAATCACTGAGCCACATTGGTTCTATTAACCACTGAGCCACATTGGTTCTATTAACCACTGAGCCACATTGGTTCTATTAACCACTGGCACTTGTAACAATTTTTATTCATATTTACGATATGTTTTTAATATATATGTATATACGCAATATACATATCATAATTATTATATACTATATACAGATAATAAATATAAATAAAAATTGTTACAAGTGACTGGGCCTTTGACATTAATTCTGTTCTGTCATATTGGTCTTCTTCATAAGCCCTAATTTATACTGGACACAAACTTTATTTTTAAATGGCTGATAAATAAAAAAG
Source organism: Margaritifera margaritifera (assembly GCA_029931535.1). Taxonomy (NCBI): domain Eukaryota; kingdom Metazoa; phylum Mollusca; class Bivalvia; order Unionida; family Margaritiferidae; genus Margaritifera; species Margaritifera margaritifera. Next base: position 2,640,919 of record JAQPZY010001438.1, read on the forward strand.
ATTATTAAAATCAAAATGTTTATAAATAATGGTTGATTGATTTATGACAAATTTAAAAATGATTTTAAATAAAGGTTACTGTTTAATGAAAAATTCACTGTTAGATTATGTTACTATTTTGAGTTTTAGTGGATACATGACTTGAAGAGTTTTGTGACTAGGTCTGTGCTAGTAGGTTACACCCACTATGTTCTCTTAGTGTATTAAATGAGAAACATGTCTCATGAAGAGTTTTGTGAATTGATCTGGGCTTTGTAGAATACACCCAGTACATTCTTTTAGTGTTCTAAATAGGAAATATTGAACTTGGCTTCATTGGGGTTGACGAAATTGAAAGTGGGAAAAAAAAGTTTTCTGCTTTGAGTCATAAATAATCACATTGTGGAACCAGGTTTGGTCAAAACTGGTGAAGGAATTTAGGATCGGTCACAGTTTAATGATCTAAACCAGGGGTGACAAAAGTTTAGTCAGTTCTCTACACAGAGTTTTTGTTCCTCCTCCACTGATGCAAAAAGTACAGTAAACTTGATTTGGGTCAAGTACATATTCATTAGAAGTACATGTGAAGTGTCATATCCATATATTAGCTGTATATCCATAAAATATAGCTAGGCAATTTTCTGATGTATGCATGGTCTTGGGGTGGGGGGAAGCAGGTATAGTCCCAGAAATTTTAAATGTGGTATTTTGATTTTTCTTCGTTACACATATACATTTGTGCCTAGTTGTGCTACAGATGATGAGAGAAACTTGTTCTACATGTACAGTAGTCCTTAGTACATATACTGGTATTAGTGACAAGTGTACATCACCTGTGATGAGCTCATTTTCAGTGATAAACTCACTCCTCACTTTTGACCCCTCTATCATGGCTTGGGTATGTAGAATAGGCCTGATGTACCCAATTGCGTGTTGTAAGAGGCGACTAACGGAGGCAGGAGCCATGTTGGCTCAGCATGCTGAACTCATGGCTGAGGGGTGTGGGTTAAAATCATACCATTGGATCAACCCATGGAGTGGCCTTAGGCAAGGCAGTTTAGTTAAATTGCCTTGGCACTAAATAGCCTTCTTGTGTAGGTGTGTCGTAAAACACCAAACCACTACATCAGTGGTGTTAAACCCACAAAACCAAACCAAATCTCTCTCTCTCTCTCTCTCTCTCTCTCTCTCTCTCTCTCTCTCTCTCTCTCTCTCTCTCTCTCTCTCTCTCCCCCCCCATTCATGAAATCAGGTAGACCATATGTTTATCATGAGAGTAAAACTGTAAGTATGGATCACTGTTCTTGATTCCTCTAATATTTTTCCCCAGAAAATATTGAAGAAAGTTATCATATTCACCATATCATGGTTTTTATTTCTCTCTCAGTGTGTATATGAAAAAGGCACCTAGCTCACTTTTCCTTGGCATGATATAGCCAATAATGTGTTAAAAGTGCCGTTAACACCAATAAAAACAAAATCATATAATCTGACTTCATGCAATTTTTTAGGGATACTGAAGGCTAAAGATAGGCCCCTGTTTTTATCAGAAATATTTCAAAATCATGCATGATTTCCAATTTTGGCAGTTCACTTCGAGTTTATTTCTTTTTTCCCCCCAAGATCAAGAGCCAAAGCCCCATTTCCATGCAGTCACCATAAACAAAAAAATCACTCTCTTCAGTATTTAACTTCCTTTATACTACAAAATGAATGAGGACAAAATATATTGTAAGTAGTAACTTTTGTTAATTTTATAACGTATAAAGTATTTTGTTTACAAAAAAACAAGGAAACAATTCCAATGAAAGTAATTAAACTTATTTATTCAACAATTGCCTTAATTCACCACTTTTAGTAGTATCATATTAGGGGTATGACGATATATTGATATATTGGTATGCTACCGTATCACAATTTGTATCAGTACAATTCTTCCATATTGGTATTTTACCCCTAACTGTATATAAATAGTTAGACTGGTAGTGGAACTAGCTTTATGTATTCAAAACCTAATATGGAAGTAAGAACTTTTACCGTAACCAGTCAAACGCTTGTCTTAGTCTGGCTGGCAGTCAGTCATTAGTGAATCTAGATCTTGTGACCAGTAAGCAGGCAAAGAGTGATCTCTGGAATTACTTTGGTTTTAAACATAACCAGAATAGTGAAATTAATCAATCTCTGGCAGTATGCTGTATATATATGGTCTTTGAAAGTGTAAAATATTCCAGAGGGAGTACCAATCTTGCAACACACAAGCATTGCCACCATCCATCTGTGATTATTAAACTCAGTTCATCGGCTATATGTGCGAACCACTCTTGAAAAATCAGTTTGTAAATCAAATCCAGTCTTTTACCCATCAGTCAACAGTATGTGAAGCCTGCCAATCTTTGCCTGTCAAAGCCTGTCAATCTTTGCCTGTCAAAGCCTGTCAATCTTTGCCTGTCAAAGCCTGTCAATCTTTGCCTGTCAAAGCCTGTAAATCTTTGGAGATTAAGCCAAACCTAATTTCATTTGTTAATTTAAAGTGATTTTTTTTTGCATTACATATCTTTTATCTGCAAATTTTCTTTTCTTACCTGACCAAGCACGATCCTTCTCGATTTTTTTTTCAAAAATAAGGAGAAACACAGTTGGTAGATCATGTTGTTTATTATAATAAAACTTACAGGCTCAGCAAATCTATGTGATTGTTGGTATTAGTACATGGTTTTCAAAATGGTAGCATTGGCAGCAGTACGTATCGATACATATTGCTATACAATCAACCATATCGCAATATATTGCAATATGATTTCAATTGGCAATACTCACCCCTATATCATATTGCATTGGATAAATGAACTTGGACTCTATCTGGCTGAAGCCTTGTCCATACAACACTTTGTAAAAGAATAAGGGATGTGGTTTTATTAGGTGGTTAACAGCACATCAAACACATAAAAGACTATATAGCGCTGATGCAATTCGAGTATTAGGGGCATTGAACACAGACACACACCACAGCAGCTGACCTAGACTCGTGTGGACAGGTTTCAAACTTGTGACATTTGGTTTGTGAGTCTGGCATGCTAACCACAGAGTCGCTACAGCTCCCAGCATAAGGGATATCTGTATACGGAGTTGCTACAGCTTCCAGCATAAGGGATATCTGTACACGGAGTTGCTACAGCTCCCAGCATAAGGGATATCTGTATACGGAGTCGCTACAGCTCCCAGCATAAGGGATGTCTGTATACGGAGTTGCTACAGCTCCCAGCATAAGGGATGCCTGTATACGGAGTCGCTACAGCTCCCAGCATAAGGGATGTCTGTATACAGAGTTGCTACAGTTCCCAGCATAAGGGATGCCTGTATATGGAGTCGCTACAGCTCCCAGCATAAGGGATATCTGTATACGGAGTTGCTACAGCTCCCAGCATAAGGGATACCTGTATACGGAGTCGCTACAGCGCCCAGCATAAGGGATATCTGTATACGGAGTTGCTACAGCTCCCAGCATAAGGAATACCTGTATAGGCCAAATTTGTACACCAATGGCTGCTGAATTGGTAGAGCGTCAGACTGGTAATCCAAAGGTCACAAGTTCAATACCTGGCGAGGCCAGCCTGGGTCAGCTGCCTGTGTGTGTCTTTGGGAAAGTCACTTAGCTCCCATTTCCTTGGTATGATAAAACCATTAATGTGTTATAAGTGCAGTTAAAACCAACAAAAGCAAAAAACAAAATCATATAATGAAATCTGAATCATAGCATTTCATATAAGGCCCCAAAAAAATATGTGTGTTTCCTATTGCACTGGTTTTAAAATTATGGTAATACAGTAGTTTTTTTTTTGTAACATTTTATAAAAATCAAATAATATTTCAAGCCCTTCAAAGTACTGGGCAAAACTGGCTCAATTAGATGCACAAATCAATTTTAGCAATGTGATTTTTTGGAGGGGTGGGGAAAAAGTGCTAGGGTCAGCAACAAGAAACAGGGACGGTCGGCTGACCGGATACACATATTTTTTTTGGGTGGCTTAAAGCTAAATTTTGTTTGGCTGTTTATGACAATTGCCTCCCAAAAGGATAATCGAGATAAATTTACGAGACAATTGATGGGAAAAAATGAGAAGGAGGAAGTGAATGGTTGTCCCTGGTGAGAGATGACTATTATTGGATGTTGGATACTACATTACTCTGGTTACAAAAATGTAACATTTGCCTTGTACGAGTCATCTCATTCTTTGTATGATTCACTTCACTAGAGTACTGTGAACTTAAAGCTTGTGTTTCCTTTATCGTGCTGAGGCTCTCAATATATCATCATAAAAAGGAAATAATCACTTATACAACACTTTTAAGAGTCATGAAGCTGGTATGGATTACCCTTTCTATATTGCATTTAGTTTGAAAATCTTGAACTGCAGTGTTATATGCACTTTATCAAATACAGAAAAGATTATGTTTCTATGGAGAAAGACTTTTCAAATCCTTGCTGCTGTAATACCTAATGTCATTTTATTTATTCCATCATCCTAACTTACACACGTCAATGACAAATTATTGTCTGTGTACAAACTTTTGACCATGACAGACTCAACTTTACAACATTCCCCGACTATTAACACACTTCATGGGAGCCATAAAAGTGTACTGTATTGTAGGTGAGATACCTTATACTGAAGTACATTATACATAGTGCAGTACTCCCTCACTATAACACTGTTTATGGGAGCTATGAAAGTGTTGTATTGTAGGTGAGGTTGTCTTATACTATGATACATTATATATAGTGCAATACTCCCTTACTATAACACCATGGGAGCCATAAAAGTGTACTGTATTTTAGGTGAGGTTGCCTTATACTGAAGTACATTATACATAGTGCAATATTCCCTCATTATAAAACTGTTCATCAGAGCCATGAAAGTGTACTGTATTTTATGTGAGATCACCTTATACTAGGGTACATTATACAATGCGCAATATTCCCTCACTATAACACTGTTGATCCAGGCCATACAAATGTACAGTGTTAAAGGGTGAGGTAGCCTTATACTGGGTACATGATACAATGTGCAATATTCCCACACTATAACACTGTTCATTGGAGTAATACAAGTGTACAATGTTACAGGTGAGGTTGCCTTATACTGGGTACATGATACTATGTGAAATATGCCCTCACTATAACACTGTTCATCCAGGTCATACAAGTGTACAATGTTAAAGGGTGAGGTAGCCTTATACTGGGTACATGATACAATGTGAAATATTCCCTCACTATAACACTGTTCATAGGAGCAATACAAGTGTACAATGATATAGGTGAGGTTGCCTTATACTGGGTACATTATACACAGTCAGTATTCCCTCACTATAACACTTTTCATGGGAGCAATACAAGTACTGTATTGTGAGGTTGCCTGATACTGGGGTACATTATACATAGTGCAGTATTCCCTCACTGTAACACTGTTCATGGGAGCCATACAAGTGTACAGTGTTATAGGATGAGGTAGCCTTATGCTGGGGTACATGAGACACAATTTTACTATCACATAATCAGTGGTAGAAGAATCCATTTCCCAGTTTTTTATCGCTACTCCAACTAAACTATTTGGAGGATTGTTATGAAACTTTACACACACATTCATCCCATGGTCTAGTTGGTCTTAAATGAAAATAGTGCTGCTCATTCATACATCCAATCTTAAAAATCTTTTCTTTGCTGCTACTCCTCAGTGGATGATCATATCAACATGGGGTTTTCACCAAAAAGACTTATGATGACTAGTGGGTCCTAATGAAAATGGTGCCAATCTGATGTCCAATATGGCTGCCATAGCAGCCATCTTTAAAATCTTGTTATTGCTACTCCTCCTGAACAGAAAGTCATATTGACATAGGGTTTTCACCAGAAGACTTTTTATAATGTCTAGTTCTTGAAATTTTGTTATTGCTAATCCTTCTGAATGGATTGTCATATCAACATCGGGTTTCACTAAAAGACTTCTTATGATGTCTAGTTGGTCCTAAATGAAAACAGTGCTGATCTGCCATGGGGTTTCATCAGATCTGCCATGGTGTTTCACCAGAAGGTGCCGATCTGATGTCCAATATGGCCACCACAGTAACCATCTTGAAAATCTTGTTATGGCTACTTCTCCAGAATGAAATGTAATATTGCCATGGGGTTTTTGTCAGAAGACTTATGATGTCTCGTTGGTCCTAAATGAAAATGGTTCTGATCTGATGTCCGATATGGCTGCCACAGTGGCCATCTTGAAAATCTTTTTCCTAATCCTCCTGAATGAAAAGTGATATTGCCATGGGGTTTTCACCAGAAGACTTCTTATAATGTATAGTTGGTCCAGAATGAAAATGGTGTCAATCTGGTGCCTTTTGAAATTTGTTCTGTCTCTGATAATGTAATGGAAGCCATGAATATACATGTCTTATTCACTGGGACCATGCTTTACTGCGGCACCTTTTTAAATAGGACCATGTTATAATGAGAGACACTGTTAAATATGATTGTACTTTACTGTGGTCCCTTAAATAGGACAGTGTTATACTGAGGCACTTTATTAAGCAGGACAGTGTTATACCAAGGCATCTTATTAAATAGGACTATTATACTGAGGCATCTTATTAAATAAGACTGTTATACTGAGGCATCTTATTAAATAGGACTGTTATACTGTGGCATCTTATTAAATATGACAGTGTTATACCAAGGCTTCTTTTTAAATAGGACTTATACTGAGGCATCTTATTAAATAGGACTGTTATACTGTGGCATCTTATTAAATAGGACTATTGTACTGAGGTGCCTTATTAAATATGACAGTGTTATACCAAGGCATCTTATTAAATAGGACTGTGTTATACTGAGGCATCTTATTAAATAGGATTGTGTTATACTGAGGCATCTTATTAAATAGGACTGTGTTATACTGAGGCAGCTTATTAAATAGGACTGTGTTATACTGAGGCATCTTATTAGATAGGATTGTGTTATACTGTGGCATCTTATTAGATAGGACTGTGTTATACTGAGGCATCTTATTAAATAGGACTGTGTTATACTGTGGCATCTTATTAAATAGGATTGTGTTATACCAAGGCATCTTATTAAATAGGACTGTGTTATACTGAGGCAGCTTATTAAATAGGACTGTGTTATACTGAGGCATCTTATTAGATAGGATTGTGTTATACTGTGGCATCTTATTAGATAGGACTGTGTTATACTGAGGCATCTTATTAAATAGGACTGTGTTATACTGTGGCATCTTATTAAATAGGATTGTGTTATACCAAGGCATCTTATTAAATAGGACTGTGTTATACTGAGGCATCTTATTAAATAGGACTGCGTTATACTGAGGCATCTTATTAGATAGGATTGTGTTATACTGTGGCATCTTATTAAATAGGACTGTTATACTGAGGCATCTTATTAAATAGGACTGTGTTATACTGAGGCATCTTATTAAATAGGATTGTGTTATACTGAGGCATCTTATTAAATAGGATTGTGTTATACTGAGGCATCTTATTAAATAGGACTGTGTTATACTGTGGCATCATATTAAATAGGATTGTGTTATACTGAGGCATCTTACTAAATAGGACTGTGTTATACTGTGGCATCTTATTAAATAGGATTGTGTTATACTGAGGCATCTTATTAAATAGGATTGTGTTATACTGTGGCATCTTATTAAATAGGACTGTATTATACTGAGGCATCTTATTAAATAGGATTCTGTTATACCAAGGCATCTTATTAAATAGGACTGTGTTATACCGAGGCATCTTATTAAATAAGACTGTTATACTGTGGCAGCTTATTAAATAGGACTGTTATACTGTGGCATCTTATTAAATAGGATTGTGTTATACTGAGGCATCTTATTAAATAGGACTGTTATACTGTGGCAGCTTATTAAATAGGACTGTTATACTGTGGCATCTTATTAAATAGGATTGTGTTATACTGAGGCATCTTATTAAATAGGATTGTGTTATACTGAGGCATCTTATTAAATATGACAGTGTTATACCAAGGCATCTTATTAAATAGGACTGTGTTATACTGTGGCATCTTATTAAATAGGATTGTGTTATACTGAGGCATCTTATTAAATAGGACTGTGTTATACTGAGGCATCTTATTAAATAGGATTGTGTTATACTGAGGCATCTTATTAAATAGGACTGTGTTATACTGAGGCATCTTATTAAATAGGATTGTGTTATACTGAGGCATCTTTTTAAATAGGACTGCTATACTGTGGCATCTTATTAAATAGGATTGTGTTATACTGAGGCATCTTATTAAATAGGACTGTGTTATACTGAGGCATCTTATTAAATAGGATTGTGTTATACTGAGGCATCTTATTAAATAGGACTGCTATACTGTGGCATCTTATTAAATAGGATTGTGTTATACTGAGGCATCTTATTAAATATGACAGTGTTATACCAAGGCATCTTATTAAATAGGACTGTGTTATACTGAGGCATCTTATTAAATATGACAGTGTTATACCAAGGCATCTTATTAAATAAGATTGTGTTATACTGAGGCATCTTTTTAAATAAGATTGTGTTATACTGAGGCATCTTATTAAATAGGGCTGTGTTATACTGATACATCTTATTAAATAGGACTATTGTACTGCGGTGCCTTATTAAATAAGACTTATATTGAGGCATCTTATTAAATAGGAATGTGTATTACTGAGGCATCTTATTAAATAGGACTATTGTACTGAGGTGCCTTATTAAATAAGACTGTGTTATACTGAGGCATCTTATTAAAAAGGACTGTGTTATACTGAGGCACCTTATTAAATACGATTGTGTTATACTGAGGCATCTTATTAAATAGGACTGTTATACTGAGGCATCTTATTAAATAGGACTATTGTACTGAGGTGCCTTATTATGAGATACTACTGTGTTGTAGTATTGGAGAGGGTCAGAGTGAATTCATTTATTTTTGTAGGTATCAATTTTCATGGATTTGGAAAGGGGTCTGATTTGTTCTTTGCATTCATGATTTTTAGCCAGCACAAAATCGTTGAAAGGTCCCCCATGAAAAATAGTGAATTCATATTATATTAGAATTAATTATTTCCTTTAGTTTTAGGCACGATATATTTCCTAATTTTATGATTGCCTTGTTCAATCCAGAGGTTTAAATCAGAATCAGAAGGATACAATTCATATTTGGACATATTTTTATTATACATAAATGATACAATGTATCTACCAATTCATATATGGACAGATGTTTATTATACATAAATGAAATAAAGTATCTACCAATTCATATTTGGACATTTTTATTATATATAAATGATACAATGTATCTTCCAATTCATATATGGACAGATGTTTATTATACATAAATGATACAAAGTATCTACCAATTCATATTATATAAATGATACAATGTATCTACCAATTCATATTTGGATGGATGTTTATTGTACATAAATGATATAATGTATCTACCAATTGATGGCATATCAGGGGAATTTGCAAGAAGTGTAAAACCCCAGATTTGCAAATTTACTGGTAAAAGATCCATGTACACATATACCTGTATATCCATCTGTATTGATTGTACCCTCAGCAACTTCGCATGACCTGCTATTTTGTCCTGGTTTAATTCCAAGGGGAAAACTCTATTGAAGGACATGTGGCATATGGTGATCACTCTAAAGGCTGATCATTTGAGGTTCTTAAGGCATGGAATTTAAGGAATTTGGAAAAACCTGGGCTGAATAAATATTGCCATATTGAGATTTATTTCTATCTGGCTTTTAATTCAGAGCCTTAGAAATTAATTGAAAGGTAAATGCCACCTTAGGAGCCCTTTTCTACTGTGCGATCAATGCAGGTATTTATTTAGGATTTGAAAAGACAGCAGCTCTTGTCAGTGATCACAATGATAGGGGAGAATGTGTGTGCATAGCGGATTGCAGGAAGAATAGCTTTGTGTGAAGATAGTGACATCCAGGTCATGGCCTTACCAATACATCCTGATTTAACTGCTTTAATATGTACATTGTACCTGTTAGGGACCAACCATTTAGTTTTCTGGGGCGGGCCAGAGATTTTCTTACCAATCAAGATTTTTTAAATTTGTGTTTTACATAGAGATAATTTATATTTTTCAAGTAATATAATGGATATAATTCATTCTATTTTACTAGAACTTCAAGCAAGAATATTTATTTCAAGCTATTTGGAAGTCAGAATTTTTGTATCCCACAAATCCCAGCCCCCCCCCCCCCCCCCCCCCCCCCCCACCCCCCCGAAATTAAATGGCTGGTTCCTTAAAAGTTCTGCAACAAGATGCTGGTGAAAGCTGTAAGTGCTGGAGACGAGTCTAAACTGTTAAGTCACCTTGCATTGCTAGCACTTGGTAAGTCCCCTTGCATTGCTAGCACTTGTTAAGTAGCCACACATTGATGGCAGAGCAGACTGTTAAGTAGCCATGCATTGATAGCAAACTGACAAGTAGCCATGCATTGATAAGACCTTTTTGCAGCACATCGTAGGCTATACATGGCGGCCAGTATATCTGGCGGAGGGGAAACCCCGGGAAGAACCACTGACCCATGGGAAGCTACTGGGCAAGCTTTCTCACATACTCATGTTGGCCGAGCCCGAGACTTGAACTCACGCGGACAGAGGTGATATGTCAGTGATCTGTAAAGGCGAGTGCCTTAGACCACATGGCCACCTGGGGCCCCCTTTTCACTTTCAAAAATATGAAAGCTGTAAATAGATTTGGGGCTCGAAATGTTGACAGAACAAGATCTCATATTGGTGCTGTACTTATTATAAGTAGATCCTGATTTTCATCAGATTTATTTTATCAGTTTATTATAAATAGATTTTGATTTTCATCAGATTTATTTTATCAGCCAATAAAAATTAATATAAAAAGATATAGTGAACTGCAATTTACTGTGAACAGGCATTTTATTATGACAATATTATTAAATTGAAATCGACTTGTAATAAGTAGATCTGATCGGCACCAATGCGAAGGTATATTCTGTTGACTTGGTGAATCACCAACCAAATCACAGCTGTCAGATTTCTTGAAGTAATAAACATCATTCAAGACATATCATTACTAAAGATGTCTCTGAAACACAAAATCCAACACTTACCTGGTAGGCTACTAAAAATAAGTGGACCAGGAATTCCAAAGGTCACCAGAACATGAACTTTTATCAGTGTCTGTCAGATTTCCATTATGTCGTCTCGGTTTAATCAGACACTGTATTTTGCAATGAAAGTATCGTGACAGTGGTTGTTGACCAAGGTATATTGGCTCAGTGTTGTCTTGATATTCTCTGTGTTAAAAGATAACTATAACCGATTGTTGGGTATTTCAAAAGGACTTACATTAAATTCTATTGTTTGTGTTGAATGATTAAATTGAGTAAGATTTGATAAATTTGTTTCTAGTACTGTCATTTCCACTGTTATAAATCTGCAGTTTACAGGAATGGAAAGGACTGTCCATCACCTGCCAGTGTTGTGACATTATGATTGCATGCAGTGGCGTACTAAGGGTAAATGGTGCCTGGGGCGATGATGATGGCCCAAAGGACCAGAATATGCGGCCCAAATTTTTATCGGCTGTTTTGGTGCCCCAAGACCTCTGGTGCCCGGGGCAACCGTCCGCCCCCCCCCCCATTAGTTCGCTACTGATTGCATGTATGTTAGGTTGCTCTTTTTTCAGGTAAATCACCACTTGCTGTTTGTGAATCTTCTTGTTCTTTTTATCATGTTTTAATATTTATCTGTTGATGGGAATTTCATGATTGGGATAAACAGATGTTTGAAACCTAATTCACTGATTTCCTTTTATGTACATCTTTTTCTTACATTTCTTAGGATGACCCCCATGTATGATGCACAGATAGACATAAATTCAATGCATGTACAAATCACCTTTTACCCAGTTTTATTATGTTAAATCTGTAGAGATTAACAGTTACGTAAATTGGTTCTCTATTTTCTTTCAATCCTCCCAGGAAATGTATTTAAAGGGAAAAAAACTGTACCAGTCAGTATCGTTTATTGTCATTACTTCATTCATTTATTATTTTGTGGGAAATAATAGAGATTAACTGAGGAAACCAATACACAGTTACTTGAAAAATCAGTAGGGACATTATATTTGCCTATCCAAGTATTGATAATGTAGTCAAGGTTCTGTGCCATTATTCTGTGCTTTTGTTAAAGAGTATTGCATCAGGATTCTAATCTGTGTATCGAAGTCTGGCATCAAAGTGAATAACAACTGTTGCTGGAATAATATAAGGATGGTTCATTTGTTTCACATACATGCTAATGGAATGAGAAGAAGCTAAAAATCCAGAAATTATATGCGAGATAACAGAAATTGATGTGCCTAATTTGATAATTTGCACCCAAAAAACCTAATTACTAAAATCAGTACTGTTAGATTTTCACTCTTTGGATTCATGTAAAAAGGGGCCAACTTTTGTCATTCTCTCACTGGATTGTAAGGCAGATCATAAAAATCCTTTTTGTCCAATCTATCACCTCATACATATAAAAAACTCAGAGGTCAAAGGGCAGAGATTGTTGAGTGCACACATACAAGTGTAAATACATGCAGAAGTTATATTAGATTCAATATAAAAAGCATGATCCAGTAATTGCTTACCAACATGCTTATTATTCACAAGAAATCTGTACACAGTGTCCACCTTACAGAATGGAATGTATTACATTATACTTTGACCCCAATAACATTGTCCATATGTCATGATAATCTTTGTACCCAGTGACCTCAGTGGCCAATACACAAGTGTTTCATCTGACCTGGTCACTCTAACCTGTGATGAGGTCTGTCATACCTGTGCTGACTCAATGTCCACACTCTGCTCAGGTGACAGGGACAGGTGGCATGGAGAGGAGTTTGACCCTAACTTGCATGTTGTTGGAATGTGTACATGGTCACTCTCAATTATTCAACATTACAGGTTTTTAAGTATCTGCCAGCATCCCACTTAGGGATCAGCTTGATTTTATAACATTGTGGTAGTGTCCCAGTTAGGAATTAATCCCAGTAAACTAGTGGTAGATTGCGTTGGCAAATTCCAATGCTTTTGATTATATTTCCTCCCTATCCACTCCCCCTCCACAACCAACTCTGACATGGGCTGTATATTATGACCCTGGGGTTCTAACTTAAAACCCATTTCATATATAATGAGTCTTTCTACTGCGAATGCACGTTAAAATGTTAATGTAATTGCAATTTTTAGCTCTACTGCTTGTAGGCCAGAAGAGCCTATCGGAATTGGCCTGATGCCCTATGTTCATCCATCCGTTAGCACAAGTTTGTTACAACTCCTCCTAAGCTACGTGAAGGAATGTCATAAAACTGTACACGCGCATTCATCCCAAGGTCTAGTTGGTCCTAAATGAAATGCTGCTACTCAGACATCCAGTATGGTCACCAGAGTGGCCATCTTGAAAATCTTGTTATCACTGCATCTCCTGAATGATTTCTGATGATATCTAGTTGGTTCTAACTGTAAATGGTGGTGATCTTAAATCTAATATGGCCACCACAACAGGGATCTTTAAAAATCTTGTTGTTGCTACTCCTCCTGCAGTGCTGCACCTAGGATCCCAAGGTTAGGGGACACTGTGTCCCTCACCCGTCAGATTTGGGGGACACAACATTTTAAAGGAACAAAGGAAAATTGTAGTGCATAATGCACTAGAATTGCTAAAAAATGAGATAATCTTATTTGCTTCAACAGTTTTGCCACCTTAACTTTCTCATATTTTCCTTGGACATTTACATTATTGCAATAAACATTTTATCACGTTATCAAGTAACTCATGAAAACATTAACATTTGAATATATGGTTAACATGAAATGAACTGCACCATGGAATTTTCCGTTCCGGATCTTGCTCTCATTTAACTTTAGTATTCACTCATTATCTACTAGCATTTATTATAAACAATACCCATGTTTTCTTAATTACTTTTCTTTTAAAAATATTAAATCATTAATCAAATGACAAATTGTGTATTTGCATAAATTAGTACCTTTTTTCATTAGTTCAGCCTGAGAATAAATTAAATCTTCACAATAGCGGCGGTCAAAGACTTCAGCAACTCGGTCGACTTCCACTAAACTTGAATGTTTTCATTGCCAGATACATTGCTTTGAAATGGATATTCATTGCCAGCTTACAGCTTTTATAACTTTTAGCGACTTTGGCCATTGCTAACACTAACATAGACCTGAATGCACATCCGTAAAGGAAAAGTTTAGGCATATTTGTTTTTTTTTTCCTGACAAAAAAGTGTGCCCAGGGTCAAGATTTGGGGAACATAGGACAAACCCAGCGCTCTAGGTGCAACACTGTCCTGGATGGTGTTGATCGTACATCCAGCATGCTGCCACTGTGGTCATTTTGAAATACTTGTTATAGCTCAAGAATATTCGGAGATGGTTTCAACAGTCAACATCTTATCTTAGTTTCTTGGAAATTCTTTTCAGCCAATAGTGTCAGTTCTTTGAGGGACTCTTGTAGTTGCTGACTTAGGAATCAAAGGATTTTAAAGCATTCCATTAACTTTTATTTTTTCTTATAATTTTTCTTCAAATATCACAATTTTTTTTTTTTTTTTTCAGTGCCAACATAGTATTTTGCAGCTGTTGTTAGAAAATTCTGTTATTGTGGTTTTTTTTTCTCAGATGTGCCCAAACACTTTGATGTAAGAATCATGACAGAGATGCTAAGTTACTTCATAAGATGATTAATCATGTAGCAGGGAGTAAAATTGGCACTCATCCACTTACAAATGTGTGTCAGCAATGAATCGGGTGATTAGAAGTTCAGCTGTACTTGCCTGACTTTGCGAGTGCAAATATTGAAGAAAAATGTGTTTTTAATCTCCTTAGCCCTTACAGAAGTTTATTTTTTCTTTTTCCTGAAATGTTAAGTGTTCAAGCTTTTGGATTTTCAGTTCATACATGAATGCTCTGCTGATGCATCACATTCTACATGCATGACATTTACAATGGAGAATTGCACTGAGATGATCTTCAAGTTTGATCATTCTAACCGGTCATCTTAGAATTGGATTACTTAGTGTAATTTTATTATGACCGGTCATCTTAGAATTGGATTACTTTGTGTCATATCATTACCATACATGTATTATTGAATTGCTCCAAATTGAATCTAATTTAGGTTAACTTTGTCATGTGGCGATCCATCACTGCCAAACCTCCAAAGAAAGAAAATAAAACAGAATTTCAAGATAAGATAGCAAAAAGCAGGGAGTATGTACTCAATTGGTCATGGCATTTTCTGCTGAAATGGCAGATTGGTCAGCCATGGCTGACCAATAGAGATATGGTGTGCTTGTGGTGTATGGAGCATCATGACAGATGTCGCATGGTCACCTAGATGACTACCCAAGATGTGAAAGCTTTCAGTCCTGATCCTAGAGTCACTTGATGGATGAAGGCAAGACAAAGAAGGCCAAACTTCAAGTACAATGTTCAGTCTTCACAGAAGAGGGCAAGAGTTGTGATTCATGATGAAAGTTGGGCCATTGGTCACCAGGCAGATTCAGCTGATAATGTCTGTTGAGATGAAGAGGATGAACTTGTCATCAACGAAGATGATTCTGATTATGTTGATGAGGGATTGTGTTTGATTATGATTCCAACTTTGACTGTGATAGTGAATTAACAGAAGAGAAGATAAAGACCAAATTAAACTATTTTTTTTATTAAGTTATTTGTTTGTCTTGTATTTCTTTTTACATTTTTGAAACATCAGACACCTTAAAATCCTGTGTTTCATTTTTTGGGGTGGGTGGGTGATGGGGTACATTTTTGGGAGAGTAAAAAGATTTGGAAGAGTAATCTTGGAAGTTTACCTAAATTGGCAAGTGGGAGGAAAAGTTAGTTTTATTCCTTCATGTACAGACCTTGAACCCTCTCATCCCATCTCTTCCATGATTGCAGTTGAGGATACAAATGAACTTAATGGCTCTTTGATGAAAATTTTCATACTCTCTAGTTCATCGATTATGTTACAATGTAAATCATTTCTGAGCCCATGGCTGATGTATGAATTTGAAATTTCACTTTGACTGATCAATAGCTAGGACAGTGATATGGAAAGGCAGCAGCCATCTTGTTCTTCAGTTTGAAAATTCAGACCCTGATCTACTCATTTCTGCCACAAACAGAAAGGTACATGTGAATAGTCCTGAGATAACAGCACATTTTTGGGCCTAATGCACTGTATAATCATGCAATTCTGTTAAGTAGTTGACCTAGTTATACTTGAAGCCCATGTGGAATACAATACATTGGACTATTTAAATTTTGCCCTATTATTTCTCATTGTTGCCTGTAATCCTGACAGGTACTGTCAGAGTTGTACAGAATCCTGTCAAAGTGCCCTTGTTATTGCATGTCACTGTTCTTGAATGTTTTCATTTTTTTCTGTGTTCAAACCATAATTGTTTTTGAGCTTAACAAGTTTGGTTAAAAACTAGTTGTACAATATGGTTAGGAATTATAATGAATTGATTGTGGCCTTAAGGAGCTAAATGTGTGAAATATTATGGACTGACCATTTAATGTTCAGGTTGGAGGGGTTTTGCCTCCGAATTGTTTTGACAAAACATTTCCGGCCCCCAATAGCTTGAAAAAAGACTCATGCTCTGATTTGTGGAAAAAGAACTGATTGTATGAAACACAGTAGTTGGAAAGAACAAAACAACATATCTTAAGATAAAAGGAAGAAATATCCTGTTTGGAAAGGAACTTTCATTGGTTATGATTATGGTAGGATCTAGAAATGAACAAGATTTTTAGACAAGATTAAAAATGCACATTGTAATTATTCAAGCTGTCACTTTTTGTGATGAATGAGGAATGCAAAAATATGCATGAATGAAATAGATTTCTCATGCAAGAAAAGTTCCTGAATACAATGTTCAGGGAATGTATCAGAACAGTGCTATAGTACATCGTAAGTAAACTGTAATAGTAATATATACATATATATATATATATATATATATATATATATATATATATATATATATATATATATATATATATATATATATATAGTGAAACCTACATTGAGAGACTGCCCCATCTACCCATACAAAATTATCATAAGACAGGCGGTCTCTTAAAAGAGTTTATAACAGTACAGTGTGTAACAAATTAATCTGTGGATTAATGATCTGATATTTTAAGAGAAGTGGTCCCTCAAAACCAGGTATAGCATGAATTACCGTCTATACTTGCTTATAAGTGGAGTGAACTGCAGACAGCATAGACCTTGATCTGCAGTTTACATAATGCTCCAGCAGATCAGGGTATATCTTGTTTGTTCTACTGATTACTCCTAACAGACTGCATAGACCCAGATCTGCCAGGGCATTATGCAATGGCAGATTTGGGTCTTTGCAGTTTGCAGTTGGACTTGACTTATAAGCGAGTATGTATGGTAAGAAATTAATATGTGTATTAAGAATCTGGTCTCTCAAGTCAGTTTTTACAGTAGTAATGTATTTCAGGAGGGCAGCTCATTCAGTAAACACAATTCTCCATTGAGGTCCCACAACTAAGAACCAAAACTAATGTTAAAAAAGCAAACCTCCATTTCCCACAAACATATTCACATACACAGAGAAAAAAAATCTTTTAAAACACAAGTCCAAACATACATGTAATATGTACTGTAATAATAAAATGGTATGAAAATGTACAATAGTAGTGCCATAGACCATAGGAATGATGCAGCAAAACTTTTGTTTCTGCCCTGCAGCTGGTATGTATTTCAGACAGTGTTGTCCTTATGCAGAAATCATTGTTACTGTGGTGATACATCAGCCCCTAGCAACAGGTATTGGTTCAGTGGAGTAATTGCTAAACCAAGAAAATGCACGCCATAGCAGAACCCATAAGTGCACAAAAGAGTGCAACATAAAACCTGCATATAAAAAATAAAGATTCAGGTCAATATGGCACTGTATATAAGAAAATGTAATATGGAGCTCTGACGCTCGTTACCAAGGGACTGTCCATTTAATCATCTTTTTGGTGGGGGGTGGGGTGGGGTGGGTGTCCAACTAGGATATATTTTCTTTCTTTTATCTTAAGATAATTAATTGATGGATATAATTAGTTCTTATTTTTACAAATCATAGCAAGAGTATTATTTTTTTTAGCTATATGGGGGCCTGACATTTTTTTTTCAAAAATATCTCAGAAGTACAACATGTACATAAGTAAACTATCTTCCTCCAGGAAATGAAATGGTCTCCAACAGGAACACCTCGTGTGTAGAAAAGGCACTTGTAAGTAGTGGAACTCCCAAGCAGAGAAAACACTTGTTTCAGGGTGGTGTGGAGTGGGAGAACTACATTGATTATACAAATATTGCAGAGTTACACTATTAAGGGCTAATCATTTAAGTTTTGGGCAAATAGGCTCCCAACTAGTCCAAGAAAAATAATCTTGCTCTGATTTGTAGAGAAAAAGAACTAGTTCTATCCTTTATATTACATGTAGTTACAAAAAATTATCTTGGGACGAAAAAAAATCTGGTTGGAAAGAAAATCCCAGCCCCCCCCCTCAGCCCTTTGAAAATTAAATGGTCGGTCCCATAGAGGTAACATTTTTTGCTAGCAGAATACCTCCTGTCGAGTAGACTTCAGTTTGGGGAACACCACAAAAATCAAATACCCATTTAACCTAGGTAATGCTAGTTACACTAATTACACTACAGAGGAAAAAGTCTAATTATTGTTACTTTTAATGTCATGTCATTGGCTGTATCATGCAGAGGAAATTGGAGCTAAGTACGTTTTCCAATGGCACACTGAGGCAGCCAACTCGGGCTGGCCTGAGTGGGTATCAAATCTGTGACCCTTAGATCGCGAGTCCGATTCTCTACCAACTGAGCTACCGTGGCTCCCACATAAAACACAAAAACATACCCATTACTTGGGAACACCACATAGAAGAGACACCTGTTATAGGTAACATTACATTTGGGACTAGAAATACACAGAAATATACCTCTCCTTCTCAGCATCATCAAATATCTTTATCATACCAACTGAGATTCCAGTCACTTGACATGTTTCCTTACAAGTATGTGATTTTTACACCACACTGTGTCTTTCTGTATTTAACTATGAAGATTATACAAGTAGCTTTACATTTGTTTATATAAAGAATTCTGACCATATGTTTTAAGGATTTTATGTGTTACCATTATCTCTTATTTATATACATTGTAAAGAATTTTAACATCTTTATGTTTTATGTTTTATGTTGTACTTCATGTTCACATTTATTTAGAAGAGTTATTTTCCTAAATTTGTGTGCAATTCATTTTTTGATTTTTCGAACTTTACCTTTAGTTAGCGCCATGTATCCACTATTGCACTGAGGTGCTGTGAAATGCTACTACATACATACATCATTTACATTGTTTCAAGTCCTTAATGGGAGTTTATCTGGTTAAACTTGAGGCAAATTCCCTTGAATTTCGTTTTTCGATGATGATGATGAATATTAAGATGACGATGAAGACAGATAGTGGCAGCATCAGAATTAATGACAGAAGTGGGGGTTTCTGCTGCTGCTGTTGAAATTTATTTCATGATTTAAATCCAAGCCAAAATCTCAACAGCTTGGCAGCATCACACCACTGTGTTGAGTGCAGGAAATCTATTACAGAAGTAGATGTTTATACTCTTTCTTGATTAAATCATTTGGTAAAATAAACACCAGATTTATCACTGTGATATAGCTTTACAAAGTGAGTAAAATGATTCTCTGTTAAAGAAACAATGCACAGGAAGATATTGTTTTCAGTATCAGCAAAGAGTTATCCTGGCATCCTATTCCATGGCATCCCATTCCATGTTTGATACAGTTCAGACCATTTTTACCTCTGTATCACATACATCCAATTGTGAACATCACAGACTCTGATCTGCCATTGCTGCAGTGTCCCAGTAGAGCACAATCTGTGCTTTTCATTCTACAATTTCAGGTAAAAGTTAACAGGATAGACTGTAATCTGTCATCACATGTTGTCTCAGGTGCTGTGCTTTTTGTTTTACAATTTCAAGTACCGTATATACTCCCGTAAAATCCGATACCAAACTGCATAGACCCAGATCTGCCGTTGCATAATGCGCTGGCAGATCTGGGTCTATGCAGTTTGTAAGGACTAATCAGTAGAACAAACAACATAGACCCTGATCTGGCGGTGCATTATGTGATGGCAGATCAGGGTCTTTGTTGTTTGCATTTGGACTATACATGAGTGTATAGAAAAAATTTTAACAGGATAGACCTTAATCTGTCATCACATAAGGCATAGAAGAGAAATATATTTGTTTCCGGTCTCTTGATCAATTCTTTTGTTTGCCTGCTGACCCTAGAAATGTTTCCGCCTCCACCTTCCCAAAGAGAACTGCAGATTTTCTGAATGTTGTGACCAGTCTGAATTTTCATTTTGTTTGTAGGCATTATACATCATATTCATTATAACGCTTGCTATTTTTCCCATTATTTTGAAGCACACACTGGACATGGTTTAGAAAACATGATTCGGTAACAGATACCTTGTATGCTGTTCTTTAATTGTGCTTAGCATCATATTTACATCAATCAGATAAATAGAAAATTATTTAAGTCAATATACAAGACAGGGCATATCCAACTGTCATATAACATTGTGTTGTTGACCTGTACTGACAAGGTCTTTGTGACATACTTCAACCAATTTTATGGATGGCTTGCATTTGTGGTAAGGAAGATTATTGATTTTGGGGGCCATAAGGTCAAAGGTCAAGGTCACTGACTAAAAGGAAGAAAAATGGTTTGCACAAAAACATTGATTCTACATCACAGACCTAGCCCAAACTTTGTGGCTGGCTGGCACTTGGTAAGGAAGAAGCCTATCAATTTCAGGGTGAAAATGTCAGAGGTCAAAGTCACTTTGAAATAAGAAAAGTGTTTTCTGCACAAAAATTTCAGTTATCAACATAGGGACTTATTAAACACAAGGCAGGCATTTAATGTGCCATTCATGGTACTCTTATTTTATATAGCATGAAACTGAAAACATTATTTATTTGATGCCTAATGTTCCAGTATCTCAGGATCTGTGCTTTTGTTCTACAATTTCAAGTAAACATCAATAGTATAGACCTTAATCTGCGATCACACAGTGTCTCCACAGAAAAGGATCTGTGCTTTTTAGCTCACATGGCCATAAGGTCAAGTGAACTTATGGTATGGCCCTTTGTCTGTCATCTGGTGCCCATCAACAAATGTCATTTTCAACATCTTCTTAAAAACTGCCAGTTATTTTCAACATCTCAAAAACTGCACAATGTCTCCCTAATCTTTATCTCAGTGAATCCCTTGGGCATGCTTTTTTTGACCATTGCTTCTAATGCAAACAATTATTGGTCTCTTGGATATTTTCGGTATTTCACAGATTTTGGGGACATTGTCCCTAGTTCATTGGATCCCAGGTGCAAAACTGGGAGAGGGTAGATATTTATTTATCAAAACTAATAATATTGTCCAATTCTCTGATGGGTTGAAATAAAGCTAAAATATCCTTATTTGGCTCTTGGATGAAAAGTGTGTGAAATTTTGCCCCATTGTTGAAATTTTTAGTTTTATTTATCGCTGCTTCCATATCTTTCGCCACCCAGTCCAGTGTGGAAAGGCGGTGACATTACCTAAATAAAAATGGTGCCCCTTGGACAGCAATATTGAAAATTGTTATTGCCACTCCTTCTGAATGGAAGATCATATCAACATGAGGTTTTCACCAGAAGACTTCTTATGAGGTTTAGTTGGTCCTGAATGAATATGGTGCCGATCTTACATCCAGTTATTGCTCAAGCAGTTAAAAAGAAGAAATAGTCTTATCCTGGATTCCTGGAAATTCTTTTGGTCCAGTGGAGCAGCAGACTCCTCTAGAGACTCTTTTTTATTGGTCAGTAAAGTAAATATACAGGAGACATAACAGCATAAATATATACAACACAGTTGATTTGGGGGAATAAAGCAGTTTGACTGTATCAACGAACAGTTTTAAGATTAAATGTACATTCCAATAAATTTGTTTACTAAGGCAGTAATGCATTTATTTGTTTCCATCTGTTTTTTATTTTTCTGCCTTTGCAGAGGAATAAACATGCAAAATAAAGTTCAGTACGCCTGTACAACTTGACATTTTCTATGCAACTACGGAAAGTTGGAATACAATTTCTTATTCAAGAAGAGTATACATACATATTTCTGAATCATCAACAAACATAAATTTATAATATCATATTCTGGAGGAATTCTTACACCAAATAGGATATTATTATCAGATAAGTCTATTTGCATACCACATTTATCACTCAGTAGTGATGTAAAATTAAGCAATATTGTTTTTACAATAGCACAATGGAAAAATAAATGTGTCAGTGTTTCTGACTGCTCAGTACAGGATGTGCGAAGACATGTTGCTGACATTTTCATTTTAAACAATCTACTACTAGTATGTGTATAGACTATTTGATGAATAATTTTAAACTGAAAACTCCAGAACCCTGTATCATCTGTAACTTGTAATGGTAGTACATTTATCAATTTCCAGTTATCGTATTGGTAATTCTGATTTAGTGCAACATTCCATTTCATCCCGACTTTAAAAAAGTCATTCTCACTATTTCTCTATGAATATCTTGTTGAAAGGTTCTGATACCTATTCATGTTTTCTTAGTATTTCATAATATATGTTCACTAGGGCTTCAAGATTTTGTTTATTGTGTATAATTTTTTTCCAAGCCTTAGGTATAGGATCAAGAATTCCATACAATTCCATCACAGATATATTAATATTATAAGAAAATAAACTTTGTACACCACTTTTTTAAAATATAAAATACAGTTGTACCATTTATTTTAATATACCATATATACTCGCTTATAAGTAGAGTCCAACTGCAAACTGCACAGATACAGATCTGCTGTCACATAATGTGTCGACAGATCTGGGTTTATGCAGTTTGTTAGGAGAAATCAGTAGAACAAATAACATAGACCCAGATATGCTGGTGCTGTATGCAAAGGCAGATCAAGGTCTATGTTGTTTGCAGTTGGACTTTACATATAGCCGAGTATACATGGTACTTATGCCACAATGGCAGGGAGAAGAGATCTTCTGGGGTTGTGGAGGATTAATAATCCATTTCAGTTTTTTAATCCATGAGAATTTGAGTGCTCAGCAGAAAGATTTAATTTGGAGCATTTGTAACCCACCATCTTGATAGTCATTTACAAGCATACATCACTTTACATGTATGTAATCACCTTTGCCACTCCAAAGGAAATTTGAAAGAATACCCTGAAGCTAATGAATCAGATCCTTTGGAGGGTCACGTAATACTGTGAAGCAGTGAGCTACATATTTTATCACTGTAATTGTTCCTACTAGAGAAATATTTCTAAATGACCAAAAAAATAGTTTCCTAATTGCTTTTAATTTGTCTGTATGATTTATTAGAGTAATATTTTGTGCACTAAGATTGAATGTGATGCCATGAAGTTTAAAAAGCCTTTGTAATTCCAGATAATACTTTTTTGGTGTCGTTAACTCTTCTCCAAAACGGCTTCTAGAGCCAGTCCACACCACTTGTGTTATTTCAAAGTTGGTGCTTATCGTATATACTCGTGTATAATCCGATACCAACTGCAAACTGCATAGACCCAGATCTGCCATCGCATAATGTGCCAGCAGATCTGACTCTATGCAGTTTGTAAGGACTAATCAGTAGAACGAACAACATAGACCCTGATTTGCTGGCGCATTATGCAACAGCAGATCAGGGTCTATGTTGTTTGCATTTGGACCTGGCTTATACATGAGTATATATGGTGGTCCCAAACAGTGTGAGAAGCTTCCTACTATATCTGATTCAGTGTAAAGATATGTGTTGGCATCAACAAGGAGCAAGGATAAGGTACTATAGAATCATCTGCATAATGACTTGTTAAATATTCAGAATTATTAAAATCTATTCCATTAGGGACTTGTGTTGAAATTATTGCACTAAATTACTGCTGTAAGGCACATGCCCAACTGAGACATTGGACAAGTCCTTGATTAGGCGATCCAATTTGAATGGCCCTGTCCTAGCAGATCAGGATCTGTGCTTTTTGTTATACAGTTTCAAGTAAACATTAATAGTATAGACTGTAATCTGCCATCACACGATGTCTCAGCAGATCGTGACTGATCTGCATGAGTCTGCACTGTGTTGTTGCATACAGATTATATGGGAGGGGGGAATATATGGTATTCATCTGATATACTTGGTGTTCATTATATAGGAAATATAGTATTCATGTGATCTACTTGGTGTTCATTATATAGGAAATATAGTATTCATGTGATCTACTTGGTGTTCATTATATAGGAAATATAGTATTCATGTGATATACTTGGTGTTCATTAGATAGGAAATATAGTATTCATGTGATATACTTGGTGTTCATTATATAGGAAATATAGTATTCATGTGATATACTTGGTGTTCATTATATAGGAAATATAGTATTCATCTGATATACTTGGTGTTCATTAGATAGGAAATATAGTATTCATCTGATATACTTGGTGTTCATTAGATAGGAAATATAGTATTCATCTGATATACTTGGTGTTCATTAGATAGGAAATATAGTATTCATCTGATATACTTGGTGTTCATTATATAGGAAATATAGTATTCATCTGATATACTTGGTGTTCATTATATAGGAAATATAGTATTCATCTGATCTACTTGGTGTTCATTATATAGGAAATATAGTATTCATGTGATCTACTTGGTGTTCATTATATAGGAAATATAGTATTCATGTGATCTACTTGGTGTTCATTATATAGGAAATATAGTATTCATCTGATATACTTGGTGTTCATTATATAGGAAATATAGTATTCATCTGATCTACTTGGTGTTCATATATAGGAAATATAGTATTCATCTGATATACTTGGTGTTCATTATATAGGAAATATAGTATTCATCTGATATACTTCGTGTTCATTATATAGGAAATATAGTATTCATCTGATATACTTGGTGTTCATTATATAGGAAATATAGTATTCATCTGATCTGCTTGGTGTTCATTATATAGGAAATATAGTATTCATCTGATCTACTTGGTGCTGATTATATCGGAACTACAGTATTCAGCTGATCTATTTGGTAATGATTATACCAGAAATATAGCTTGGGGTTGATTATATGGGTAACTGGTATTCAACTGATCTACTTGGTGCCCATAAATATGGTATTCATTTGATCTACTTGGTGCTGATAAATATTATATTCATTTGATCTACTTGGTGCTGATTATATCCAAGGATGCTGCCATGATCATTTTTGGCAACAGAAAGGCAAGAAGGGCTGTTCTGTATGAGACTGTATCCAAAATTGCCATATTTATTTTATAACAATAATGCATCTCTAAATGGGAGGTCTAAGTCTGTTGACATTGTTTTTTTTTTTTTCTTCTTTGAAATGGATGAGATATTTTTTCTCCCTTACAAGAATGCTGAAAATGAGGGCGATTCCTGCAAATGCTGGAGATACAACGGTACATTGTGTATGTGTGTGTATGTGTTGTTGTTATGGCCCTTACAGGGGAAACTGCTTAGAAGTGCTTAGACACTTACATGAAGAAACCACTCTTACTGCAATCTTAGCAAGTACCGTATATACTTGCATACAGTCTGGGTACAAATGCAAACAGCGTAGACCCTGATCTGCCATCACATAATGTGCGGGCACATCAGGATCTATGTTGTTTGTTCTACTGATTAGTCCTTACAAACTGCATAGACCCAGATCTGCCAGAGCATTATGCGATGGTAGATCTGGGTCTATGCAGTTTGCAGTTGTTATTGGCTTATACATGAGTATATATGCTAGGCTGAATATTTCAAACTTAGAAGAAAGGCTTGATGTCACTTCAGATATGATTACATTAAGAAAATACACAAGAACCTGTTTTTGATGAGGTTATGGGGGCCTGTGAAATTTTGTAATTGGACGAGTTTTTCTTAAAGGTTGGATGTCACACAGACTTGTTCCAGTATTTTGCTTGATCTACAATGCTCACTCCCAGTTCATTAATAATTTGATCTGCTGGAGTTTGACAGGAACAATTAGAAGGCCATGAATCAGGTACTTGCAGTTTTGCTCAACTAAACTGGGTTCTATATTGGCACAAACAGTTAAATTAGTTTGGATGGAAGTTTCCCTTTAAACAAAACAGGAGCTGTAAATTAAGTGCACATTCCTCCTGATAATCAAACACACATGCAACACTTGGCAGCATTGATTAAAAGCAATGGGGCATTCAAGTTTAGACAACTGTGCATCTGCAGTTACCTTTTTTAAACATTTTGTACCATGATACATGATTCTGTCAAAGCTTTAAAAAACCTAATAATGTAGTAGGCTATGGTGGCTCAGTTGTTAATGTACTGGACTCAAAACCAGAAGGGTGCAGGTTTGAACTGTGCTTAGACCAGGCTGGTTTGGTTGCCATGCTGTGTTTTTGTGTAAGGTACTTTAATCCAGTTGCTTCTGCATGGTATAACCTTTCATGTGTTGATACACCATTAAATGCGAATCAATCAATCAATCAGTCAGTGAATCAACCTAACAATGTACAGTACACGGTGTATATTCTTCAGATTTATAATTTTGTTTATGCACTCTGTAGGTCACCAACCAAGTTAGCAAATGCTAGCCTTTGGATGGGGGTGGCGGTGGGTGGGTGGGTGTGGATGACCTGTAAAGTACAGGCAATGGAATCATCAAGGTGTTTTCACAAAAACAAATTATACAAAATTTTCTGTATTTACATGTACTCAGATTTGAAAGCATAGATTGTACAATGATAAACTTTATACAGTGTACTGAGTCTGACATCCATGACATATCTAACTTTTACTGTTAATAAAAATATTATTTTATACAGAGAGCTTTGCTGTTGATTTATCATTATTTGTGTGACAAAATCCTCGCTCTATCATGGATCCATGAGTTTGGTGTTGGGGAACAGACATTTGACTGCCGACCTGTTTGAAAAAACCCTTTGTTCTTCTGAGGTACAGGTTGACTGCAGTGATAAATGAGTTGAGTTGACCCAGTATGTAAATCAGGAAAGCTTTCTACTTTTCACAGTCAATGAGTCTGCTATATACTTTATACAGGAGACATGGTTTAATATACATATATAAAAATATAGCTGCTGATGTTAATTTATCATGTGGATAAAGCCATGCACAGTGGACGTTACAAATAACTCCAAATGATCGGCTGTTGACGGGATGATAATGATCATTGATGAGTACATTCCAGTCATCAGCTTGAATCTGTTTTAATAAAAACAGTCATGAAAATATCTCTGTAGCGATGGGAGTTTTCTTACATTCAGCTGGTCATGGCTCCCCAGTGGTTTAATCTAGGTGGTAGAGTGGGTATGTGTGAACCACACACCCACCATTAGGTCTAGAAGCCATTGAGTCCCTTTTTATCAAATGTGAATTAATTTATTTTTGTTCCCTGCAGTTTTTGTGTCTTTTGTTAAAAATTACAGTTTCATCTGCACTTATATTCATTGATATGGGAAATGGGAGGTCCTGCTGTTATTACAGTTTTGATCTTTGTTCATTGGACCTTTAAATTTGTAGTTTGAGCTACCACAGAAACTTCACAAAAATCGTACTTCACAGGCCTAAAAAATTCCACTGGTATTTATTAGTGGCAGGTGAGTAAAGGCAAGTGACTTTGTCAAGATACTTGTCCAATCAGACAAGTGCAAAATGTTCTTAATGAATGGTAATTTATCCAGTAATGATTACAGTTGTGTCTTCTCAGATGAAATATGTGTGAATGATTCAATGTTATTCAGTGGTACCATCATGTATGTTAGCTTGGTATGCCATCAAGTGCTTTCAATTGTACAGAGTTTCAATCGATCGGATGCATGCAAAGCTGATTTAAACCTGATCATGTAATCTTAATGAGAGTTATATAAGCATCTTATATACCTAGCTTTGCTTTTATAAAATTACTCAACCAGTGGCGGCGCGAGGGGGAGGGGATATAGCCATTGGGTGATTGGGTGGGGGTGGGGAGTGGTGGGGGGAGGGCGCTGTCAGGAGCTTTTTTTTATAGCTGTAACCATGCGTAGATTTGGGGTGGTTGGAGGTTGGCAGCTAACATAAAAACTGTTCTCTGTGACAAAGAAGGGGCGCTACTAAAGAACATTGCCCCCAGGCATCTTGGTAGGAGTGCAACTAAAGAACATTGCCCCTGGGCACCTTGAAACCCTTGTGCCACGACAGTACTCAACTTAAAAATATACTCAATGGAAAATTTTGTCTCTGTAAAATTTCGAATTTATGGTAATTTTCTCAATGTTAAGCCAGATTCAAAACAATGGTATAATGCAGTTTATATTTGAAAAGCATGGTGGTACCATTTTCTTTACATTTAAATGAAATTTGCTTTATCTTGGGGGCATAACTTTAATGTTTGGGGCAATACTTATCACAGTAACATATTGTTTTCTGTGTATTAGTTTTTACTTCTAGGAATGTGAAGCTGCCATTTTTGAAAAGTTGCCTACCATACTTCTCATAGTGTTTCTTATAGAATACATCCAGGAGGCCATTATTTGCCATATATACATGTGTCTAAGTTTGATCAAACCACAAACTGCATAGACCCAAACCTACTATCACATAATGTGCCAGAAGATCTGGGTCTATGCAGTTAGGTAGGACTAATCAGTAGAACAAGCAGCATAGAACCTGATCTGATGGTGCATCATGAGATGGCAGATCAGGGTTTATGTTGTTAGTAGTTGAGTTTGACTTGTACACAGGTTTATAAAATGACGATGGGCCTTCCTTTTGAGTACAGTGTTCATCATGGAAGATCAACAGTATTTCCACAGCAAACATCCTGAAAGTCTGCAGACCACAGGGGGTGACAATTACAATTTTGACCTACTAGCCCAACAAGGATGATGAGAAGAAAATGGTCTCCTGGAATTCAAATTTTTGTTCTTTTTCTACTACTGGTTGCTTGCATGAAATTTCACTAGCCCAAAGATGATTTTTGTTGCCAGGCTGGTTGGGCTTGGTTGCTTGTATGAAATTTCACTAGCCCAAAGATGATTTTTTGTTGCCAGGCTGGTTGGGCTTGGTTGCTTGTATGAAATTTCACTTGCCCAATAATAATTCTTAGTTGCCTGGGCTAGTTGGGCTTGGGAGTTGTTGTCCTCTGGACAAGGAAACAGATCTGTTGTAGAGACATAAGGTGTTCATCTGGCTTCATTGTTTCATATGTAATATCCATGTGTTATTTACATACTTGTAAGGCTTGCAGCCCGGTCTCATTAATACAGTATCAAACTTTCTCTGTAAAAGTGTGATTGTTAATGTATATGGGTTCAGTTTTGAGTGGCTTTTCGTAAGGGCATTGTTAAAAATTCTTTGCTGTCCTCTAACAGACTTTTCAGAAAGAACACCTACAAACATGTACTATTTGAGTAACTATTCCCCTCTAGAATCTATTTTTTTTACATTCGAGTCTACATTTTGTCCTCCCTGTATGCTACTAAATGCAGTGTTTAAAAAGACTGAAAATACTGTTGTAGGAAAGTACGTGTTTGTAGGTGTTCTTTTGGTCTGCTGCATGATGTCCAGCCTTTTTAAACATTTATCCATGGCATTTATACAAAATCATTAAAAACTTCCCCATTATTGTGGGGAAAAGTCCATTATGGCAGTCTGTTAGAGGACAGCAAATAAAGAATTTTTAACAATGCCCTTACGAAACTGCCACTCAAAACTGAACCCATATACATTAACCAGGTGACTGAGTGGTCTAGGATGCTCACCTTTACAGATCACTGACATCACACCTCTGTCCACGTGGGTTCGAGTCTCAGCTTGGCCAACGTGGGTATTTGAGAAAGCTTGCCAGTAGCTTCCCATGGGTTGGTGGTTCTTTCCGGGTCTTCCTCCACCAAATATACTGGCTGCCATTTATAGCCTATCATGTGCAGGAAAATGGGGTTAAACCCACAAAACCAAACCAAACCTAAATGAAAATGGTGCCACTTGGACATCCAATATGGCCACCACAGCGACCATGTTGAAAATGGATGGTTATATTAACAGGGAGTTTCCAAAAAAAGAATTCTTATGATGACTAGTTTGTCATAAATGAAAATGCTGCTAATCTGATGTCCAATATGGCTGCAATGGCAGCCATCTTGAAATTCTTATCTTTAATAGCAGCAATATTTTACCTGTCGCTATTGCACAGCTTTCACTTTTCGTGTCAAAAAACCTTGTCTGATTGTTGTGAATGCATCCTCCCAAAGACTGGAGAATTGTTAATAAGACACGGTCCACTTGTGCACCTTGCATGTCCATGCACAGAACAGTCATCTTTTACAAAAATGACATGTAATAGATGTGTGTTGAATCTGTGACCAGAGAAAATTCTAATGTTGCTAGTGCTTCACTGCATTGCGGTCTTCCTTCAACAAATTTTATCTTGGTGTTACATGTATTCTGTCTGTATATTATTTAACATGCCAGTAACCCCGCTTCCTTCAGAATTGGTTAGTTAAGATACCTTTTAGGTTACCACATTGTATCCCACCCTTTAGGGGTTAGGGTACACCCCTCTTATTTTCTGAATACAATTGTTTACAGGTAAGTCTTGTGTGTTAAGTTATAACACGACAGAGGCAGTCCTAGGGACTCAAACCCTCTCCTGCCGTGCATCCCTCTCCCAAACATCCCTGTAGGTGCTCATCCAGGCCTCTCTTCAGAGGCTTGGTCAGGGATCACAGATGATGGGTGGGTCCTTTCCATCAGGAGTGAGGGTTACTGATTCCAGTTTTGGGGAACAACCCTCTCTGTCAAGGACCCCTAGGTTCTTTCACCAATCCAGTCTGGTGAAATTGAGGGAGGAGGTGACACCCTTTTGCCGAAAGGGGCAGTCGAGAGAGTCCTGAACAATCAGTCTCCCACATTCTATTCCTGAATCTTCCTGGTTACCAAGAAAGGTGGAAAGTTTCGCATCACAATCAATCTCTCTCTCCTTTAAACTGGTTTCTTCTTGAGGAACCTTGGAAGATGAGACCACCTCCTCAATCGAGAACACACTTTGTCCATCAGATTGGGCAGTCTCCATTGACCTTCAGGATGCCTGTTTGCAGATCCCAATATATCGTCCACACTGCAAAATACCTCCAGTTTTGCTTGGACCGGGAAACTGTTCAATTCCGGGTTCTGCCATTCTGAATTGCTTTCACACCCAGAGTACTCACCTGAGTTATGGGAATAGTAATGTCTTATCTTTGATTACTGGGAACCCTGATTCTCCAGGACTTTGATGACTGGCTGATGCACAAAGTTCAGGTTCAGTTCCTCCAAGATCTGTGCCATTGTTGGTCAGCTGTAGCTTGGTTGGGTCTCTTACCCAACCTCGAAAAGTCGGAGCTCATTCCATCTCATGACTTTCTTACAAACCAGAACTTAGTCTGGGTCCCACGGGATTGCATAGATTGAATCCTGACACTTTCATCGCGTCAGATTCCGGTTGAAGCACTCATTAGAGCCGGGGGGCATAATTGTCCATGGTCATTGGACTCGGGACGAATCGTCCCTGCACATCAACAATTTAGAAATTTAAACTATTTATAGCTTTGCAAGGGTGCATTGACAGAGTAAGGGGCCAATGTGTCATGGTCTCCGCCAACAACACATCCGTCATTGCATATCTCCGACATCAAGGAGGCTCAAATGCCATTCTTATTGTGTGGAGGTTGAAACCTTCTTTGCTGGGTGCCTCAGAAGGGATTACCTTTTAGGTTTCTCCAGTTCCAGACCAGAGAGTGTGGTCAGTGGATGCATTCAGGTGCCAGCGGGATCATCTGTTTGCAAATGCCTTCCCACTGTTCTGACTTCTACCCCAAAGTTCTACCAAAAGTCAGAACTTCCGCTGCCCATATCATTCTCAGAGCCCCACTGTGGCGCAACGATTGTGGTTCACGATCTTCTAGACATGTTGATAGATCAACCCAGGTCTCTACTTCACAGAAGGGATCTTCTGTCGGAACACAGGGGCTGCCTCCTTCACAACAGTCCTTACATTCTCCACCTTCATGCTTGGCTCATCTCCAGCGATGTATCTGCCAGAACAAGTTTTTGGGCTGGGTAGCCAGTTGTGTCATTCATGCCAGGAGAGCTTCCACATCCAAGGTCAATGATACCAGGAGGAGAATCTTCTGTGATTGGTGCAGTTGGAAACATGTTGATCCTAGCTGTCCCTCTCTAACTTCCATTGCTGATTTCCTTTTGTTTCTTTCAAAGAATAAAAGATGTTCAGTATTGACTATCAAGGCTTTAGAGCTGCCATTTCCAACAGACTTAAATTCTCTCAGGGCACTGCATTCGGTTCAGATTCGCACCTTGCTGATCTCATTTAATATTTTGAGATGAAGAGACCTGTCTCTCGCTCTCCAATGCCCAGATGGAATGTATCTTATGTTTCATGGTCTATGACCAAAACCCCCTATGAACCATTGAGTGAGGCTTCCTTCAGGACCTCACATTCAAGACTGTGTTTTTACTTGTTTTGGCATCGGTGAGAAGATGCATTGAGATACATGCATTGTATGTCAACACTGACTGTCTCCGGTTTAATGTGAATTTCGAATCCGTTTCTCTCCTTTGTGAACTTGGAATTTTAGCAGAAAAATCAGTTACCTTCAAGTAGCTCCACAACCTACAGAGATCCCCAGACTCAGTTGAATCTGTGCTAGGGATGAGCAAGATTTGCTTTAATATACCCAGTTAGAGCATTACGTTCTATCTTAATGCCTCCAAAGGGAAAAGGAAGGTTAGTAAATGTCATTTCATCCCTTTTAAGGGCTCCATTGATATTCGGCTTCCACTATCTCACAGTGGATTGTCACCACAATCAAAAGAGCTTATCAGTCCCTTACGGATAGAGACCTTTTGTTTATGAAACTAAAAGCCCATGAGGTTCGAGCTGTTGCTGCTTCATGGGCCTATCTGAATCATTCTTCCTTGGAGGACATCATGAAGGCAGCATTTTAGCGATCCCATACAACCTTCTCCTTCTACCTCTTACTTGTTAGTGCAACAAAATGCAGGCATTTTTTCTCATGGACCTATATTTGCGGCACAACATGTGGCCCAGAGAGACACCAACATTCTGTAAAGTGGATCTCTCCCTCAATGGTGAGTACTTTCCCATTTTCTCTGTTTTTGACTAGTTTAACACATCAGCCTACCCACCTAACTGACAAATTTAGCTGCGCAATAGCGACGGGTAAGATATTGCTGCTAATAAAATATAGTTGGGGGGGAGCTAAAAATAAATTTAATTATGCAATACCCATCGCTATTACTGAATACTCTCCTCCCACCCACTCTGATGTCCT
Source organism: Margaritifera margaritifera (assembly GCA_029931535.1). Taxonomy (NCBI): domain Eukaryota; kingdom Metazoa; phylum Mollusca; class Bivalvia; order Unionida; family Margaritiferidae; genus Margaritifera; species Margaritifera margaritifera. The sequence goes on from JAQPZY010001438.1 coordinate 2,674,584, forward strand.
GGCATAATCATCATCTATGAAAAGATGACTGTTCTGTGCAAGGTGCACAAGTGGATCATATCTTACTTACAATTCTCCACTTTGTGGGAGGATGTGTTCACATCAAACGGACGAGGTTTTTCAACACAAAAATTTAAAGCTGCACAATAGCGATGGGTAAGTATTGCATAATTAAAATTAGTTTTACCTCCCCCATCCAAAAAAAATACATGCTACATCCCTGCCTTATTTCCAGACAGTTTTGGGGGCTTGTGGGTACTCAAAAAGTGTGTTTTGAGGTCCCAAGGGGTGAGTCAGTGCACGTGACCTAAAAAGTGATGACAAATTGAGAATAAGTTATGTTATCAGATTACAGGAAATTCAAATTTGATTACAAAATAAAGAAAATAACATGTTTTCTTTGAAGCATTTAATATACTTACAAACCAGAAATAGTTGGTAGACTTAGCATTGTCCAATACCATCACCACACACACGTGCCCACACTCACATAAACACAATCACATTGACATTAGAGAAAACAAAAAAGATACCATGCTTCTGTCTTTAAAATCCATTGGACAGTGGAATATTTTCTTAATTAGATGCAGTCTTTACTGCTTTCAATAGTTCATTTCGGGGGAGGGGGTGGGATTTGGTGACGGTATTATAGTTGTCATTTGTGTTCATCTTGGCACTCATTTGAGACTGGATGGTACTGTTGTTAAAACTTTTCTGAAGATCTTGTTGAATTTTGTCATCATAGAAAATGATCTTTCTGCATCTGCATTGTTATGAGAAAGTGGCAATCATGCTGGGTTGTGTTGCTATGTCGCCAGATGTCATACACTGCAGAATGACTAATGTCTATATGGTGTTTGCAGTGTGTGCAAAAAATAAAATTCTCCCTCTTGCTGCTTTGTTTTACAAAACCAAGCTCTGTCCAGGAGTTCTGAAATTTAGTTTTGCTGGGTTTTGCTCGTTTTGCAGATGGCTCATCTTTTCCTAAATCACAGCATCATTTTGACATTTTGCTGTAAAAAGATGAACTACACTTGTACACTATTCCAACCACCGAAATAATCGTGTTTTGCATTATATATATGGAGTAAAATCTGACTTCAAAGAAACTTTGCCACTGATCACGCCAATAATCTTTAATAATGATGGCTTAAACATTCTCATTCAAGGCAATGATGTGTAATCACTTTTGCTCTTCAACACGCATCTCTATGATTGTACCTAACTCAAATGAATTGGGTTGTTCCACTTACTGCACTTTGCCTATGCAAATTAGCCTAATGGGCTCTCCCACAGTAATGTTCAAAAGGACTTGACACGGCATCATCCTAGCTATTCTCAGCTAGTTAAGTAATATTTAATTACGTCCAAGATAACCTGTCCTGAGGATAGTTTTTACATGGGCTTTAAGCAGGACTGTTTACTGTTTATGCAGACTACATCCTTTGGATATGTATCGAGGCGGTAAAAAACTCTGGCCCCCCCCCTGCTTATTGAAAATCATGTTTTTTTGAAACACGATTGTGTCAGGGTGTTTGGGAGTAAAAAATAGTGTGTCTTATGGCAGGTATGATGCTTCAGGAAAGTCATATTGACATGGGGTTTTCACCAGAAGTCTTCTTATGGTGTCTGGTTTGTCCTACATGCAAATGAAAATGTTGCCGATCTGACATCCAGTATGTTGTCACTACTCCTCCCTAATGGATGGCCATATCAGCATGGGGTTTTCACCTAAAGACATCTTATCATCCAGTTAGTCCTAAATGGAAATGGTGCCCCATGGACATCCAATATGGTTACCATGATGGCCACCTTGGAAATCTCAACATCACTACTTCTTCTTAATTGATAGACATATTGACATGGGGTTTTCAGAAGACGTCTAATTATGTTGGTCCAATATCGATTCAGATCCGAAATCCAAGCGGCCACAGCGACCAGTTTGAAAATGTTGTAATCACTCAAGAATATCAGAGAAGGTTTCAACACTCGGCAGTTGAAAAGAAGAAATGGTCTTATCTTGAGAGTAGCGCATCAGTCCCTTTGAGGGACTCTTTGTTTGAACTACAAGCAAAGAATTTAATCTTCTGCAATAATATTTCTATCATTTTAATTATTTTCTTCTGCTCAGACACTTTGGCTTCTTAAATCACTGCAACAAAAGGACTGAGTATTTAATTTTCTGGAGAAAAGACAGGGCCAGCATTTTCACAGTACTGGTGAGGAAATTCATCCCATTTACCCTCCCCATAATGCCGCAAAATATTGGATCATTCTTGTTAACTACAGCTGACTACATAGTTTTCAGTCCTTGATGAGTAGTGAATAAAATGTAACAGCTCAATAGAAAATCCTTGTTTCTATTGCCGTTTTCTCCCAAATATTACATGTTCAGTCCCGAATGAGTAACCTTTTGACGTCACTGAAGAAGGAACAATGAGATAAACAGTTTAGCTGTCTAGCTCTAATTTCTTGACATAAAACCAGGTGCCACAATTCCTTGTCTAAATTACAAATTAAGCTAATTCAATTGCTATTACAAGTTTGGCTCCAGTTGTACATGCTCAGTATATCAAAACCTGCTTTAGGGACCGACCATAACATTTTTGGGGTGGGTTGGTAGCCTTGGATTTTTATTTTAAGAAACAATTTTCCATCCCTTGCTTCAAAAAAATATTCTTCGTCTGATTTGTATTAAAAAAAAAAAAACTAATTGTATCCATTATATTAGTTGAAAAGAACTATCTTGAGGTAAAAATAACCCCATCCTGGTTTGAAAGAAAGTCCATGGTTCCCCCCCCCCCCCCCCCCCCCCCCCCCGCCGCCGCCTGATTTAATGGTTGATTCCTTTACCATCACACACTGGTGTGGCTCCGTGATTACTCAGTCTTTCATACAGTTAGCATCAAGACATCTCCAATATTTTATGGATCTAATGAAATGAGGTATTGTAGGATGTTAATTGAAATGAGGATTGTACAGTAGAATGCTAATTGGAGATTTTACTGTTGCAAAGTTTGACTGCTCTGCATCATTGGACGGTTGTTGGCAGTTTGTTACAGTTAAATCACTCTTGATATTATCAATTCTTCAATTACTAGACTTACCCTGGTTTTAAATTATTTTGGAAAATCTTGTACCAAATTCCATTGTAAAGTCGGTCTGCTTGAGACCATGCTATGAGGGCTTAATGTAAGTTTGGTATTATTTTTTCTAAAAGTTTTTTGAAAATGCTTACTGCCACAAATTGTAACTAATGGTCAGTTAGTTGTGTAGCCTATTAAATTCATATTTCTGATTTGCATCAGAATGTCATTTTGAATTTGTCCTTAACAAGCACCTGCTTTTCATTCTGAGATTCTTGGTTTGATTCCGGATGAATATGTTTAAAGCATTTTTTAAATGCATTCAAATTAGGCAGAACAATTTAATTTAAGTATTTAGTCAAAAGTTGTCAGCATATTTGCTTTTGTAGTAAGCGCAGTCCATGTTGTATGATTGTACATTCAATCAAAACAAACTATGATATCTGTGTAAGTTCCATATGTTCCATGCACGTTTGAATTTATAGTACATGTACTTGATTACTGCAAGTTAAAACACTCACTACAATAGAGCCATTTAATCAAACACACTCTGGACTAGCCTTTGTCACTAAAAAGGAATGATTAACATATTGATGGTTCAGACTCATTCTGGTAGTGCAAGTTTTTTGTTTTACTGTGTTCACAAAATATCCCATTTGAATTTTTAAAAATGCAATTGGTTCCATACGAGGGAGTGAAATACCCAATATGAGTTCTTGTCTAGAGCTCTGCAAGTCGAATCTGTGCTGGTTTAGTATGGATACAAGTAAATCCTAATTGATTCATTATTTTTCTTCAGCTAGGTATCCCAGAATTATCTCTGAGAGCTGCAGTAGCTCATTTATTGGAGAATTAAACTATTTTTCTGAGAGTCATGGGTTAAATACCTGCCCAAGCCAGCTTGGGTCAGTTGCCTCAGTGTCGTTGGAAAAGGCACTTTGCTCCCCATTTCCTCAGCATGATATAGCCAATAATGTGATTAAAGTGCCATTAAAAACAAACCAACCAACCAACCAACCATCAACCTTAATTCTCTCTCTCTCTCTCAACTGTACTTAACAACCAACCAACAGGCTAAATTATCTCTCAACTATACTCGACAAAAAAAAAAAGAAAAGTAATATTAGCAACATTTGCCTGATGTAATTATTTATTATGTCTTTTCAGTTGCATGTTGACTCTTCATTTGGTGACTGTTGTGATGAGAGTAGTATTGTCTGCAAATTACTATTATGCAATATGAGTGTAGTCAGGCAAATTACCATTATGCAGTATGAGTGTAGTCAGGCAAATTACCATTATGCAATATGAGTGTAGTCAGGCAAATTACCATTATGCAATATGAGTGTAGTCAGGCAAATTACCATTATGCAATATGAGTGTAGTCAGGCAAAGTACACACATAACTGGACAAGGTTTAAGATCAAATGTGATCTCACGACATAATCTTTGAGACAAGAAAACCACATTTGCATTTTAACAATTTGGTATTCTTTTCAGGCAAAGTCAATTATGATATTGAGATTGCATACATTCTCAGGCCTCATTTATTGTGACAATGAATGTCCTGCACATGATCAAGTTGCATCATTGTCATTGTATGCACAATATACTTGGCTACTTTCAACAATATCTTGACCATGACAAAGCCAGAATGCACATGAAATGGGTAAATGAAAGAAAATTGACAAGCAAATGTAAATGTGATATTTTTAATATTGTGAAGTAATACCTTTCTTTTTTATGCCACAAGACTGGGGCATCTAGCATTTGGCTTGTCCATTTAAGGGTGTGTCTGTGGACAGCTTTGGTTAAAGCTTTTTTCCAGCACTTGTAGATCACTAATCACAGTTCACTTCATATTTGGAATATCACACACTCTTCTCTTTGTACCACTATTGTCCCCAGGTTAGTGTTTTTCAGCACTTGTAGCTCAGTAACCTCATACCAATCCATTTCATGTTGGAATATAACATCATCACATACACATTTTTCAGTATCAGTTCTGTCCCTGGGTTCAGCCCCTTTGTGGGTCATAGGGTCAAGAATTATATTGGGGACAAATTTTGGTTATAAAGTTTTTCCAGCACATGCAGGTCTGTTAATAATTTTTTGGTTCACTTTCATACATGTGACAGAACCAGGATTTCAAGCCAGTAGATTTACAAATTTTGATCAGTAGATTGGCCTCTTAACCAGTAGATTTTTTATCTGCATAAATTTTACATTTCAGGGGGATGGAAAACAAAACAAGTGCTTTCTTGTGCCATAATATGTATTATTCTCTTCATACTATAATAAAACAGCATGTTTGAACATGAATCAGATTTAGATTTCAATGGAAAATGTTACAATAATAATTAATGCAAGTCGTTATACGGTCAAATAATGAAAAAGGAAAAGTTGTTTATCTGATAGTTCACTGCAAAGAATTTTCTTTTATAAAATCCAATAGCATTTTTAGTTTAATTCACAAGATCACTGTCAAGTGACCAACAATAACATTCACTGCGATTATTAAACTTCACACTTAACAGGCTCTCAATAGTTCTCTGGTCCAGATTTCCCCTTGAATCACTTTGTATTTTGCAAAGAATGGAGAATGTCCTCTCTGTATCAGCGTTAGAATGTTGTAATGACAGGACAACCACATTCAGCCTACAAAGAAGTTGTAACTTCAGTTTTCGTGCTGCTGATTTTGTAAGGTTGCTGACTACTCTCCAATACTCCTCCAAGCTATGTTCACCCCGAGGAGGAAGTTCCTGACTTGGACTTGGGATGTATTCCTGAGCCTCGTTCTCAAAGGCTTCTTCCTCTTCATGGCTCAGATCCAAAAATCTGTTAGCAATTTTCACCACTGTAAATAAAACAAAATAAAGATGGATTTAGACTTGAAATGAAAATGAAAAAAATACATGATGTATTTATGCTTTTATGAATAATTTATCCAAACTTAAAAATTCATTATCTTGTAATATATTTTTTACTGATATATTTTATCTAGGGCTTGAACTTAATTTATGTGCATGAAAACTTCAAATATTTTATGAAATACAAAAGATGCATGCCTTTTAAACACACAATGCAAAGTCAGGATCTTTGCTACTCGCCTGCACATGCTTAAACTCTGATATCCAAGCATTGTTGAACTTGTAATATTTCTTAGCTGGTGGTTTCTTAGCATTGGGAGAAAGCACACGTTTCGGCATTTTGACATGAATTGAACAAAAATGTAAGAGTTGTCCTCTTAAACATCTTGAACAATACAATAACAGTTAAACAAGACAAAAATCAAAATACTTACTCTAGTATCTCTGCCGAAATAATTTTTTATGTGTCTATGCCGAAATAATTTTTTATGGTTGGTCTCTTCATTTTATCTCCCCTCCACTAAGGGTCGGCCGATTTTCATCAAAGGCTCAGAAGACTTCATGCACCACCATTTATCCCTTTATTACTTATAACACCTCCAAAAAACCCATCCTGCATTTGGCCTTAAACTCCTCAAATTCCAACAATAAGGTAATCAATTAGCAGCTTGCTGTGTACACATGTCAGCTGTTCTTTAACAATTCTAATCCTATTGCTCTGTCACGCATCATTGCACCAGTCATTGTACTGGTGGAACAGTTCCGGTCCCCAGTAGACTGGTTTTTGCTGGTTTCTCAAATGTGTTGATGGAACGCGTAAAAATACCGTGTTTGGGTTTATTTTATAATTATTTTTTAAATTTTTTTTTTCAAAAGCAGTAGATTTGAACTACTAAACAGTATGTGCAGTAGACGGCCTTTAAAACTGTATTTTTGGCCTACCACCGGTAGAATCACATGTATGCACTTTATATTTAGAATATAACCTCATGACATACCCCCCCTCTATTAATACCACTCCTGCCTCATGGACTCTGCTCCTGGGTGGAGCTATGGGCACATTTTGGTGAATGTTTTTTCCACCACTTATATTTCCATAACCCTTTTTCCAATTTACGTTATGTTTGGAATGTAACATTATCAATTACACACCGTTTTTCAGTACTACTCCAGTCCATGTGCTCCGTCCCTGGGTGAGGTCGTGGGGTCAAGATGTATATTGGGGACACATTTTAGTTCCGTTTTTTCCCCCCAGCATTTGTATCTTACTAGCCCATTACCTGATTCATGTCATATTTAGAATATAATATCATCAAATACTCCCCTTCTATCAGTACCACTCTGCCTCAAAGTGGGACCATGGATCAAAAACTATAATGTGGACATATTGTGCTTAACATTTTTTTTCTTCACATATTACCATATCCAATTCACTTCATGTTTTGAATATAACATCATCATAACACACTGGCCTTGTGGATTTTACTACTCCTACCCCTGGGTCAAATCTGTGGGTGAGGCCATGAGGTGAGTATGTAGGACACCTTTTGGTTAAAATTTTGATTCCATCTCTTATGTTTTAATTAACCTTTTATCCAGATCATTACAGATTTAGAATATTACATGAATCCCAAAATTTGCTTTCTCCCATTACTGTGTTGTCCCATGGTTTATGTCTCTGGATGAGATTAAAAAGTTGGACACCATTTGGTTTTTATTAGCTCTCCTGGTCATCGAGCAGAAGAGCTTATGGGATGGTCTGTTGTCCATCATCCGTCCAGCATCTGGCAGTCTGTTAGTACAAGTTTGTTATCGCTACTCCTCCTAAACTACTTGGAGGATTGCTATGAAACTTTACACACACATTCATCAAATGGTCTAGTTGGTCCTAGATATAAATGGTGCTGCTCGAACATCCAATATGGCCACCACTGTGACCATCTTGAAAATCTTGTTAACGCTACTCCTCCTGAATGGATGATGAAAACAACATGGGGTTTTAACTAAATGATTTCCTATGATGTCAGGTTGGTCCTGAATGAAAATGGTGCAGATCTGACATCCAATATAACTGCCATGGCAGCCATCTTGAAAATCATATTATCAGTACTCCTCATGAATGGATAGTCATATCAACATGGGGTTTTCATTAAAAGAATTCTTATGATTTTTACTTGATTCTAAATGAAAATGGTGCCGATCTGACATTCAATATGGCCATCATGGCAGCCATCTTCAAAATCTTCTTATTGCTACTCCTCCTGAAGAGATGGTCATATCAACATGGGGCTTTCAATAAAGGACTTCTTATGATGTCGGCTTTGTCCTATATGAACATGGTGCCAATCTGAAGTCCAATATAGCTGCCATGGTAGCCATCTTGAAAATCATGTTATGGCTGATCCTCCTGAATAGAAAGTTATATTGATGTGGGGTTTTCACTAAAAGACTTATTATGATGTCAACAAGTTGGTCCTACATGAAATTAGGGCGGATTTGACATCTAGTATGGCCACCATGACAGCCATCTTGAAAATCTTGTTATTGCTACTCCTCCTGAATGGATGGGCATATCAACATTGGGTTTTCACTGAAAGACTCCTTTTTATATCTGCTTGGTTCTGAATGAAAATGGAGCAGATCTGTTGTCCGTCACCTGATGTCCATCTGTTACCGCAAGTTTGTTATCGCTACTCATCCAAAACTACTTTCAGGATTGCTTTGAAACTATATATAAAAGTATATACATACATACACATGCACATATAGATTACGATCCCTGCTCATAACTATCAAGTCACTTAGAACATAATTTTCCATGGCACTGTGAACTGTGACTTGCATTGTGTTTGAAAGAAGTTGCATCATGATTAGTTTCATTGTCTTCTACACTTTGATGAAGTATATCTGGCTCTACCTGGACTTGAAGAGTGAGGGTGTTAGAGGTGTTATATATTTAGGCACTGTCTGGCTTGTGCCTGCCTGTGCGGGTGAAGGTGTAAAGAAGTGGGGTCTTGCTTGGCTAGCATTATATGTACTTGGATTTTCATTATCTTGATTAGTGGCATTGTCTTCTACAATTTGATAAAGTGTATCTGGGTCTACCAGGGCTAGGTGAGAGGATAGTGTTAAGTAATTAGGCCCTGTGTAGCTTTTGTCTTTTTGAGCAAGTGAGTTTGTAATTAGTTATGGCTTTGGTTGTCAGGCACTGATAAGAATGGAGGTTATGGGCCGAGTTGATGATGACTGTGGTGACACAGTGCTGGTGTTAGATCTGTTGTTTATGTCTTAACACAGTTCAAGAAATCCATTATAATTCCCAGCCAAGCATCCACTGCCCTGAAATAAATTGTTATTTGTTGATGTGAATACAGTACATTTAACTTGATTTTCATGTGAAGAAGTGATTTTGGACACATACCCATGTTGCTATGAATATTTGTTGAGTTGGAAATTAGTACTATTTTCATTCATCTGCTTCAGTCAGGAGTGTTCATGATATGAATAGAGATACTGTCTTGATTTTCTTTGATGTGGATAAAATCTGGGGTTACCCTTCTGTATGAATTTACTTCCACTTCATGAATATCGTCTTGGGTCAATCCAGAGAACTCCAATAGACCGGAACCATTGAACATTTTCTACAGTACTGATCTTGTTAGATATACAAGCATTTTATTTGTATGCAGAACACTGGTAAGTATTTTCAAAAAATAATAAATTTTTTAACAGCATCATTCACAATGAGGATTTACCAAAATCAATGATGAATAAATCCTTGTTGAATGAATTATCATATGATATTCACCGATTTTGACAAAGTACTTCTAAGCAATTGTTTACCTGGTCACCATCTTGCAGCATGAATGAAATGATGAAAACCACACGTTTTCATCATTCAGAACAGTAGACATGGTTACAAGGAAGAAATGGTCTTAACTTGATTTACTGGAAATTTTTTTTGCCCAGTAGTGTGTCAGTCCCTTTTAGGGACTCTTGTTTATTTTCTGATATTTAAATAACTCAAATTACTTTATAGTTAGACTATAAAGTGATCCAGTACTTCCCTTTTCCCCCATCCCACCATTGCTTCATGGTTATGTGCCTCAGTGGGGCCATGGGGTCAAGAATGGATAGCAAGTGAAACATGTTTGCTAGGTACAGTAAGTAGTAAGCTCAAGAATTTATCTTTTGCAAAGGATAAAATGTTATGTACCACTCAACTATTGGAAATTATTTTACAATACATTCATTCTTCCTCTTTTGAACTACCGCTGCACAATTTGGAGAAATAAGCTGATAGTAATTTTGAAACAATCCACAAGCTTCAAAAAAGGGCGGCAAGAATTATCCTAAATTTACCATTTGATACACCTTCCAAAATTCTATTCTCAGAATTGAAATGACTGAAATTTGAATACAGATTAGCCTACCACGAGTCCATATAGTTCAAAGTAAAGAACAATCGTTGCCTACAATATTTGCATGGCATGTTTCATTTTAAGTCAGAAGAAAAATACCAAGGTCCTAAATTGAGATCGATTACAAATGATCATTGCATAACACAATTTCCATAAACAAATACTTTTAAAAAAAAATCATTTGCCTCCTCTGGTGCTATTTTATGGAATGAAATCCCCAGAACCATTAGATCAGAAACAAATTTAAATGTGTTAAAGACAAAATTGTATGACCATTATCTTGAAAGACAGTTGTCATTGTAAACATTGAAATACATGCACTCCAATTTATTCAGTTAATGCATATTATTTACACTTTGTGCTTTTATACTTAATGTATCCTGAGGGCCTCATGGGAGAACAGTGTATTATAACTGAGTTACCCTCACAAAACAAAATGTTTATCATTATTATTATTATTATTATTATTATTTATTAAATGTATATTTTAAATATACCATCACATTCATATCTATCATCTTGTACTAATCCTGTTCTTAGATTATATCCTTGCATAGAGCCATTAGGTCAAAAAGTATGAGACATGTTTGGAGTTGAAAAAATTTTTTCAGCTAATTTACATCCTATTTGGAAGATGTAACAACGTTATATAGTTCCCATACCGCCAATGGCATTCATGCCCTTGGGTCATGCCCCTAGTTGAGATCATGGGGGATCATAGGGTAATGGAATTGTGCCCTTTCATATGTATCAAAAACTGGTCTCTCTGGGGAAGTGTGTGTGCGTGTGCTTGTGTGTGGATATTGTACTTCCAAAAACACAGAACTTGTTGCTGAGTATATTTGTTCTTCAAAGAGTAAAGAAATAATTGTTCTTTTGTCTTCATTCCATTACATCATTGGTTGGATTCAGTTTGCAAATACAGAATTTGTGTTGAACATTATAGCATTAATGCATTATCATAGCTTATTTTACCATATAGTTTTCATTGATGTCATCAAATTGTCATGTGGAGACTTAGCTACACACAAATGGACATACATGACTAAGGTTACCAGCACTGAGACAACCAGAACAAGACACAAAAGCACAAGGAAGACAATCTGTCATATATGGGTGAGAAAAGATAGTTTGCGCTGCCACCTAAATGGAGTCTCTTATGGACAGTATATGGCCAACTGAGGATACCTAATTTTTTAGGTCCAGATCTACTTTGGTGTGGACTACCTTCATACATGTGGCAGAACCTGGACATCAGATCAGTAGATTTAGCAATTTTGATCAGTAGATTGGCTACTAAATCAATATGACTTTTTATTGACACCAGTTTTCTGTATTTTAAGGGGATTGAAATAAAACAAGTGCATATTTTGCAGTAAGATGTATTTTCTTCATATTATAAAAAAACTGACTTTTGAACATGAATCAGATTATGATGGCAAATGTTACAATAATAATTAATATGAGTCAGGGTATTGTCAGTTGTTACAATAATAATTAATTAATATGAGTGTCAGTTGTTACAATAATAATTAATTAATATGAGTCAGGGTATTGTCAGTTGTTACAATAATAATTAATTAATACGAGTCAGGGTATTGCCAGTTGTTACATAATAATTAATTAATATGAGTCAGGGTATTGCCAGTTGTTACAATAATAATTAATTAATATGAGTCAGGGTATTGCCAGTTGTTACAATAATAATTAATTAATATGAGTCAGGTTATTGTCAGTTGTTACAATAATAATTAATTAATATGAGTCAGGTTATTGTCAGTTAAATGAAGAAGAAAGAGCTGAATATCTCAAAGTTCACTGCAAAGATTTTTTTAAAAAATCCACAAGTATTTTTAGTTTCCTTCATATGTCCACTGTGTGGTGACCAGTGACTACATTCATTGTGTTTCACGCTTGAAACTCTCTGTTGTTTCTGATTCAGATTTCCCCTTGAATCACTCAGTATTCTTAGAAGAATAGGGAATGTCCTCTCCTTATCAGCATTGGAATGTGGCAATAACATAATTTTTGATCCAATCTCAGATAAGGCCTTCAAAGTGGGAGTGTTTGTTACAGACTCAAATAAGGCGTCCAGAGTGGGTGTCTTTGTTACAGAAGAATTATTGCTCCATTGAAATGGTGTGTGCATATGTGTATTGATATAATTCTTGTCCCCATATACTATCTTAAAATCCACTTTGCATGAAACACAAAATGCAATCTCAGGACTTTTACTTCTAATCTGCACCAGCTTAAAATCTGATTTCCCAAGTATTGTTCAGCTTGCTGCAATATTTCTTAGCTGGTGGTCTTTTTTTTTAGCATTGGAAGAAATCACACCTATCAGCATTTTGACATGAATTGACCTAAAAAAAAAGACAAGAGCTGCCCTTAAATATTCCTCTTAAATACATCTTGAAAAAAAACACAATAATAATTAAAAAAAAAAGACCCCAAAAAAATAAATCGTTACACAAATGTTTTTGCTGAAATCATTTTGTTTAGTCAGTTTCTCCTTTTATCTCACCTATACCAAAAGTCTGTGCCGAGTTTTAATCTAAACCTTAAAAGCCCTCATAAATTGCCTTTGATCCTTTTATTACTTTGAACACCTAAAAAAATATATACTGCCTTTGGTCTTGGACTCACCAAATTGTAACAGTAAGGTAATTAATTTATAGCCTTTTGTTTACACATATAAGTTTGTATCGGTTTGCTCAGCACACCTCATTGCACTGGTTATTGCACAGGCGGAACAGTTCCAGTCCCCATTAGACTTGTTCTGCTTAGATTCTGTAATGTGTGGATAGAATGGGTAAAAATAATGTTTTGTTTTTCCAAATTGAAAAATCTTTTACTGTTCAAAAGCAGTCAGTTTCAACTTAAAAATGGTATGTGCAGTAGATGGGCTTTAAAATGGTATTTTTGTTTTACTGCTAGTAAAATCATGTGTCAGTTTCTGCTAGTAGAATCACATGTCAGCTACAGCTAGTAGAATCACATGTCAGCTACTGCTAGTAGAATCACATGTCAGCTACAGCTAGTAGAATCACATGTCAGCTACTGCTAGTAGAATCACATGTCAGCTACAGCTAGTAGAATCACATGTCAGCTACTGCTAGTAGAATCACATGTCAGCTACTGCTGATATGAAGATGCTCCTTTAGGCTTGCTGAATTTGCCTACCGTATATACTCGCATATAAGCCAGGTCCAAATGCAAACAACATAGACCCTGATATGCCATTGCATAATGGGCCGGCAGATCTGGGTCTGTGTTGTTTGTTCTACAGCCGGTGGATCATGTGATGGCAGATCTGGGTCTATGCAGTTTGCAGTTGGTATTGGCCTATACACGAGTATATATGGTAATTTGGCTCTGTAACCAGTGGTCTGTAACCCCTACTGTTTACATATAATGAATTTAGAACAGGTGAAACTGCCATGGAGAGAAAAGCACACCTATGTTTTGATTGTGGACAGCACACTAAAAATTGAATTAGGTCAACAGCAAATGTATGCCGCTGTCCTCAGATTAGGTCACAAAATAGTCTACGAATTGCTCTGCACTAAATCAGTTTACATAATAGATCTGTACCTGAATATGTACCAAAACTTGGTCCGGACATTTTCTGATATACCGTATATACTCGTGTATAAGTGGATACAAACTACAAACTGCATAGACCCAGATCTGCCGTCACATAATGCTCTGGCAGATCTGGGTCTATGCAGTTTGTAAAGACTATTCAGTAGAACAAACAACATAGACACTGATCTGCCAGTGCATTATGCGATGGCAGATCAGGGTCTATGTTGTTTGCATTTTGGACCCGGCTTCAACGCGAGTATATACAGTATGTAACCGTGGCCTATATCACACTTGCTCAGGTGTTTCCTTTCCTACCATGTTCCTTTCCCATTGTCTCTTGCCCATGCTACATTTTTTTCTCTGCTTTCTAGAGTTCAATATTTATGCTAGTCCAGTTTTCCAGGGCTTGTAACAATATTGGGACTTGTAACACTGTTGTAACAATGTAACAAACAAAAAAATAAGAAAGAAATGGATACAATGCAGTCCATACAGTTGCATCAAGAAAATGTAAAAATAACAAAATTCATAATGAAATTTTGGCTCACATTGCAAGATAGAAGCAGCAATGTTCTTGGTCATCAAGATGTTTGACTTTTGTACACATACATGATGGTCACGTGTCTTAATGGCCAGAACTAAATTACACAAGATCTGATTGGCTATTTAGTATAGCACATGGCTGCCCTCACAAGATAGTGTTTTTCATATTGTGACTTGAATGCAGGAATCGGACATTCTGTCTATAAAATGGAGCTAGAATTAAAATTTATCCTGATGAATATCCTAACCCAATGGCATTTATTAGGGTAAGTTTAAAATGTTGGCCCATTAAGGACATTACATCAGATCCTGTACCATGACAGAGATGAATCTGACCAGAACATATCACAAATTTCAGGTTATTAGCTTCTTAGGGACTGCTGAAATCTCCAAGGAATTTGTAAGTTTTGAACCTACACTGGTCCCCTGGGCTAGTGAACAAATTTGGTAGGCATCGATCCCAGCTTTCCACCAGTGTTGACTTTTTAAACATTTTATCTTATCTGTACTGAATTATATAACATTTAGCAGATAGGGCTCAATTCTTACCCCTGGGATGGCTGTTTTATTTGTTATCTCTAGTAGATAGCAGTTTGGTAGTAGGATTCTACCTCTAATGGAAGGAGCCACCAGATTGTTTGAATTTAAGTACTTGTATTTGCACTAGAGATGGTATCTATTTTTTTTACAACATTCTGGATAATGTTAAGTTTGAAACATTTATGAGGATGAACATGCATTACAAAATATCTCGGAGGCTCTCAGACAAGTTTAACAGTTTCTGACAGTACTGAATTGCAGGTTTTTTTTCGTTTGTATTGTGAAGTTTGAATCTATTTTTCATGTTGAGAATATCACTCTCCCATGATAATATCCATGTTCCCAGTATATACATCTACTATTGTCCATCAAGCCTCACTGTAACCACAATGTCAGATTGATGTCAGCATATTTTTGCATAACAATTACTGTATCATAGGGGTGAAACGATACACCTGTTCCGCGTATCGATATGATTCACGATACACCGCCTACAATACGATACATTATCGATTCTCAGTTTAAAGAATAAGAAGCCAAACGACTAATAATTATTCATGACTGCTGAAGATTAAAGTAACTTATATAGGGTAGATATTGTTTTGTATCAGTTCTTCACCTCTTGTATTGATACGTGTATCGATATGGCAAAAGTATCGATGCATTGATATATCGATGAATCGTTTAACCCCTACTGTATCAGATTCCTCCGGTCATGTGTATCATTTTGACTCAACTCTTTCTCAACAATTATCAGATCCACTATGATTTTTATCATAACTATACATCTTCCACCATGACATCTTTATATGGTGACCAAATACCCTATCATCTATCATCTTTTAACTTGACCACTATTAATCCTTGTTCCGGAGTTATTCTCAATTCCCACATGATGTAATGGACCACCGTCCATTGTTTCCTGTATTGGAAAGCACTGTATTTGGGGCAGTGGCAACTCAGTTTTATCCATTTAACCTTGTACAACTGTGAATGATAGAAGGCCAATAACTGCGGTCAAATAATTATTATATGGATACTGACAATAAAAAAACTGGTGTTTGGCTCTACTAAACTACATGGAGAATTGTCATGAAACTTTACGGACACACATTCATCCTATGGCCTAGTTGATCTTAAATGAAAATGGTGCTGCTCTGATGTCCAGTGTGGCTGCCACAGTGCCTGGTTGGTACTAAATGGAAATGGTGCCAGTGTGGTATCCAATATAGCTTCTATGGCACCCAACTTGAAAATCTTACTATCATTACTTGTCCAAAATGGAAAGTTATATCAGCATAGTGTTTAGACCAGAAGACTTTGTTAATGTCTTCTTGGTCCTATATTAAACTGGTGCTGATCTGATGTTCAATATGGCCACCATGGTGGCCATCTTGAAAATCTTGTTATTTACCAACAGACTTCTTATGAGACCTAGTTAGTCCTAAATGAAAATGGTGCCAATCGTACATCCAATATTGCTGCCATGATGGCTGTCTTGAAAATCTTGCTGTTAGTAGTCCCTGTGAATGGATGTTCTTATTGACATGGGATTTTCACCAAAAGAATTCTGATGATGTCTACTTGGTCCCAGTGTTCTCCCCAGGGCCTAATACTGTAGTGATCCTAGTACGCTATCATTTCAGCCTGTTACGCTTTACAACCTGACACTACTGTAGCCAATGTGCTGCACCAATTTTTTGTTTCCTGCCGTCCGTATAAAATTAATTTGTTAAATATACATTATGTCACCTAATTTAAAGCCCTATTGCTCCAGTGACACCTGTTCTTCACCTCTTCTTGGGTATTAAATTAAGATAATCCAGGATAATTACTTACTCTTTTAGGTGTTATCTTTTGTGGTAAATGTACAGAAAGTCACAGAACAGAAAGTCATGGACAGAAAGTCACAAATACACATAGGACAGAAAGTCACAGGACAAAAAGTCACAATTTGGATTATCATGGTAATAGTGAACATGCAGGACAAAAAATCACAGGACATAAAGTCGCATTCTATAATTGTTACTATTAATGATTACAGTAACTTGATGGCTTCACAGGAAAAGGGAAATTTTTTAGCAACTGAAGTCTTTAGGGTAAATTGTAAAACAAATATATAATACTGAGATCACTGAGGTTTAAAAAAGGTAGTTTTGAAAAGAATATACAAGTAAAAGTTCGGTTTCAGTCTCTAATTTATCAGAATCATGAGCGTGTTAAGGAGCAGGTTGACACAGAGGGTGCTGAATTACATTATGCCAATTAGCACAAAAAGACTTTGCCTAAACGACTTTAATTTTAATGCGGCAATAAAATATATGGGGAAGTGAAGAAACAAAGGATATCGTTTATTTAAATTCAAAGACAAATAAGCTTGACATTAAATCATGTTATAACTTAGGGATATAAAGAATACTATGCAAATATATGTACTTATTTTATATATCATTGATATTAATTTTTTTCACTTTCACTATCCCAATGCTGTCAAAAATTAATGGGGAGATCATTGGGTCCTAAATGAAAGTTGTGCTAATTTGAAATCCAATATGTCCACCACAGTAGCTAATTTGAAAATCTTGTTATCACTGAAGAATGTCAGAGATGGTTTCAACACTCAGCAATTGAAAAGAAGAAACGGTCTTATTTTGAATTCCTGGAAGTTCTTTTTGCCCAGTAGAGTGTCTGTCCCTTTGAGGGACTTATGTACTGGTATGATCAATTCTGGAGACCTACAATAAACGTATCAAAATTTAAAAAAAAATTAATTTAGCAACATGTGTGTGATTTTGATTGTGAACAGATTACTTCCCAGAGAAATATTCAAGATAGTCCCCACATTTAAATCAACAGGTAATCAAATTTCTTCCCTTACCGTTTGCCTTCACCACAACAAGAACATTTACCATATATACTCATATACAAGGCGATACCAACTGCAAACTGCATAGATCCAGATCTGCTGGTGCATTATGTGACGACAGATCAAGGTCTATGTTGTTTGCATTTGGACCCGGATTTTACACACGTATATATGGTAATTGAATAGGAAAATGTTGTATTCATTTCAGTTCTAGAGACTTCTATAAAAAAAAACACATGGAAAACCATTTTTTTTAAATCATCAGAGGAATGGCCTTGCCAGTTTGAAATCAGACTTGAGGATATGTTTTTTTAGTTGATATATGGAAATATTTCTAGAGTGCAGTGGAAACATTGTATTGTCATAAGTGGTGAATCCATGAGAGACAATACAAAATGTTTCCACTTCATGAGTGAAGTATTTCCATATATCTACTTGAAAAATGTAGATTTTCTTTTTATTATTTATTTTTTAATGGAAAATGCTGTAGATTTCCATAGGTTTTCTCCATTCAGTGTCAGTGAGATTAACAGCCACTTTAAAAAAAAAGTTAATAAATTTTAATAAAAAAAAAAAAAAAAAGTTAATAATTTTCGATAAAAAAGTTAATAAATTTTACAGTAATTTTACAAACTTAGCTTGTTCATGCTTCATATTGTCTATTTTGTCAAAATAATGACTGTGTACAAAAATGAAGACATTTTTTTTGCTTCACACATTTCACATGCGGATTGATACTGTTGGGGTGGGGTAACTAGAAACACAACAGCAGTTGTATCTGACAGACTTTAGAGCATAACATCTTTAAGCAAAAGATTTTAATGATTGTGAGTTTGCTTGTAAGGATTTTTCATTCTTCATTTGGTTTATTTCTACATTCAAACATAAAAATAATTTTTGTGTGGCCTTGGCAAGCTTGCCGTCTAGCTTGGTAGCAGACGCTGTATCCAATTTTTGATTGTCACTTAATTTCAGTTTGCAATCAACACTAATCAGCACCTGATTTATCCATCATATACACGATTGTGATGCAAGTTAAAATTGCTAATTAAAAAATTTTATTACTATATAGTTTCCATGATTAATGTAGAAAACTAACTATAAAAAAGTTGATACTTAAAGTCTACCTTTTGCTGTTTGGAGTTCGTTTTTAGGCATTTCTTGATGGCACCTCATTGATTGCATAAATGTACACTAGAGTGCCTTCAGTTGACACATTTTAAGATCTGTACATCCTGATGTGGAGGGAGAGAGAGGAAGGGAGGGAGAGAGAGAGAAAGAGCAGTAGAAGAAGAAAAATGAAATAGGCCTAAATATGGAAATACGGGTCTGAATAATACACATAAGGGCAGATATACTTCCTAAATGGAAAAACAAAGTAGTTCAAAAACTGATATTGCCACTGTGGTGGTAAAAGTGGTATCAACACTGTGGCAATATAATTTTTCTCCCACTGATATATTTCAGTATCTCACTATGAAATATATAATAAAAATGTTTCTTACATGCTCAATCAAAATTGTCTACATTGTGGCTCACCTAGCAGTGGTGCTGCTTTCATAGCAACCAGGTGGAAAACCTACAAATGGTACTTGCTGTATGGCTATTGTTACTAATATATGAAAGGTATCATAGAACGACTTCCTCTTCAAAACAACCTTATCATGTCAGACCAAATGTGGTAGGTAGAGTCCAGCATGAACACTTTTACATTATTTCAAAAGATGCCAGTGCTCCTTGTAGTCCAGCTGAAATTACTCAAAGTTGACTGGGTTAAACAGCATGTCAAATACCACCAATTTCTACCAAATAGCTGGGAATTGTCCTAACATGTGTGCATTTTAAACCCAAGGCACCTGCCTTGCTACTACATTTACTGAGGTATGGAAGATGAGTGATGTTAGGCCTTTGATCCCCTTGTTCCAATACCATGGGGTCACCTGGTTCACAGTTTTGAAAACATACATATACATATTTGGAAATCAATGTTCTTTTGATCACATTTGACACTTGATGTTCATAGTTCCAAATTTCATCAATGCTTTCAGGTTTCTTTGTCATTCAAATATATTTCTGAATTGATGGTGCTTGGATCGGTGAAATGAATTTGTTGTGAGAGTACCAGATATATCCAGGTCCTTTCCTCCTGGGACATTTTCTTACCAGACCACAATTTGTACACTTAAATGCATCATATTAATCAGTGTAATATACTGTTTTCAAAAAAGAAAAGATGAAAGCATATTTGAGAGTGATAACATGGCATGCAAGCTTTCTTATTGTATTGATGATGGCTGGGACCGGTCACCCAAGTAATTATATGTATTGCACTGTTGCAAATAGTTGTCAGATGTTTTCTGGGTTTTATGTTCATCATTATTTACACCAGGTTTTTGTTACTGAACAGTTCATATAATATGGTGTCAGAAGTGGGATACAAGCAAGAATGAAGTGAACCATATAATGTTCAGGATGGAGTTTTTGAAAAAAAAAGAAACATAGTTTTCTCTGATCTGAAACCCTCACACTCTCCATTCATATGTCTCATATTAAGCTATAAAAACATTTTGTTGTAAAAAAAAAAGGTGAAACAAAATTTTCTTGCATAACAAATCCTTCTTCCTGTCTTGAAAAATCAAATGGTTGTTCTTAAGTTAATATTTACTTTGGAATCCAGTGTCATGTACAACTCATTTTCTTCTTTCACCCTTTTTAGGCCAAAAAGAAAAAATATGTGTGTTTCCTATTGCACTGGTTTTAAAATTAGGGTAGCAGGTAGCTCTTTTTTTTTTTTTAAACATTATATATAAATCAAATGATATTTCAAGCACTTCAAAGTACTGGGCAAAACCGACTCAATTAGATGCACAAATCAATTTCAGCAATGTGATTTTTTTTTATTTAAAAAAAAAAAATTGGGGGGGGGGGGGGTGTGTGTGGATGGGTGGATGAGCTGTCTCCCATCACTCACTGAAATCTCCTGCATATTCAAAATTATTATTAAACAAATTCTGGAACAGAAATTGTTTTTCGTTTTTTTTTCTTTCTTTTCCACACCTTGCTTCCGATGTAGTATATTTAAAGTACAGACTTACTGTGATCACGTCACTGTGAACTGGCTTATGTGAGCATGACACTTCAGTTGCTAATTCAGCAAACAAGAACCTGGAAGTAATCATTGGATTATACTATAGTATAATCTCAGTACTAATTTGAAAAGGTTTAAAGACGTTAATGGATTATGGTTGTATTACTAAAGAGCTCAAGCAGCATAAAACAATTAACATTACTTGGATTATTTCAGCAGGGTTGGTTTGGCATTGGTGTATAAAGTTTGTCGAGATGGATTATACTCTGTGTTCTCAGAAGTAATTCGGAAAGGATTAAAGATGTTAATGGATTCAACATTAGTCGTTACTAAAGAGCTCAAGGGGCATAAAACAGTAGATTTGGCTTCAGTATTTAAGGTTTGTAGAGAAATAAGTGTATGTCATATCCCAATGCTAAAATGCTAAAATCGAAACAACCAAAATATCACACGAAATTCAATAATAGATGGAGAAAGGAATTTCACTGGTTGGAATCAAGTTCAAAGGGACATGAATATGCATTCAGCCATTCCTGTAAAGTCAGTTTTAAGAAGAACGTCCCAGATTCAACCCAGACAGCACCAGTCTTGAGCAGTTATTGCAAGGCAGCAAGCAACCTGAATCTACCCACAGGCAGGAAACAATTTCAACTTCTTGGTGGATTTGGTAGAGTTATGCTAACATTGCCACATTCCAATGCAGACACTGAAAGGACATTTTCTGAGGAAAATTAAGGGTGATTCCAGATCCATTAATAATACATCGTAAGAGTTGAAGTAAATTTTGGCAATAATCTACTATGAAAGGCAACAAATTACTGTGCTACATATGAGGACAGTATGAAAGGCAACAAATCACTGTGTTACATATAAGGACAGTATGAAAGGCAACAAATTACTGTGCAACATATAAGGACAGTATGAAAGGCAACCAATTACTGTGCCACATATAAGGACAGTAGGAAAGGCAACAAATTACTGTGCTACATATAAGGACAGTATGAAAGGCAACAAATTACTGTGCCACATATAAGGACAGTATGAAAGGCAACAAATTACTGTGTTACATATAAGGACAGTATGAAAGGCAACAAATTACTGTGCTACATATAAGGACAGTATGAAAGGCAACAAGTTACTGTGCTACATATAAAGACAGTATGAAAGGCAACAAGTTACTGTGTTACATATAAGGACAGTATGAAAGGCAACAAATTACTGTGAAAGGACTGATGTGATCAGATGATGCACATATTTTAATATAGAAAAAGGACATTTTTTTCAGTAGTTGTAATTTTTGTCCATTTGCAGGCTAAAAATCTGGTCGATGAAAATCCTCTTGATTTGAAGTCAAAACTCCTGACCAAATTTTACAAATCTCCTGATTTGTCCTAAGCTAACCTATCTGATCTGTCACATATATGCATACCATTTATCATCACGTCTGTTTGAATTCTGATGTTTTGAGTCAATTTGTACAATTCTGGTACATCAAAAAAACCACAACTCCATCAGGGAAAGGAACATGTCCATACATGTTTCTCATTTATTCATTTTTCCACATATCCTATCCCTATTACATCTCCCAAGCTTAACCAGGGCACACATATTCTAAATTTGAAGACATGGCACACTTGCACAAACCACCACCAATCTTGTGCTAAATTTCTGACCTAAATAAAAAAAATAAAAAATATATTACTTTTTAAATTCAGAATTTTTTTATTTACACGTTTTCGACAAATAATGAATAAATAAATACTAAGGGATAAAATTGGATGTATAAAATCAAACACAAAACATGTCTTCATTAGATGGACATTTCTTTGTTGTTATGGCTTGCTAATTAGTTACATTTCTCTTCTTCTTTTGTACTTATTTATGCTGGGATAAACAAAGTAATCTATAAAGAAAGCTCAGTTGCCATAAGAAAGAATACTTCTTGAAAACTTTTGAAATACTTGAAACCTTCTTAAAAAGTCTTTGCAAAATAACTCTCTAGTACTGTATGAACCATGTATTAGCAGGGTGTCAGTTTGGTTTGAGATCATCAGATTAAGTTCCGAGTCACAGCTGTGGGCGGGTGACTATTAAAGTTGGGCCAACTCTGCCTGGGCAACCAGCTTGGCAGTTTTCAAAGGAAGTAATTTTGTGGAAAAACTGTCATTTCATGGTCCATTTAAAAAAAAAAATGCATATTTGGCACTTACTACTGCCATGCATATATGGCATTTACTGCTGCCATGCATATTTGGCATTTACTGCTGCCATGCATTTTTGGCATTTACTGCTGCCATGCATTTTTGGCATTTACTGCTGCCATGCATATTTGGCATTTACTGCTGCCATGCATTTTTGGCATTTACTGCTGCCATGCATATTTGGCATTTACTGCTGCCATTTCCATGATTTCATTCGGTATTGATCTGTACTGGCTTTAAAATATTGAAAATTTACTCTTTTCAGTCACTGTTGGAAGGTGGTTGGGTGTGAAAATAAATGGGTGAAATAACCTGAGGGAATGTTTGTCATGCAGATATTTATATAGCATCTGCATCTGTTATGTGCTGTGCATTGTGCATCTGCCAACAATTGCTATTTTAAACTTCTTCTCAAAAACAATAGACCAATTTTTGACAACCTTTGGCATAGAGCATCTTGGGATGAAGATCATTTCAATTTGTACAAATGATGCATATCCACCATGGCTACCATTATTAAAAATATAAAATAATTACCATGACTTATTCTAAAAAAACACTGAACAGAAATTGATCACATCTGAGAGAAAGCAGCCTGGCAGGAAGACTTGCAATTTTGCACAAATGATGCTGATCGACCTTCAAATATGGCAGGCATTACTAAAAATAGAAACAAGTCAAGAATCAACAATTGCTATTTTCAACTTCTTCTCAAAATCCAGGAGCCACTTTGGCTCATTGGTTGGCATGCTGGAATTGTGACTGAAATGGTGCAGGTCTGACTCTTCCATCGGATCACTCAGGGTCAGCTACCATGGTGTGCCCATGGGCAAAGAACTTTACACCACTTGCCTCGGCACTTAATAACATACTTGTGTTACTGTGCTGTAAAATGGCAAACTCAATCAATCCAAACCAAACCAAACCAATTTTCTCAAAACCACCAGATTAATTTCAGTGAAACTTGGAACAGAGCATCCAGGCATAAATATCTTTCAAGTTTGTACAAATTATGCCATTCTGTTGGCATAAATATCTGTCAAGTTTGTACAAATTATGCCATTATGTTGGCATAAATATCTTTCAAGTTTGTACAAATTATGCCATTCTGTTGGCATAAATATCTTTCAAGTTTGTACAAATTATGCCATTCTGTTGGCATAAATATCTTTCAAGTTTGTACAAATTATGCCATTCTGTTGATACCAAAAGTATACATAACTTTATCTAACCAAGTCACATAACAGAATTTGACCAACTTGGACACGAAGCATCCTGGCATAGAAGCCTTTCAGTATTGGACAAACGAGACATGTGGCATCAAATATGGATGAAGACAAATAATAAATAAATAAACT
The DNA here is from genome assembly GCA_029931535.1 of Margaritifera margaritifera. Classification (NCBI taxonomy): domain Eukaryota; kingdom Metazoa; phylum Mollusca; class Bivalvia; order Unionida; family Margaritiferidae; genus Margaritifera; species Margaritifera margaritifera. The sequence goes on from JAQPZY010001438.1 coordinate 2,699,148, forward strand.
AGAAAAACGTTGAAACAGATGTCTTCATAACAGATTCCATCAACACCATTGGAAGAAATTCCGATAGAAAGCATCCTACTGACCCAGATATCTTGTCCATCTGCACTTGCATTGGGCTTTTAGGCAGATGTCAGCCAGGCATGGGATCTAAGGTACACTTGGGCCTCTTGTTTTTACAGTTTCTCCATCCTCTTACAAGCAAAAAATATATACATGTTGATAATTGCATTGTAATGTATCACATTTGGTAGATTTTCATTCGATATGGTGCATGCAGGCACATGGACCTTGCCACTGGATGCATGCTTGTTTTGTCAGTGTTTTATCACTATAGTGAATTAAATAAAGTGTAAAATTCAAGCAGTTTTATTGAAAGTCTGAGGTTTTTACTTTGACTTTAAACACATTGTCCTTTAAGCTTAGCACAGGACCTGTTAAGATGCTTCTGTGTAATTCATTTATCACATCCCAAAATTAGGGCATGTATTGTACATTTTTAATCTAGCACCATCATGGCTTTTAACTTTCACCTGAAATGAAACCACTGGCAAGTCTCAGAACTGTTGATATTCAGTGTACAACAAATACATTAGACATTGCTATTGCATGCCTTGTCATTTCAAAAGCATGAATGTAATAAATATACACAGCTTGAACAGATAAGGCACATAATCTTATTGTCTGTTATTTTTTGTTCACTTCTTTTGTTAAGTACCTTTTCAGGTGTACAAATAATTGAAGGTAAAAAAACAAATGTATCATTTGCTACTGAATTTTAAGTACATGTACCAGTATATGTGCATTATTTGCTAATGATGTTTAAGTACATATATCATTTGCTACTGATGTTTAAGTACATGTATATGTGTGTGTATATATATATATATATATATATATATATATATATATATATATATATACATATACATATATACAAACATATATATATATATATATATATATATATATATATATATATATATATATATATATATATATATATATACACACACATGTATCATTTACTGATGATTAAGTACATGTATATGTTTATACATGAATCATTTGCTATTTGTGTTAAAGTACAGGTATATATGTATACATGTATCATTTGCTACTGATGTTTAAGTACAAATATGTGCATGTTTTTGTTGGAGAGTTCTTTGTACAAAAGAAATTAACATGCAAAACATGAATGACTTTTGTTCTGGTTTTAAGTGGTGCAGGAAGAATGAGAGGGTATAAACAATGCTTAGTTATAATATATGAATTGCTTTGCTATGATCAAGAATTTACATGGGGCTGCACATGTAAACCATAGCATACCAAGTGGGTACTGCAAGTTGGAGATGCTTTCAATGTAGATGGAATCTAAGAACCAGGTTTTAATTGGGGTGGAAAAGGGGATTAGTGTTTTATGACAGAGAAACAATTGGAAGATTATATTGTATCAAGGCAAGTAAAGTGTCATGCCAAAAGCCAATCCAAGCTTGTCCAGTGGTGGGAATTGAACCCAAACCCTTATGGTCATGAATTTTATGCCTTAACCACTGAGCCACTTCAGCTTCTAGAACCAGGTTTAAAGGAAGGATATCAATCCAATTAGACATACTTTTGATAATTAATCAAACTTTTACAAACAACAGTATCTTAATCTGATTGACACAAGGCAAATTTGATTTGGATTGATAAATAGGTCCACAAGGCTATTATATTCGACCCGTAAAAAATAGATGAGGCAATATGAAAACAGATAGAGGACATAAGTTGTCTTTAAAGTGGTAAATTAATATTAAATGCATGCAAAATGGACACCATGGCATCCCTTTTGAAATTTTTTTTATCACTACTCCTAAAATCATGGTTGTATCTACATCCAGTTTTCACTTAAAGACTTATGATGTCTGCTTGATATTAAATAAAAATAGTGCCGATCCGATCTCCAACATGGCTACCAAATCGTGTTAATCTTTACTTCTCCTAAATGGATGGCAGTAGCTACAAAGGGTTTTCACCAAAAGACTAACAATCATGTCTGTATGGTCCTAAATGAAAATAATGCCAGTCTGACATACAATATGGCCAGCTTGGTGGCCATCTTGTAAATCTTGTTGTGGCTACTTCTTCTAAAAGGATTTCCATGGCAACTTGTGATTTTTGTACTAAAAGACTTCTTATGATGATTGGTAGGTCCTAAATGAAAATGTGCCGATCTGAGATCCAATATGGCAACTGTTATAGTAATATCTCCTTGATGAATAGTCATAGCGGCATTGGTTTTTCACTAACTACTTAGCATTATATCTAGTTGATATGAATGTGGTGCAGATCTGACAGATATCTTGTTAACTCAACATAAAAAAATAGCTTTATTACCAGATTTTCTATGTTGGAGTTTCTCAAAATATCAGAGATGGTTTCATTAATCATCATTTAAAAAGATAAAATGGATAAATCTGGGATTCCTATAAATTCTTTTTGTTTAGTAGAGCATCAGTTTCTTCAAGGGACTCTTGTTTGCTGTTTTATGGTACAGCAACACTTTGAAGTTGCAAGACACACACCATGTTAGCTGATCCGGGCTGATGCAGTGGTGAGAATTGGACCTGCATCCTTGTGGTCATGAGTCCAATGCCTTAACCACAAAGTTATTGCAGCTTGAGGAAAATGCCTCTATTGACTACAAATATTCATTATGGGATTTCGATACTATGGAGAGAGAGAGAGAGAGAGAGAGAGAGAGAGAGAGAGAGAGAGAGAGAGAGAGAGAGAGAGAAAATGGAAATTTGTCTACACTGTATATCAAATGATAGAGAGAGACCCAGTGAGAGAGAGAGAGAGAGAGAGAGAGAGAGAGAGAGAGAGAGAGAGAGAGAGAGAGAGAGAGAGAGAGAGAGATCCAGTAAATGGAAATTTGTCTATACTGTGTATCAAATGATAGAGAGAGAGACCCAGTAAATGGAAATTTGTCTATACTGTATATAAATGATTTAGGAGCTAGTTAGCCTGTACTTGTATATCAAATGATACAAGTTAGCCTGTACTTGTATATCAAATGATAGAAGTGCTGATTAATCAGACATTCACACCTTGATCGTCCTCACATCTGACCTCAACTCTCCTGTGACAAGTTCTCTCTCTTGTGCCAGACAGAATCAATTAGCGAACAATTACCCTGTGGGACATTACAGAGCTACTATTGCCAAGGAGCATGTTATTGTCCAGACATAAAATCCTAGCTAGGTTGTTATATTTTGTATTACCATGGCCTTTTGATATACTTCACCAATGACCTACTTTGACCTTGGACAAATTGGGAATACATGCCTTGTGTAGGGAGAAACATTCTTATTGTGTGATTTATCAGTGAAAATTTAACTGGGTACTGAAAAGCAGATATATATTCTTATACCTTTCACAGGAATATCACCCCAGCTAGCCAGGTAGATAACCTAAATCTCGCCTGAGGCAGCAGGTAGATGATACAAATACACTACCTGTACGTTCTACCTGAATCCCACCTAAAACATTCAGCTAGATGACTTGCATCACTCCAAGCTGCAAGATAGACATTCATGTATTGCAGGTGTATGTAAAGAAATAGAAAAAATAGAAAAAAAATTGTAGTTTAGGATCTTTACTATTTGAATTACTCGTATACTAGTATACTTACTGCTTGCACAGATCAAAACCAATTATCATTTCATAGTGCTCTCCATGGATAAATAGAACATATATAACATTAATGAAGGTAATTTAATGATTCTTTTTTATATTAGTGAATTTGTTAGATAATCCATGGATTGAATCCATTGATTCTTCCACCATTAAATTAATCGTGTAGCTCTCCCACTTGATTCTGTTGGTACCATGTAACCACTGTTGTGTTGAGGTGCAGTCAAACACTTCTATGTATCCATCTTGTTTCTAAAAATGGTTGAAACATATATTTGATCCCTAGCTGTTAGCAAACTTGTGTCAATTTGAAGCATTGGAATTTTAAAAATAATGTTTGAGAATAAAAAAAATATTATCAGTTCTTTTCTTCAAGGATTTTTGAACATTTTTAATGGAGTACCATACATGTATATCATTGCTTATAAGTTGAGTCCAACTGCAAAAAACATAGACCTTAATCTGCTGTTGCATAATGTGCCAGCAGATCAGGGTCTGTGTTGTTTGTTCTACTGATTACTCATAAAAGACTGCATAGAATCAGATTTGCCGGTGCATAATGCGACAGCAGATCTGGGTCTGTGCAGTTTGGCGTTGGACCTGACTTATAAGTGAGTATAGACGGTATGTTGTAATGATATTTTAATACTGGTAGCAGCAGTATCTTACCCGTTGCTATTGCGCAGCTTTCACTTTTTTGTGTCGAAAAAACCAGCTGCTCGTGTAACGTATTTTCGAGGTTAAAGTCACACCTTTGGCAAGGAAGATTTAATCTATTTTGAGGCTGATTAATGGCAAATGAGACTAAATGTGCGCAAATACACAATTAGGCATTTAATTAATGATTTATTAATTTGAAACGAAATATAATTAAGAAAACATGGGTATTTATTATAATAAATGTTAGTAGATAATGGGTGAACACTAAAGTTAAATGAGATCCGGGATGGAAAACTCCATGGTGGAGCTCATTTCAGGTTAACCAGATATTCAAACATGTTATTATTTTCACAAGTTACTTGAGTACATGATAAAACATATATTGCAATAATGTAAGTGTCCAATGAAAATATGATAATACAGTGCAGACAAACAAGTTAAGGTGGCAAAACTACTAGTGCATTATCAGTGTTGCACCTAGGATCTCAAGTTCAGGTGACACTGTGTCCCTCACCCTCCAGATTTGGGGCACACACAAAGTTTTAAAGGGACAAAGGAAAATTGTAGTACATAATGCACAAGAAGTGCTAAAAAATGAGATAATCTTATTTGCTTTGACAGTTTTGCCACCTTTAACTTTATCATATATTCCTTGGACATTTACATTATTGCAGTTATATACTGCTATTTGCCTTTGTCACTTTAAAATGTTGTGTGCCCCCCCAAAATTTGGAGGGTGGAGGATACTGTGTCTCTTGCCCTTGGGATTTTAGGTGCAACACTGTAGTAGAAATTAGTTACAATCACTTGAACATTTGCGTATAAATGTACCAACATACTATGCATCTGAGATGAGCTCTAGACATTGTAAAGAGTGCAAGCATTTAGCCCATATTTCTCAATTTAATTACATCAGTGTGAATTAAAAGATTGTATGGTATCTTCTTGATAGTGGCATGGTTTGTTTAAGTCTGCTGATTATGAGCTGGGTTGAGAATCAGATGTCACTTGTTGATTCAGTTTTGATCATGGTCTGACGACTGACAGTGCAGTAGTCATAGATGACAATACACAACCATGGTTGTTGGTGCTCTGTCTACAGAAGTTATTGTATGACCATGGAGAGTCCATGGTATGACCATGAATGGATAACCATGATCATCAGTGGTCAAGTTTAGAGCAGTTGGATGTGAATTATGGATTTTGATGGTTGACTTGACCGTGGTCAAATATAATAAGACTTTGGACTGGCTTCATGGACATTCATGATCTGTCGATGGTGCCATCTGATGTCTATGATCTAAAACCATCAAAGTCCAATGATCAGCCATCATACACTATCCCATGGTGTACCATATACTGTTTTTGACATCAAAACTGAGGAGGTTTAACTGTATTAGCGTTGCATTTGCTGGCTGATTCAGTTGGAAACACCATGGTTATTTCATCACCAATGAATTCCAGTGAAACTTTTAATTATTGTTATGGTTGAAAAAGATGAAAAAAAATCAGAAAGAAGATAAAAGATAATGGCAGATTTTATTGATATAATGCTTTCTTTTTAATTAATACTGTTATAAAAACAAGCAACAGGGAATAAATATATCAGTCTTTCTGTCTAGATATAGTGAGTAAACATTCCTAGGATGATAAAGCCTTCCTCTTGTTTTTCTACCTCATTTCACAATATTGATAACTTTCTCTGATAAATCTCCTTACCTACACTTGGTAAAAAAAGACACCACTTTATCTTGCAGATACTAGTGTTTCAAGGGATAAATTATTGGCCCTCCCACCCAGAAAAATGCAATAAATACTGCAGTGACTGCCATACAATTAACACACACTCTCGGTGATTGATAAAGTGACAAATGTCACTTAGGGAACATTTACACAGGTGTTGTCTTTTTTTATTTCTTTATTGATTGTAATTTAGACTTGTTTGTTTGAAAATGATATACTTCAGTATTTCCATCAGGGATATAGTATAAAGAAAATACAAATATATTTATTAATTTCTTTTTGTCATGAGATTCCAGCATTTGCACGTCTTTGTAGTCTACATACTTTCAGTTAATAATGATAGCTTTTATATTCAAGGGTCTTTTAATAATCTATCTGAGTCCAATTCAGAATGTGTGTTTTTCTTTTTAAAATGGCAGATGCCATGTGTCTCTAAAATGCTGGACTGAAGGGCTTGAGGAGCTGACTGTTGGTTGGTTGGTTTTAATTGCACTTTTAACACATTAATGGCCACTATCATGCCCATGAAATGGGAGCTCAGTGCCTGTTGCAAGGGCACACTGAGGCAGCCAGCCCAGGGTGGCCTGGGCAGGTATTGAACCTACAACCCATATCCAGTACTCTACCAATTGAACTGCTGCTGCTTCACCGCTGATGTTGGCCGGCGATCTGACCACACCTGTACTGATTTAGGGAGTTTGTGAGGTTGGCTGCAGGTCCATGTGTACAAATTGTATTACCTACAAGAGTAATGCTTTAGGTCTTGTAAATATTGTCCATAATATACTGAGGTAGTCCTAGCTGATGATACTGATCAAAGAGGACGGCCTGGAGTAATTAGCTCCTCGCATGACCTTTTCCAGGAGAGCTGTCAGGTGTCATTTAAAGCTGCATTTTGGCCCCAAAAAGATTTATAATTGATATGCGAAAGTGTGTTCTTTGCAATGCCTGACCATTTAAAACGATGTTCTTACCACCAAAATCCACCCAGAGCATCAAGTTTGATTTGTTTAGTTTGGGGCAACCGCTGTATTGTGGACTGAAAAGAAAATTATTTACACATATTGACGGGATAGTGCAGATGATTGTGGTGATTTTTGATGATACTGTATCTATTTGACTTTTTTTCATAGACAAGGTGTTAGACAATGACAGCATGGGCTCTCCACACTTTGCTTTTTAACCCTTGACTTAATTATGGGTTAGCTGTATACTATTGCATTGCCATGGTGACAGTTTGTTGACATCATGATAACATTGGTTGTGTACTGTTGTATTTGCCATGTTGACCTTGTCACCAGTTTGTTGACAGTGTGATGTGTGTTGACACTGTGATAACGAGTGTGTGATGAACAATTTACTGGTAAACACCCCACCTTATTTTGAATGCTAAATTGCCTGCCCATTGTTTTAGGTCGTAACTCAGATTTTCCATTTTTCTTGACTCTAGTGTACCTTTGTTTAAATATTTTCAGCACTATTAATAATTTTCTAACTTTACCTTTAGCTGGCACCATATAGCCACTTTTGTGCTGAGGTGCCATAAAACACTACAACATAAATACTGGTACATATTAATTCATTCAGAGAGATAAAAAATGATGTTCTGCCAATATCTCAATGTTTTATATTTTTGCAAGAGAATTTCAGTGTAGCTTTAACATTGATGCATTGTTCATGAACTGGTTTTTTCTTGTCAGGAACTTAACATGGTCAGTAACATGAATTTTTGTACCTGCATAATTGTCCTGGAATACTGGTAGTTCTAGTATAATTCATGGACAGTTTTGTGCTATGTAAAATTTAGCCGTTATTATGTATGTCATCTGACCACCAATAGGGGTTATTTTCATTAAAGTGAAATTATCAGTCACATGATAGGGTTGCTAGGAACAGGATTCCTATTGAGGCAGACCTTTTCAACCCTAGTTGACATTTTCTTTGACCCAAAGCATTAACTACCAAGTCTCCATTGCTGATATAGGACCATAAATTATCTAACATTGGCAGCTACGTGGTGGTTTGATCTGCAGGTTAGGACTTTTGAAGTAACTACATACAGAGATCATAGTTCATACTCATTGGACTGTATTATGCATATCTGCAAAGGAAAATTATTGATTGCCTCTGATCATGGGGTTCCTCAACTTGATGTTGTAATTATGTTAAAAATGTAGATATATACATTACAAATATATGCTTCAGTGAGTCTTCAGTACCTGTCTTATTTAATTGAGGCTAATTAAGTGATCATAATTCTTATTTATTATTTGCTGATTCATCTTGGCATTGTGGTCAAGTTTAAATGGTTTGTATATATTATACTTGTCTTAAATCATTTTGTCTTGTGTTTTCAAGTGTGCAACTTGAGATATAATGTTTCCTCCTTCTGTTAATATATGTGTCTGCGTGTGTGTTATAGCAGAGAGAGAATGGCTTACAGCGTGTTGTAATTACAGCAGGTAGATGAAGAAAGCAGCTGTCAATTTGATCAGTTTTTCTTCAATAATTAGAATAATTTTGATTTTAGATATGAGGACGTAAATACAGAGGACAGCAAGGGAATATGTACGGTTTAATTTCTACAATGAAACTTTAATCCTTTGTGTTTGATTTTGTGTGACTGGAAAAAAGAATGAATTGAATCCTGTTTCATAATCAATAAAACAGTAGCTTATATATGTTTTTTGCTCATAAATCTTGTTTCTTGATCTCAACTTCATCTTTGTTAGCCAAGGTTTGTTGATCACTTCATTCCACAATTCCACATTGACCCTTGGCATATGTAGCAAGCCAAAACAATGTTTTGAACAAGTGCCCACTTGCAGATAAAAGAGTTACTGCCCATAGCAGATGAAATCAATTGGGCAATCAGAGAGAGCTCATCACACCTGTTCATTATGGCAACTTCCATGATGGCTACATGGCTTGATTTTAAGAAAAACCTCTGAATGATTTAAATCAGAGCAACTGACATAACAACAGGTGACAGTCTCAAAGTGCTGTTAAAAAACCATTAAACCTTCCACTGTTCTCAGTGGATGCTGCAAGGGTTATCCCCGATTATCTCATTAGATAAATGTAACAAGCAATGTGATTGGATCAGTTTCTTTCAGTTGCATTGAGTCAGATGGTGGAGTGCTAGATCTGTTTTAAATAGCTTAATATGCCAAGGGTTGATGCAGGGTCAACTTAAAACAAGAGAACAATCTTAGATCCTCTTTGGATTCTTGTTCCCTTGTCTACATCAGTGTATAGTAAAACATCAGTTGTCTGGATGCGAGGTATCAGCATGTAACTTTTCAGTTGTACAGACCAACTGTGTCCTGCTAGTGCACACAAATTTATTATGTTTTAAAAATTTGGTTACCTGGGCAACTAGATCAAATTTACACATTCCAAGAGGACACATAAGAGTTGCATCCCTTTGCAATATGTCAAAGGTCACCAGAGAAAAAGACAGTCTATGTCTAGAAGCAATTTCTGTGAATACATTCTTAACAAAAAGCAGAAGTTTATACGATATATAGACACACACACACACATACAAGTACAAGTTGCATGCAAGTTCATACAACATGGATCCTGATCACATACATGTAATATGCCAGCCAACCAGGTTCTCTGTTGTTTGTTTTACTGATTAATTTTAACAAACTGCATTGACTGTGATCTGCAATCACATAATATGCTGCCACATTAGGGTCTGTGTTTGTTCTACTGATAAATCCTAACAGACAACATAGACCTGATCTGCCATCACATAATGTGCTGGCAGATTAGGGTCTGTGTTGTTTGTTCTACTGATTACTCATAACAAACTACATAGGGCCAGATCTGCTGGTACATAATGTGACAGCAGACCAGGGTCTATATTTGCAGTTGGGTCCAACTTGTAAATAAGAATATATGGTATATGTTGTTACAAGTTTCTGTTTACCAATTTTTCTGCTGCATTTGAATGAGAGTAATGCATTGTTTTTCTCAATGATCTCTTGCAGAGGGACATAATTCATAAGTTTCCTCAGAGAATGTGTTGATTAGAGTATTCCTTGCCTTCCTACAAGTGCAGATAATGGATGTTTGACTATAATGTAATCATAAAAATATGTTATGTCAGGATGAAGTCTACAGACTAAAAATTGGTACTTTTTTCTTTTTCTGTCTTCACAGCAGCTGGAATACTCCTCTCTCTACCCATTATTACCAGTCTCAAATTGCCACTCCTGTGCTTCCTGTCAGCTAACAGTGTAATTATAGAGAAACAAAATCTGCTCCTGCAAAAACTGAAGCCATCTTTATGAAAAGCAGACATGCAATTCATAGGTTGGAAGTTGCTTGGATGCAAAAACATGTAGATGCATAATTTAAGCTTGGGTCCTAACTATGCAGTACTGAACTAAACAGCTTTGAAATTTGTCTCCATGTCAATAGAATTTGATAGTTAACCTACATTTTTTTCTCTGTATATGTACTTAGATTCATTAAATTTTCTTCAGTTCAGTGTTAAATGATGTATGTGGGTAGACCAGAATTAACCCAGAACTGGGTTGTCACTTTTTTACAATCCCTTATCTCTGTCCTGTATATGAGTGTTGTTTACTGCATTTTATTGATTGTAGTCACATTTACTGTAATGATAAAGTGAAACACCTGAGTGTAATGGTACATTGTAACACCTGAGTGTAATGGTACATTGTAACACCTGAGTGTAATGGTACATTGTAACACCTGAGTGTAATGGTACATTGTAACACCTGAGTGTAATGGTACATTGTAACACCTGAGTGTAATAGTACATTGTAACACCTGAGTGTAATGGTACATTGTAACACCTGAGTGTAATGGTACATTGTAACACCTGAGTGTAATGGTACATTGTAACACCTGAGTGTAATGGTACATTGTAACACCTGAGTGTAGTGGCACAGATTAAAACTTTAATGTGTCTGTTATGAAAATACATTTCTTTGTGGATAGCTATTCTTCAGTTGTAGAAAAATGTTTAAGTTTGCCCAAGTAGCAGATGGTAGGACTGAAGAAGTTTTGTAATATTAAAACAAAAAACCAATACATAGTTTAATTGTTCATGAAAACCAACACAGTTTTGGTGTTCATGAAAACCAACACAGTTTTTGTGATCGTGAACACGAAAACACAAGTTTAGTATTCAGGAAAACCAACACATATTTTGGTGTCCACAAACACCAATCTATAGTTCCAGTGTTCATGAACACCAACATATAGTTTTGGTGCCCACGAACACAAACACACTGTTTCTAGTGTTCAAGAACTCATACATTCTTTTGGTTTGCATGTTAACCAGCACATGGCTCTGTGTTCATGAACACCACCATATGTTTGTAGTTTTATGAACACCAACACATAGTTTTAGTGTTCATGTGAACCAAAACATTGTTTTTGTGTCCATTAACAACAACACAGTTTTAGTGCTCATGAACACCAACACATAGCTTTAGTGTTCATGAACAACGAGGATGAGTAACTTGGTTCTTAGAGTTGATTTATTTAGGCACTTTCTTTAAATTAGAAGACATTTCTTTCCATGCAAGATCTTAAGAAAAAAACGTGCATAAATCTAACAGACACTATAAAATAGTCTTTTCTCTTGATACATGTATATAATGATCATCGATCATGCGCAGATATTTAAATAAATGAATAAGACAATAGTAAAAGTCACAGTTTCCCAATTTACAATATTTTCATTAAATAGTAACACAGTTGACTGCAAAACCATACTAGTGTATGTCATGGAAACAGTTACCTGTGTAACAGCTGGCAACCAGACTAAGAGAGGTAACTTTTCAAAACTAAATACGGTATTTGCAAGCAAGTATAGTTTAGTGATACATAACAAGGCAGTGCTTCAATCCATATCTTCAAATGTGATGCCAGAATACATTGATCACTGTGGTGTGTCTGTGGAAATGTATATCTCACACCAAAGGCCAGAGGGCTTCTGATGTGATGCCATAATACATTGATCACTATGGCGTGTCTGTGGAAATGTATGTCTCACACCAAAGGCCAGAGGGCTTCTAATGTGATGGCATAATACATTGATCACTATGGTGTGTCTGTGGAAATGTATGTCTCACCAAAGGCCAGAGGGTGTATAGATTACAATGAGCTCACTCAGGCTATAGAAGACATCAGTGTCGTTTAATAGGCCACATGAAACCAGGGATGCATTTTGATGGCCTGACCAAGTGAATCTGTTCTGACTTAGATTTCATTATGCGTGAAAACAGCTTTGGTCATACTAGACAGGAAGAAAAAGTTCACAGATCTAATTCTAATTGATAATCATTGATAATCATTCGATTTCAGTTCTAAAAGGAAAAGAATATATTTTATTAACATCATCAATTTATCTAATGGATAATTATTTCTCTTGACATGCAACGCTATCTTCCTGTGTTTTCATTACTGAAGGTAATTAAATGGCCCTGTTACACTTTGGTTGGAAGTGATGTCACATGATCACAACTAGATCACCAGAATGGCAAACCGATGATCAGAGTGAAGCAAGTTCATGATCAGAGCATCATCATAACACAGTAGTGTCAGATTGTGTGACACTGTAGAGTGTAACTTTAGTGTACAAATTAGGGATATCACTGATGATATATTAATTGTGTGACACTGTAGAGTATAACTAGTGTACAAAGTAGGGATATCACTGATGCTATATTAATTGTGTGACAATGAAGAGTGTAACTTTAGTGTATTAAGTAGGGATATCACTGATGATATATTGGATGTGTGACACTGTAGAGTGTAACTTTAGTGTACAAAGTAGGGATATCACTGATGATATATTGATTGTGACACTGTAGAGTGTAACTTTAGTGTACAAAGTAGGGATATCACTGATGCTATATTAATTGTGTGACACTGAAGAGTGTAACTTCAGTGTACAAAGTAGGGATATCACTGATGATATATTGGATGTGTGACACTGTAGAGTGTAACTTTAGTGTACAAAGTAGGGATATCTCTAATGATATATTGATTGTGTGACACTGTAGAGTGTAATTGATTGTGTGACACTGTAGAGTATAACTTTAGTGTACAAAGTAGGGATATCACTGGTGCTAGTATTTATGCTTTGTGTGGTACCGTACTTGTGTACACACCTTAAAACAGACAAAATATGTTCACTGTACTTCAGATCAAATTACTATTGAATTGTGTGATGATTAGCTGTGTTAACAATCTCCCTGGAGTTCTTTATAATCTAAACTTAATCAACTGCAATGGCTTGTGAAAGCAAATCCCCACTCTTTTTACTGCAGATTTAAACTCCCCTTCTCTATACTCCTCACACCCAAACAGTGATCCAGGGTCAGGATGCGAAATTCATCACAGATTCCAACTCCCCTCCTGCATACTCCTCACACCCAAACAGTGATCCAGGGTCTTGATGCGAAATTCATCACAGATTCCAACTCCCCTCCTCCATACTCCTCACACCCAAACAGTGATCCAGGGTCAGGATGCGAAATTCATCACAGATTCCAACTCCCCTTCTCAATACTCCTCACACCCAGACAGTGATCCAGGGGTCAGCATGTTAAATTCATAGCATATACCAGTATAATGTGTCTTCCTGCCATGACTCTATATATAATGTTTGGTCAGAAAATATTTGAAAATGTTGTTCTAACTGAAAATTGTGTGCATCTAACCTTTGACCCTCTCGCAGGGACTCCAGGGGTGGGAACCCAAGATGATAGCCTTGGTTGCAGATAGTTGTTCCAAGGCAATTAATGCAACCGCAAAGTTTAATGAATTTCCACCTAGCAGTTGAGGAGGAGATTTTGTAATGGACAGATGGATTAATGGAGATGGGCAGATAGATAGAGGGTATCACAGTATCCTCCTGCTAAAACATGGGCATAGTAAACTTGATTTAGCCGGTCTACGTCCATTTCCAAATGAGGTTCATTTCCACTTGAGGTATTCTTGAAATGATTGCACATCTGGACCACATGGTATCGAGTTGAAATGTAATCTAAGATGCACTCAGGGCATACCCCACCCCACCCCTTTATCTTTAATAGACTTTCCCATATTCTTGCATTTGATGGTACTGGGCTTGGCAGAATTGGGAATGTCCTGGAAATCAAGAAGTGATGATTCAAGAGCTAGTGCTTTAACCCCTGCAATTTCCAGCTACCTGACGAAAGTGACTGAACTTTCTGCTGGCTTTTCATTGCCTATACTTTGTAATCCTTTTGCATCTAGATAGAAAGTTATTCCAAGAGAGTGATAGCTACCTGTTGTTTCTAATAAGCTGTGGCACATGTTCAAAACTTTAATCAACTCCAGGCCTGGAAATTATAAAACACGTGAGTTTGAGTTTGAACTTGAGATTTTGTTTTAACCAATCACAATTGATGTTACTTTTGAAAGCTCATTTCTGATATTGGAAACCCAAGCTTGAGCATTTTCTGGTTTCCAGGACAACCAAAGCATTTTACTCAGAGATGGAGTAAACAGTCTGGTGTACATTTATTTTGGGGCTAAATAAATCTTAAAATGCACCTGTGAACCCTATATATGTGAAGAGTTGAGTGCCAGACATAATGATCAAGGTCCTTGTGTAATGCCGGCCCACTTGGCAGCATTTTGTTCACAACATTAACTGCACATTTCTTGGCTTGATGCTACATGAAAAAGAAATGAAATTGTTTTTGGAAATTTACTCATTTCAGAGATAGGTAATTTCTAATGTGTAAAGTAATTTCTCAGATAGTATTAGTAAATATAAAAGGCTCACTCATATGGCTGCTTACATTAATTTTGAAATGCTGAGATATTGTTATAGATTTTGATTATCATAGACAGTTTGCCTGTATTCGACCAATTTTACATGTCATCTCGGAGAATCATTTCTTGATCCATTATTTGTTAAAAGGAAAACTTCCATGTGCAACTAGAAATTTTTTTTTTCTCATATATATAAAAGTTTGTGTTGCTAACAGTTTTCCCAACTCGTCACTTCGGTTTCATAGATTCTGCATCATATCATTAAGTGTGTCATATATATACGACCAACTTAACTATATCCAAACAGTAAATAGTTTGTTTTTCCCATACACTTACCACATGACCTTAATGTCAAACACTGTCAACTTTTTTTTTCTGGATCATATCCTGTATATAATAAAGACCAGGACAAAGAATCACCATCTTTGTTTCCTAATGGTGAAGTCATACCATCAGATAATTGTCCCTTGCAGAGTGTTGCTGTCACATTTTCTGGGATAAGTGTAATAAGTATACTTGACTTGCCATGCATGAAACAATCTCTGTGACTTCTGTTTCCAAAAAGATGACTGTCCATCCTTGTCTTTACATATATAGAGGGTACAATCAACCCGTCATCCCCCACCAATTAATAAAACAAACAAAAAATACAAAAAGTAGACACTTACACATCAAGCTCCTCTGGCACTGGCCAGCCTTCTTTAAAAGTGCTCGACTCCCAACATTTTGAAAACCACTGGCAGTCTTTATTTTTTACTTTCAATTCACATTACTCCAAGCATATGTGTAGCATATTCTACAAACTTTGTCCAGCTTCCATTTGTAAATTGTCATATTTTATGGACTGGGCGTTTAAAATGTAATACATTTGCTTCAGTTGATGAACTCCTCATTGCTTTCAGAAACTTAAAGCCACTAGTTAGTAATCTGGGTTGAAGTCATCTCATTTTTAATGTCAATTTATTAAAACAAGTTCAAACTGTGTAAGAGGGAAACCTGAGCCCAGTTTAAAGATCTTTATAAGAAGCAAGGCTTAATTACCATCTATACTCACATATAAGCTAATACCAACTGCAAACTACATAGACCCAGATCTGCCATCGCATAATGTGCCGGCAGATCTGGGTCTATGCAGTTTGTAAGGACGAATCAGTAGAGCAAACAACATAGACCCTGATCTGCTGGCGCATTATGCGATGGCAGATCAGGGTCTATGTTGTTTGCATTTGGACCCGGCTTATACGTGAGTATAAATGGTAAGTTTTGCATTCTTGAAGTACCATACATCAAAATATAGTGAGAAAAAAAAATTTAAGTAATAAATTTCCATGTCATGAACTTCATTTGCTGTTTGTGCAGTGGGTAAACTACAAAATACATTTAGACATTATTTGTTTTTCACTGATTAAAGAATAATTTTTATTGAAATTGTTCCCATACTTTTTGTATATTTAGGGAGCCATTTTCTTTTAATATTAACAGAGAGCCAGTCCAGATGTCAACTGAAAATTCCATGATCATCTTACATACAAATTTAGCCAAACACACTAGGAGATTTAGTTTTATTTCTCTTGAAATATCACTCGATTAGTTAATATAATTAATTCTGCTGTTTTTGTGATTATGTTTAGGCTATTATTATTAATATTATTATTATTATTATTATTATTATTATTGTTGTTGTTGTTGTAGTTATTTTTATTATCTTGCACACTACAGGCTTTCTCTATTTTTCTAATTGTAGAGAGAATTGTTTCCATGATAGAAGTGGGACTGAACAATACAGGAAATAAGTTGTCAGACTGGTATTCCATTCCTGTGTCAGAGCATAGACTGGCTGTCAATCATCTTTTTACAGACCTAGAAGAATACATGAAAAGGAGTGTGTTATTGCCAAACAGTGTTGCCAAATTTTTTGACAATGTTTTCCCAGTGATAGTAAAAAATAGCATTTTTGACAAAGACTCTTCCAGTACATTGACACAACATGTGCATCATTGCCTATCAAAACATAGACAAGACATTCGGCCAAAACCATTTGGGGATTTCCCAGCCAAGATAGTTGAGAATTTGAACAGTGCGTTATCAATAAGCCGAGCCTATCTTGATGCTTTATACATTGTCTTAGAGACTATAAATACGACAGATTTCTTGGTGTTGGAAGATGACTGCAAGCATGCCCTGACAAGGTTACAGTACTGCTCACACTGCCACGGTTTGATGCAGTACAAGCCATGTAAGGGGTTTTGTACCCAGGTTATGCGGGGCTGTCTCACCATACTCTCCGAGATTGGTCCAGAATGGGACGATATAATTGGGTCAATTGAAATCCTTGTACGCCGTATGGGTGGGGAGAGCAGCATTGATAAAATTCTTCAGCGGTTGCCAAATATGATATCAGATGCCATCATGCATGCCATGGTCAATGCACCAAAATTCTTCCAAAGTGTAAGTGTGATGTTTCTTTGTTACTTACTTACTTTTTTGCCAGTCTGACTGTTTACTTTAACTTGCTCTGTTTTACTTTAACTTACTCATGTATGCACTTAAAGCAGTAGCGGAATGAAAAAGTTTCAGCATATTTTCTGTTTCCTTTTGATAAAATAGGAACACCTTTCAGATTTGACATTGATTTGCAGTGCGGTTATGAAAACAGAGTTTAAATGCATCCATCTCTGATGTCTTACCAGTAAGATTTAGTTGCCTGCTTGATTTCCAGGCCTAACTGGAAGTGAGTTTTAGTGTGTAGTTGTACAGAATAGGGGTGTTAACAGTGTCCAAGTAATTAAGCACAGTGATGATATTAAATATATGCAACTAAAGCTTGAACTTCTAATAAGATGTTAAACCTAAGAAGGCCGTTTTACAAAAGCATGTTTATCTTGTTTATAGTAAATTAATATTGTAAAACTTCATTAATGGCTAATGGGCTCTAATACCCACTGAGACAGGAGTATTGAAAATCTGGGGCCACTGTACAAGATAAATTCACAATTTTTTTTTCTTTTCAGTTTTGTCCTAATGGACAAATACTGTTTGCAGGAAAGTGTGTTTAATAGTTGAGATAATATGCACAAGTCTGATAATGCTTTAAAAGAGGGTGATGTGGTTATCTATTACCATTGCTGCATTGACAGTGGGTTTAGTAAGCCACTCCCCTCTCTTCTTAAAAGAATGAGACTGTCTTCAGTACTTGAAATTGATTGATTTATTCATTCATTTAATTTTGTCAACATCTAACCCCATAAAAAATGCATGAATTAAATTTATATGTTATATCTATCTATATATATATATATATATGTGTGTGTGTGTGCGTGTGTGTGCATGCACAAAAGAACTATTGAACTAGTAAATTGGGCCAAAAAATAATATATATAATTACCACAAGAATTTTCATTGGAATCTATTTCAGTTAAAATTATTACCTTTAGCTATTGGTACCTAATTATTTATATTTTTTTATATACATTTTTTTTGTTTGGGCTAATTTACTAGTGGAGGCCACTCCCTTCCTTCAGCAACTTCATTTTTTAAAAAAAACATTGATAAACTTCCATAACATATTCTCTACCCAACGATCCTATGTGGCTTGAAATTTGCTTTTTATTCTACCTGTAGCCATGGGTTTTACCGAGATATTAAGGATGCTTGCTCTTTGTTTACTCCTTAGCTACAGGCTAAATGGTGATACTTATGGTGACATTGTTACCCAGGTGGTCAACCAGTATACCAGATATGTGGCAGTTCCTTGAAGTGATCTAGGACAGTATATCTGTTAGGGACTGACCATTTCATTATTGCAATGGGGGGAGGGGTGCCTACAATTTTCTTTTGAACCAAAATATAATATTTTAAAAAAAATCTCAAGGTAATTCCTTTTTTTCAGGTAATATAATGGATATAATTAGTTATTTTTTCTACAAATCAGGTTGGTTGTGGTTAGGGTTTAACGCTACTTTTTCAGCACATGATAGGCTATACATGGTGGCCAGTATATTTGGTGGAGGAAGAACCCGAGAAAACCCCGGGAAGAACCACCGACCTGTTAAGCTTTCTCACACACCCACGTTGGCCGAGCCCGAGACTCGAACCCACGTGGACAGAGGTGAAATGTCAGTGATCTGTAAAGGCGAGCGCCTTAGACCACTCAGCCACTAAAACCACTTATACAAGTGGTTTTACATACGAAGTGACAGTAGTTGATTTTAGTGTTTTTTTCATGTCCTTTGAACATGCTAATTCATACATATGAGGCCAAAGGCTTACAAAAAATAATGGACCCCCATCCAAACATACATGTACTTTAGATGTGATGGATCAGGGGCATTATTGGAGTAGCTGGAGGCTGAGCATGTATAAAAACCCCCAATGACAATGTTTATCACCCAATTGTTTTTCTTATTAGACAACAAAAACAGGTTTTAAAATATGGCATGATGTGTGGGCACGGGCTCTTTTATAGCAGGTGTCACATGATTTTATTGATCTTTAAAGAGCTCCTCTCAAGCAAGCGTTAGGGTAAAAATCTAATTTATACATGCTCAGCCTCCAGCTTACTCCAATGATGCCCCCTATCCATCACATCTAAAGTATGCTTGGATGGGGGTCCATTGACATTCTCAAGTTCTCAAACACAAGACAATTATACCCATTGTAAGACACTATTGAAATGTTTGTCAAAAAATATCAGAATATGTAATTCTCTGTCACACCAAATGATAAGGAGAGTCATAAATCATGTAAAATTTTGTACAGCTTATCATAGACTTTACTTCTTGAAATTTTATTAGAAATTGCATTGCAAATGATAGTGTGTTAATATGCAAACAAGCCCCCACCCCCTCACCACAAGAAAACCAAACTAAAAGCAAAATTGCTGTTGTCAAATCTGGCCCTTCATTATTTGATTTCTGCATACCCATCCCATACTTCTTATAATGTCTAGTTGATATGAAATAGAAAAGGTACCAATCTTGTATTCAATATGGCTACCATGGCACCCATCTTGAAAATCTTGTTGTTATTACTAAAAAAAACCCCAAAACAACAGAAAGTCATATCAGCACAGGGTTTCAACCAGAAGACTTCTTATGATGTCTTGTTGGTCCTAAATGAAAATGGTGCCAATCTGAAATCCAATATGTCCACCACAACAACTAATTTGAAAATCTTGTTATCACTGAAGAATATCAGAGATAGTTCAACACTAAGCAGTTAAAAGGAAGAAATAGTCTTATCTTGAATTTGTGGAGATTGTTTTCAACCAGTACAGTGTCAGTCCCTTTGAGGGACTCTTGTTATTAATAGCCAAAGATAGAGGTTTGTTTTCTTGGTAATGAAACTTGCATGATCTGACCAAAGTAAATTATTGTCAACAAGAATACAAAGAATTTTGTCCTTGGACACCACTTTCAGTTTTTCATTATTATAGAAAAGGCTCAAGTCATCTGTCGTTAAGTTTGCTCTTTTTTTGCTGTGTTGTTCTTGATGAAACCTTTTGTTTTATCTGTATTTACAACCATGCCATTCTCTTTACACCACATTTGAAGCCTGTTTAATGCCATTTGAAGATTATTTTATAATTCAGTTTTAATAGCAGCAATACATTTACCCATCACTATTATATAGCTTTATTCCTTTTTCGTGTCGAAAAACTCGTCCGTTCGATGTGAAAACATTCTCCCACTTAAAGTGGAGAATTTGTCAACAAGCCACGTCACGCCCGTGCATCTCTCTGCGCCTGCGCGAACATCCATCTTTTTCATGGACGCCATACCTGGTGGTTGTGTCGCAAAAACGTAACCTGAGGAAATTGTCTGCTGCGGTTTTTCAACTACATTTCGGACTTCCCTCCTTCTAAATTCATCTGTGTTACAGTTGTCCGTCTTGGCTATATGTGTTTTATGCCACTATTCGTCAGTGTTTAGTTCTAGGAAGAGTTTTTCTAGTTCTCCACGTGTACTCTACCCTTAGAGGGGTTAGGGTAAACAATATGTCTTGTTTCTTTTCAGGTACACGGTAAGTCGTCTATGTCATTACAACACGACATAGAACAACTGTGATAGCGCCGCAATTAACAGGCGCATAATTTTACAGAATTAATATTGCATTTATATATTATTCTCCTACTATTTCAATTGTTTCTTTATTATCTACGCGTGTCGCGTCGCATGCTTTTCTTGTATTTTCCTGAGAACAATAAAGCTTGTCAAGTGAACTAGCTTCTAATATCTCTTGGGAAGAACATATATATGTATATTGTTTACCTGTAGCAAACTAACCACTGTGGTGCAGATAGCCCGCAAAGTATATGGTGAACGGGTATGTATAGAGTACGCGACTTACCAAAAAAAGGTGAGTTTTCTACGTGTAGATTTTAAAGGTGAGTTTATACGTTGTTATTATTATTGATTGATACTTCAATAATAATTATTTCAGATAATATTTATTTCAGATAAAAGAAACAATGTCAGCAAATCAGTCTGTAGGTAAGTGTGGCCATAAGAAGGCCGCATGGGATACACACTCAGACTGTCTTACCTGTTCCAAGTGTAAGCGGAACAGTCGCTGCAATATTTGTACAATTGGACCAATGAAACCTGGAATCTTGCTGATTCCAGGCGTACTTATAGAGGGCGGAAAAAAAAAAAAAAAAAAAAAAAAATAGTTAAATCCCCCTCATCGTCTGATTTCTCTGGATTTTCTTTTACAGGTACTCAGACTAAGGCAACATACAGCAAGAAGACCACTCTAGTTCACAAGGACATTCCGGGGCCCCAAGAGCCTGCACCAGCCTCCCCGGACATAGTTGAGGTCCCTCCTGTAGGGGCTTGTGAACGCTCCAAGAGTAAATCGCATCTCCCGGGAAGGGAGAAGACGAAAAAGAGCAGTAGTGTGTTACTTCCTTCCACCAGGAAGGAAGTGTACCACTACAAACATTCCCAAAGTAGCGTGTCGCACCCTCTCGTGGAGGGGCTACACCGCACCTTGGGTAGTAATGAAGACAGACGGACATCTGAGATGTCGTCTGACCGGTCACTGACCGGTGACCGGTCCGGTCACCGGTCAGTGTCGGGTGACCGGTCTTCCGGTCACCGGTCAATGTCTTCTGACTGGTCACTGACCGGTGACCGGTCCGGTCACCGGTCAGTGTCGGGTGACCGGTCCACCGGTCACCGGTCAATGTCTTGTGGCCGGTCACTGACCGGTGACCGGTCCGGTCACCGGTCAGTGTCGGGTGACCGGTCCGGTCACCGGTCAATGTCGGGTGACCGGTCACCGGTCACCGGGTGCCCGGTGCCGGTCACCGGGTGCCCGGTACCGGTCACCGGTCACCGGGTACCCGGTACCGGTCACCGGTCACCGGTCTTTGGTTGATCACCGGTCACCGGTCACATCGTTCCGGTGACCGGTCATCCAATGCCGGTCACCGGTCATAGGCCACCGGTCTTTTCGTACCGGTCACCGACGTCACAATACTGATCAACAATCAGAGGCCTCGTCGTACGGAAGGTCGCAGACCAGGGAAGGGGATCGGATCGGTATCCCCCCCTTCCCTATTATACCAATGAATCCATACGGGATATGGGGACCAACATCTCATAATAATTGGCCCCTTGTGCCCCCTTGGGCTACTGGACCCTGGACTCTGAGTAGAAACGATGTTGCGGCTCGTGTTCCGCCATCGCCTCCTCGCCAGGTAGCATCCACTAGTAGATCCCGACGCCTAGCATCATCCGCGAAAGGCAAGCGGTCTCGTCTTTCTCCTGAAAGATCTAGAACACCTAGAGCCCCTACTCAGCAACTACGGGAAATGGCGCATAGTGCGCCTCTGTTACCTTCTCCAAAGGACATTGTGTCGCCCGGCCACCCTCCTGCTCGGAGTGTTCTAGATGATGATGCTGTATCTATCATCGTCGATTCCAACGAGTACGAACTGGAACCGACTGATAGACCCAGCTTCCCTCAACCAGAGGAAGCGGAAGAGATATGGTCTTTTGATAAGGCGGTAAATGAAGTTTACCGCCTACTACCTACGGATTTGTGCCCGAAACCGTCTGGTTCACAGTCCAAGAAGATCCTCTCCAGTTTGGAAAAGATCTCCGGGGCTCAATCACAATCAGATCTTCTGCTCCTTCCGCATTCCTCTACAATTGAGGAAATATCACAGAGGTTCTCCTCAGGCCAGGACATCGCTAGACGGCGCAAAGGGGGGCTGTCCCAGCCTCTACTTTAAGACCTTTGGTCTCTGCCTCTAGTTACCCGGGTACATTCCCCGAAGTGGCCGTTAAACCTCCTCAATTGGATGCAGATGCATCTCAAGTCGGCTTGACAACGGGAACCTGGGCACGCCTTCCTATTAAGACGATCGAAGCCATTGAGCAGAAGGTCCGTCTTCTGACCACCATAGCTTCTCATGCGGACCTCTTCTCAGCTACGTCGTTTAGTATGCTGAGGGAGGCCTCTCTAAATCCAGCCGCATTACAGCGTGTGCTGGAAGCTGTTGCCAAGACATCTCGGCATTCACTCGCTATTGCAATGGCCCTTTCAGCGGAACTCCTACACATCCGTCGTGATGTTGCACTGGACTCCTCGAGGGTCTTACTTAGCCACAGTAAAGACCTTCTAAGGGCTGCTCCCTTGGAAGCTGAGAGTCTCTTCGGAGGTCTCATTCCCACTGTGGCCTCACAAGATTTGAAGGACCATCAACATAGGTCCTTCACAACTGCACCTGGCCCATCGCAATCGGCCAGGAAGCGTACTAATGTGCATCGACCTCAGGGGCCACCTGCTAAATTCTTTAAGCAGGTACAGCCCCAATATAGTGCACAACCTCAATATAGTGCACAACCTCAAGTGAGACCTCCTCGTCAGTCAGGTCCTAGGCGTGGACCTAGACGCCGAGGAGCCCCTAGGAAGAAGTTCTACAACCCACCTTCCTTTCCCAAGGAAGGAGGGGGGGGGGACGGCCCTAGGGACTCGCACCCTCTCCTGCCATCCATTCCTCTCCCAAACATCCCCGTAGGGGCTCGCCTAGGCCTCTTTTCAGAGGCTTGGGCAAGTATCACGGACGATGGGTGGGTCCTTTCTCTTGTAAGCGAGGGTTACCGTATTCAGTTTCAGGAACAACCTCCACTATCAAGGACCCCCGTATTCTTTCATCAGTCCAATCTGGTGAAACTAAGGGAAGAGGTAAATACCCTTTTACAAAAAGGGGCAGTCGAGAGGGTCCTGAACGATCAGTCCCCTGCATTCTACTCCCGAATCTTCCTGGTCACCAAGAAAGTGGGAAATTTCGCCTTATTATCGATCTCTCCCCCTTAAACCGTTTTCTTTTGGAGGAACATTTCAAGATGGAGACCACCTCCTCAATCCGAAATGCGATGCGGCCATCGGATTGGGCGGTCTCCATCGACCTTCAAGATGCATATCTTCACATTCCGATTTTTCCACCTCATCGGAAATATCTCCGGTTTTGCTTGGACCAGGAAGTTTTTCAATTCCGGGTTCTACCGTTCGAATAGCTTCCGCACCCAGAGTTTTCACCCGAGTTATGGGAGTAATAGCGTCTTATCTACGAGTACGGGGAACTCCGATCCTCCAATACTTCGACGACTGGTTAATCCACAACGTTCAGGTTCAGTCCCTCCAGCAGGATCTGTTCCGTTGTTGGTCCACAGTAACTCGATTGGGTCTTTTACCCAACCTCGAGAAGTCAGAACTGATTCCATCCCAAGACTTCGTTTATGTAGGAATCAACTTCCTCACAAACCAGAACTTAGTCCGGATTCCCCGAGAGCGTATAGATCGAATCCTGGCACTCTTAGAGACACTACGAGTAAAAACCGTGTTGTCTGCTCGCCCTTACCTATCCCTACTGGGAACCTTGAACGCCACTGCAGATCTGGTTCCCTTAGGACGGCTCCATATGCGCCCTCTACAGTTTCTCCTACTCGCACGGTGGAAACCGCACAAGGATTCTCTATCAGCTCCGATTCCTCTAGGAACAGATTTCCATCATCATCTGCGATGGTGGATGAATCGAGACAGATTCCTAGCTGGGGTCCCCATGCACGCTCCGGATCCCCACTCCTACCTGTTCGCCGATGCGTCAGATTCCGGTTGGGGTGCTCATCTAGAGCCAGAGGGGATAACTCTTCAGGGCCTTTGGACCCTACACGAGTCGTCCCTCCACATAAACAACCCAGAAATGAAGGCTGTCTTTCTAGCATTACAAGGGTGCGTCGACAGGGTAAGGGGTCGTTGTGTCATGGTCTCCTCCGACAACACGTCCGTCGTAGCGTATCTCCGACGTCAAGGAGGCACACATGCCCCTTCTCTTTGCGTGGAGGTCTGGAACCTCCTCCGCTGGGCTACCTCGGAGAACATCTCCCTCCGAGTTCGCCACATCCCAGGGAAAAGAACATCTTAGCGGACAGTCTGTCCAGGCCAGGCAAATCAGTTCTCACAGAATGGACTCTTCACCGCGAAGTGACAGAGTCCCTTTTCTCACTATGGGGAAGGCCCCTCGTGGACTTGTTTGCGACCAGGCTCAACAACAGACTCCCCTTTTACGTCTCCCCAGTCCCGGACCAGAGAGCGTGGGCAGTGGATGCGTTCAGCTTCCAGTGGGATCGTCTGTTCGCATACGCCTTCCCACCGTTCCAATTGCTTCCCCAAGTGCTGCAAAAAGTAAGAACTTCCACTGCCCGGATCATTCTCATAGCTCCATTATGGCCCCAACGATCGTGGTTCAATGATCTTCTAGATCTATTGATAGATCAACCCAGATCTCTCGCTCAACGGAGGGATCTTCTGTCACAACACAGAGGCTCCTTCCTACACAACAGCCCACACATTCTCCACCTTCACGCTTGGTTCATCTCAAGCGATCTATCCGCCAGAACAAGTTTTCGGGCCGGGTTGCCAGTTGCATCATTCAGGCCAGGAGAGCTTCTACATCCAAGGTCTATGATGCCAGGTGGAGAATCTTTTGTGATTGGTGCAGTAGGAAACGTGTTGATCCCAGCTGTTCCTCTATAACTGCCATTGCTGATTTCCTTTTGTTCCTTTTCGAGAACAAAAGATGTTCAGTATCTACTATCAAGGGCTATAGAGCCGCCATTTCTAACACTTAAATTCTCTCAGGGCTCGGAGATTGGTTCAGATCCACACCTTGCCGATCTCATTAAGTATTTTGAGCTTCAGAGACCTGTCACTCGCTCTCTGACGCCTAGATGGAATCTATCATGTGTTTTATGGTCCTTAACAAAAACCCCCTATGAACCATTGAGTGAGGCATCCTTCAGGATCTCACACTCAAGACGGTATTTTTACTCGCTTTGGCGTCTGCGAGAAGACGTAGCGAGATTCATGCATTGTCGGTGGACACTGGCTGTCTCCGTTTTGATGGCAATTTTGAATCCGTTTCCCTCCTTTGTCAGCCAGGATTTTTAGCCAAAAATCAATTACCTGCGGTAGCTCCATCACCTATAGACATCCCCAGTCTTAGTCGAATCTGTGCTGGGGATGATCAAGATAGGCTCTTATGCCCAGTTAGGGCACTGCGTTTCTATCTAAATGCTTCAAAAGTGAAAAAGAAGGGCAGGAAACGTCTTTTCCTACCTCTTAAGGGCTCCGTTGATATTTTGGCCTCCACGATTTCAAGGTGGATTGTCACCACAATTAAAGAGCTTACCAGTCCCTTACTGATAGAGACCTTCCCTTTATGAAACTAAAAGCCCATGAGGTTCGAGCCGTCGCTGCCTCATGGGCCTATCTAAATCACTCGTCTCTGGAGGACGTCATGAAGGCAGCATTTTGGCGATCCCATACTACCTTTTCGTCCTTCTACCTCCGCTCATTAGCACATCAAAGCGCAGGCATATTTTCTCTGGGTCCCATAGTTGCGGCACAACATGTGGCCCAGAAGGACTCCAGCAAATAGTAAAGTGGACATCTCCCCTCAAATGGTGAGTAGTTTACATTTTTCCTCTGTTTTTGATCAGTTTAACATCAGCCGACCCACCTAACTGACAAATTCAGCTATATAATAGTGATGGGTAAATGTATTGCTGCTATTAAAATGTAGTTTTTTGGGGGGTAAAACTAATTTTAATTATGCAATACTTACCCATCACTATTATCAAATGCCCTCCTCCCACCCCGCTCTGATGCCCTGGCGTAATTTCGTCTATGAAAAAGATGAATGTTCGCGCAGGCGCAGAGAGATGCACGGGCGTGACGTGGCTTGTTGACAAATTCTCCACTTTAAGTGGGAGAATGTTTTCACATCGAACGGACGAGTTTTTCGACACGAAAAAGGAATAAAGCTATATAATAGTGATGGGTAAGTATTGCATAATTAAAATTAGTTTTACCCCCCAAAAAACTACATTTTGCAGCTGTGTTCATCAGAGAAAGTAGTATCGTCTGCATATAGATCAGTTGATGACACTCTACTTTCAATCTGTAGGGGAAGGTCATTTATGAAAATAGCAAACAGAAGTGGTCAGAGTAGAGATCCTTGTGGCACATCATTTTGAACTTGTTTACTTTCAGACACATGTCCATTTAAAGTCATTGTTTGAAATCTGTCATTCAAGTATGAAGCACACCATTTATGAGCTGTGTCACTAGATTGGTAGATTTTAATTTTTTAAAAGTTCATGATCTACAAAATCAAACGCTTTTCAAAAATCAACCATAGCTCCCAACTAACTTTCCTTCATCTGAAGCCAGCAGCCATATGTCAACCATTGATATTAGTGCCAGTTCACAAGAATGATTGTGCCTAAAACCAGATTGTTTATCATGGAGAAGTTTGTGGTTATCGAGATAAGTCATAAATGACTCGTGCTTTTCAATCAATTTTGAAAGAGTTGGAAGGATAGAAATTGGCCCAACATTTTTAAAAGTCATTTTTGCCCCTGCCTTGTGTATTGAAGTTACCTTTGCAGTTTTCCATAAATGGGGAATTGACTAGTCTTCAGACTCTGATTGCATATGAATGCAATTGTCTCTACAATAGCAGGTGCTGCTGCTTTCATAAGCTTTGGGCCTGTTGATTTAGTAATATCAATGATTTGAAAACAATTTAAAAGAAAAGTTAAATTTATTTCAGTAATTTCAAACTATCATCTTCTGACAACCTTTCAGCACAAAATCCTCTGAGATGGGAGTGATTTGATGCAAATTTAGGTTCTTGAAGCTTTGAGGCCATATTCACAAAAAGTTCATTAAACATATTTGGAGTTTGTAAAGGGTCATCAGTGCATACACTGTCAATGTTCAGAGATGGAATATCAGTCATCTACTTGGATTTTCCAGCTCCTAATTCATTAAATAGTCTCCAAATAGTTTTATGGCTGTTCCCTTTTCATCAACAGCTTTTTGATAATGTGTCTTTTTTGCAGTTCTAATCATTTTTATTACTTTATTTCTCCCAATTTTATACTCTTCACTACCTGAAGTTTTCAAGTAGTCTCTTGTTTTAATAGTTTCCGATATTTCTGGAGTAATCCAGCCTGGTTGATGATTATGTTTTATTTTATGCATTTGTAATGGTGCTTGTTGATTGACTACATTCAAAAAGAAGTCAATCAATGTACTTAAGACTTGTTTTTGAATATAGTCAATCAGCACACACCATTAAAAAATAAATAGCAAATCTTCTGTAGGATTGTGGTATCTAGAATTTTTAAAAAGTCTTACAATATAGCCCCATTATGGGAGCTAAATCCAAGCATTTCAACAGTCATTTATAGGTTTGTAGGTTAAATCCAAGCATTTCAACAGTCATTTATAGGATTGTAGGTTAAATCCAAGCATTTCAACAGTCATTTATAGGATTGTAGGTTAAATCCAAGCATTTAGACAGTCTGGCATATGATTGGCTTTGGGGCTCAGTCAGAGCATTTAGAGAGTCTGGCATCTCATTGGCATTGGGGTTCTGAAATCCCAACATTTAGCATGTCCTGTATAGGATTGGCATTCGGGCTGTGAAATCCCAACATTTAGCGTGCCCGGTATAGGATTGGCATTGGGGTTGTGAAATCCAAGCATTTAGAGATTCTCATGTCGGATTGGTATCGGGGCTCTGAAATCCCAACATTTAGTGAGTCCTTTATATGATTGGCATTGGGGCTCTGAAATACCAACATTTAGTGAGTCCTTTATATGATTGGCATTGGGGCTCTGAAATCCCAACATTTAGTGAGTCCTTTATATGATTGGCATTGGGGCTCTGAAATCCCAACATTTAGTGAATCCTTTATATGATTGGCATTGGGGCTCTGAAATCCAAGCATTTAGAGAGTCCTGCATAGGATTGGCAATGGAGCTCTGAAATCCAAGCATTTAGAGTCTGGCGTATGATTGGCATTGGGGCTCTGAAATGCCAACATTTAGTTAATCCTGT
Organism: Margaritifera margaritifera; assembly: GCA_029931535.1. NCBI lineage: Eukaryota > Metazoa > Mollusca > Bivalvia > Unionida > Margaritiferidae > Margaritifera > Margaritifera margaritifera. The sequence continues at coordinate 2,728,447 of JAQPZY010001438.1, forward strand.
ATAGGATAGGCATTGGGGCTCTGAAATCCAAGCATTTAGAGAGTCCTGCATAGGATTGGCATTAGAGCTCTGAAATCCAAGCATTTAGAGTCTGGCATATGATTGGCATTGGGGCTCTGAAATCCCAACATTTAGTGAGTCCTGTATAGGATTGGCATTGGGGCTCTGAAATCCAAGCATTTAGAGAGTCTGACATAGAACTGACATTAGGGTTGTAAAATCGGAACATTTAGAGTCTCTGGCATAGGATTGACATTGGGGCTCTGAAATCCCAACATTTAGAGAGTCTGGCATAGGATTTACTTTTGGGGTTTTTAAATCCAAACATTTAGAGAGTCTGGCATCTGATTGGCATTGGAGCTCTGAAATCCAAGCATTTAGAGAGTCCTGTATGGGATTGGCTTTGGGGTTCAATCCATTGCAAGCATTTAGAGTGCCTGGTATAGGACTGGTATTGGGGTTTTGAAATCCAAGCATTTAGAGAGTCTGGCATGGGACTGGCATTTCAGTTAACTCCAAGCATTTTTAGAGTCCTGTATGGGATTGGCATTGGAACTCACTCCAAGTGCTTGAAGTGTTTGGCATAGGATCCGCATTGAGGCTCTGAAATGCAAGCATTTAGAGAGTCTGGCATAGGATTGGCATTGGATCTAACTCCAAGCATTTAGAGAGTCCTGTATGGGATTGGACTAAGGGCTCTGAAATCCAAACATTTAGAGAGTTTGACATGGGAAGAGGACAGCTGGGCTTAATTTAAGTCTTGCATTAAATTGGAGCCTGAGTGTGCATTTATCCTGGCATTTAAAATGTTTTGTTTGCAAGGAGCACAGTCCTGCAAGAGCTTGGAAATTCTTGTGTCTTCACATAATCAGAACATCCTCAGTCTTTTCCATTGCATCCTAGAAAACGACCTCAGATGTAAACAGTGGACATTTTGAAGTGCCCTCAAACCATATTTGTTATTACATACTAATATCTTATACGATATCACAACATTTCAATGATGTTTCATCACTGATAGCAATGTAAGCTATAGTTTGAGATGGTGGAAACTGAATAATGTCTTCAATTTGTTTCATTAAAAAGTTACAAGAATAACATAAAAAATGACAAGTGTGCTTTTATTGATTGTTAAAACATTGTCAGATATTATTTTCAACACCTGTCTTTCATAGCGAACATCTGTTCTTCACATACATGTATGTAACTAGATTTTGTCCACCAAAACCTTACCAATTTGGGAAGTATCACTGAATACATCAGAGTCTCTTTCAGAGACTTGAAGTTATTTGACTCGCATCAGAAAGAGACGAGACTGGCTGCTGATACTTTTTATATGCCTGACTTAAGGTGGAGTGTATTATGTTATGTCTGTCCAATTTGATTTCTGCACAGTAACTTTAATTGCCCATAATATACAGGTACCAAACTTTGTGGATGGTCTGTAGATAGGGTAGGGAAGAACCTTATTGGTTTTGGGCTGAAAAACTTGAAGGTCAAGGTTACTGACTGAAAGAAGAAAAATGGTTTCCACACAAGAACTGGAGTTCTTCATCATTTGTGGTTACCAGACTTTTTTGGATGGCTTGTACTTAGTGTAAAGGAAGAACTCGATTAATTTTGGAGTCAAAATGTAAAATGTCAAGTTCACTGTGACTGAAAGAATAAAAAAAATGGTTTCTGCTCAAAAACATTAGTTCTACATGATATACCTCAAAGTTTGTGGATAGCTTGCACTTGGAGTAAGGGAGAAGGCTATTGATTTTGGGGTCAAAAGGTCAGATGTCAGGGTCGTTGACTGAAAGAAGAAAAATGTATTCCACACAGTAACATTAGTTCGACATTGCAGAACTGGCCCAAACATTTAGAGGGCTTGCATTTAGGATAAGGAAGAAGTGTATCCATTTTGGTGCCCAAAGGTCAAGGTCACTCTGACTGAAAGAAGAAAAGTGATTTATGCACACAAATTTCATTATCTACATAGAGGACTTTTAAACATGGGGTGTGTGTATAATGTGACATTCACAGTGCTCTTGTTAGGTTTACCACCCTTTCATAGACTGGCTTTCTGTCTGCATTCAACATTTACAGCTATACTAAACTTTTTCCCTAATAGACTGGTATTTAACTGCCTCATACACTAATCTGACACAGCACAAAGCTATATCCATTCTTTTTAGAAATGGTAAATCCATTCTAGAGACTGTTGATTAATACCACCATCTGATGCATTGGATTAAAAAATGTTCAGTACTGACTTACTCCTTGATTATAGCTGGAAAATATGCCAAGGTACCAATTTACAGGAACAGGCAGGATGTTCATTATGCGGATGGGATTCTATGAGGCCCACTTGGGATCAGCTGGGTCGTATTCAGTCTGGAATACAGTAGTCACAGTCTTAACTGTTTTATTGCAGTCTTAAAATATTCCACAGCCATCTACACTAATCTTACACACAGCTTTGAGCTACAACCCATTTTAGATCAATTTGTGTCTAGACACAACTTAGCTCCTTCATGATAGAAATAATTGTTCCACCCCCTCCCCCTTTAAGATAAATGGATGAAACTTGATAAAATAGATACTGGAAGGTTTGTCATTTTATCATTATCACATTTGGAGTCCTAACTTCAAGTTCAGTGTCACTTGGTATACTTTCCTACTGATCTCATTGCATCCATAGCAGTGAACCAATAACAATTCCATTGAAAATGTCTGTAAAGAAGCATTATTATTAATGATCCAGGCATAGGTCATGGTTTGTCTGAATTAAATTGAAAACAATAATATAAGAATAACACAGGGAAAGATATAGCACAATTACATGTACATGTGTCAAGGTCACAAAACACTGTCAGTATAAATTTCGAAGCACTAGAATTTTCTCGTTTAGATTACATTTGAATGTGAATACTTAATTCGTTGCTAATAAACTAAAGTTTACTGTATGAAACATGATATTACACGAACAAAATATCTTGTCCACCTATTTTGGGATAGACATCGGGCATAGAGTGTATTGTTTTCCAAACAACTGATTTTCAGCTGCTGGTTGATTGATAATGTGACGATTGGTAGACAGTGTAGACAAGCCTCATGTGCATGAAGGTGGCTTTCGTTTTATGATTTTTTTTGGTGTGTATATTTGGCAGTTGTGCCTAAAAATTGAAACAACTTTTGATCTGGGATTAAATATGATGATTTGCAGTTACTTAATTAGGTAGATAAATTCATTGAATTATGACTTAATGTCATAAACTTTATCCAACAATGGCAAATTGTTTGATGCACGGTTGTGTATAATGCTGGTGAACTGAGCAAGCAGTGGTGGGCTGTTTGTTTGCCCTGTAGGTAGGTTGGTAGGTAGGTAGGTAGGCAGGCAGGCAAGCAGGTAGGCAGGCAGGCACAACAGCACAAAAGTGGCTATGTATTGCCAACTAAAGGTAAAATTTTTACAAATTCATAAAATGTATTGTGCGAACATTTAGGAAGATAAACCCTTCCAAATAAATGTAAACATTAAATATCAACGCAAAGGTGTTAAAAATTCTGTAAAAATGTATATAAATTATGCAATGAAGGTAACATACGTAAAAACCTTAAAACATGATTACAATCTCTTGTACAAATTGCATTCCCTTAAAAAGTCAAATTTTTTCTCGAGTGACAATGTCCCTGTACAGTTTCTTCAAGCAGTTCATGTCAAAATACTTGTGCCTCACAGTGGAAATCTACACATTTGACAGCCCTGGATTGAACAACAATTGTATACAACTTGTTGAAGATAAACACAAAGAAGAATATTTAGTTTTATTATGGGTGGTTCAGCACAAATTAGATAAATAATTTATCAGCCTTTTTAAGAGCTGACAGCTTTCAAAAATAAGAAGCTAGCAACAAAAACTGACTATTGACATATTTTAATTGAACATTCACAAACAGAAACTTTTAACAAAATAACAAAGTGCTTAGACAGTTCTTTCTTCAAGAATGTAATATCTCACCTGATTTACAAATCACTCATTTTCTCTGGCCAAGAAACAGTGCAGTCCGATTCATTAATCAGTCAGGAAAAATCGGTGAAGAGGTTTTAAAAATTCAGGAGCCATGCCATAACTTTGTTATATCTGAATTCATGTTATAAAAAAGCGTGTTATAGTTGGGTGTACCTGATGTTTTCATGTTTTCCCTCCATTTTTTTCTGCACAGATTTACAGCTCTTCTTGGCACAACATCAGACCAATCTCTTTCTTAAGAGTGCTCGTGTCAAAATATTGATTAACATTTGTGAAACAAAATTGACTCTTTTTAAAACACTAATGTGAAAATGGCAACCTTTTAGATTTTTATGTTTATGTATCTGCTCTTTTTTGTATAAAGCAGATGTCAAAAAATACCAGTTAGATTAACCTTAGCCAGTGTGGTAGAGTCCAATAACCAATAAATTAGAATCAGAAATTCATCAACATGGTAATGATGCTGCTGCAATGTGAGATACATAAAATGGTATTGACAGAAAACATTATACGGAATTTATGACAACAGGTTGGAAACTTTTGTTTTACCCTATAAGTTACTAAAGCAATGAGGGCAGAACATTCACTTGTCCTGTATTCAGGGACTTAGATCAGCCTTTGTATCCCCATTACAATTCCTGGCCCAGTATCTGATAAGGATGGGCCATATTTATTACAAGTCCTGGCCCAGTATCAGAAAAGGATGGGCCATATTTCATTTTTTTTTATCACATTCAGCATTTTATCTATTGGATCATAATATACCCAGCACATACCAAGGGTATGATAGAAGGATAATGTTGGCTATATTCATGGTATATTCATATGCATCTATCTATAGGTCTTTTCTTAACCCCCCCCCCCCCCCCCCCCCCCCCGAAAAAAAAGAAGAAAAAACAACAGTGTACACCTATATTCATATGCATTTTGGGTCTTTTCTTAAAACAAACAAATCAACAAGCAAACAAAAAAAACTCGGGCAGCTGTATATAGACCCGGACTGATGAGGACAAAAATGTATGGAAGACTGGTTTATGGCATGGAAGACTGGCTTATGGCATGGAAGCACTATAAATTATGATACAACTTGCACGCTGGTCAGATGGAATTTAGTCAGAGAGCTGGAACATACAGACTGCTTGTACACTTTTCAGATAGAATTCAGTCAGAGACCAGTATGTACAGATAGAATTCAGTTAGAGTCTGGTATGTGCAGACAGCGTGTACACTGTTCAGCTTGAATTAAGTCAGAGGACCTGGTATGTACAGACAACTTATACACTGTTCAGATGGAATTCAATCAGAGTCTGGTATGTACGTACAGCCAATATACTGTTCAGATAGAATTCAATCAGATCAGTATGTACATACAGCCAATACACTGTTCAGACAGAATTCAGTCAGAGAGGCCAGTATGTAAAGACAACTTGTACACTGTTCAGACAGAATTCAGTCAGAGAGGCCAGTATGTAAAGACAACTTGTACACTGTTCAGACAGAATTCAGTCAGAGAGGCCAGTATGTAAAGACAACTTGTACACTGTTCAGACAGAATTCAGTCAGAGAGGCCAGTATGTAAAGACAACTTGTACACTGTTCAGATAGAATTCAGTCAGAGAGACCACTATGTACAGACATTACTTGTACACTGTACAGATAGAATTCAGTCTGAGAGACCAGTATGTACAGACAGTTTGTACACTGTACAAATAGAATTCAGTCTGAGAGACCAGTATGTACAGACATTTTGTACACTGTACAAATAGAATTCAGTCTGAGAGACCAGTATGTACAGACATTTTATACACTGTACAGATAGAATTCAGTCTGAGAGACCAGTATGTACAGAGAGTTTGTACACTGTAGAAATAGAATTCAGTCTGAGAGACCAGTATGTACAGACAGTTTGTACACGTACAAATAGAATTCAGTCTGAGAGACCAGTATGTACAGACAGTTTGTACACTGTACAAATAGAATTCAGTCTGAGAGACCAGTATGTACAGACATTTTGTACACTGTACAAATAGAATTCAGTCTGAGAGACCAGTATGTACAGACATTTTGTACACTGTACAAATAGAATTCAGTCTGAGAGACCAGTATGTACAGACATTTTGTACACTGTACAAATAGAATTCAGTCAGAGACCAGTATTTACAGACTGCTTGTACACTGTTCAGAGTTTATAGTGCTTCCATGCCATAATCCAGTATTTCATACATTTTGTTCACATCAGTCTGGGACTATATACAGCTGCCTGAGTTTTTTAAAATCATATTTTAAGGATGTATACAGTAATCAAATGCACACAAGAATGCTTAATATCATCAATATTAGATTGTAATATGGTGTGTAATAAAGATACATCTACATACCAACTTACAGTACAGATTTATGATTGCCATGGTTGCTATTATGTCTTGATTTGAAACTATTCCTTCACTCAACTGGTTGGCAAATAGAAGTTGTACTGTGGCAGATAATTATGAAAACTGCTCCACCAGAACTGTTAGAACTTTGGGGCAGATACATGTACCTGGGGTAAAAGTATTAATTACAGAGGATTTAAATTTTGACCCTTTTTCTTCGTTTATGGTAATTAAAGTTTTGCAGAAAATTGTATTTAAATTTCACTGATTATATTGAATCTTGAGTTTTGAGGTTATGTATACTGGTTGAAAGTTCACAGGTGCTCCTTTTATTTCTTGTATTACCAAGATAATTATACAGATTCATGATGTGTATACAAAAATCAATTTTATGGATCACGATTTCAATATGTAATCATCCAGGCAAGTAATTGCATCGTTAAATAATCAACCATGCACACTGGTCCCATGTGATGTTATAGAGCTGAAAGTTGATTAAAGGTGTCAGTTTCAGGTACAGATGCTATGATGAACAAACTTGACTATTTGTATTTTTTTTTTTAATTAAAAAAAAAAAATCAGAAACAGTAACTAGGACTGTTAACAATTTTATTTGTAAACAGTTTTAGTGACAACACAAAATGAAGTTTATTTAAGGCTGCTAAATTTTAATTTTGTTTTCATTTTAATGCAGTGGCCTGTCATACATTGTCCATCATCCATTGTCCATCTGTCATCCATTGGCTATCTGACTGTTTGCAAAAGTTTGTTATTGCTACTCATAAACTACTGAAAGGATTGCCATGAAACTCAGACATCCAATATGGACACCACACTGGCCATCTTTTAAAAGCCTTATTATCACTGCTTCAAAATGGATGGTCATATCGAAATGGAAGTTTCACTAAAAGACTTACAATGTCTAGATGGTTGTTAATAAATTGTATCATCTGATATCCAACATGGCCAGCACAGTGGCATTTTTAATATTTTTTAAATTGTTATTTCTCCAGAACAGAAGGTTATATTGACACGGGGTTGTTACTAAAAGACTTCTAATGATGTCTAGTTGATCCTAAATGAAAATGATGCCTATATGAAATTCAGTATGGTGGCCATCGTGAAAATCTTTTTATTGATACTTTTCCATAACAAGTAATTGCAATGACATGGGGTTTTCACAGAAAGGCTTCTTATAATATGTAGTAGTTCCGAAATGAAAATGGTGCCAATCAGACTGTCAATATGACATGGTAGTCCTCTTGGAAATCTTGTTATCACTCCTTCTTTCAATATATAGTTGTTTCTGTATTCAGTGATGTGAGTGTAAAAGTTGCAAAAGCACTGAAAGTAGGCAGTGTTTGTTGGGGATGCCAAACCCTCATTGCGGTGTAAGGGCAATGTCTCGGTAGGGGGTTCAGGGGACAAAACCCTCTGTCAGAAATTGAAGTCTGGCTTTTCCAACTGAATAAAATGCCTTTTCCTGATAGTTGGCAGTTTGTTTCTTTTCCCGACAAATTACAACAAATGGACTTACAAATCTTTAGACATGATTATTTAATGCTCACTTTAATGTCATAAGTAGAAAAAGGATACACTATCTACTGAATTAAGGGAGTGCAAGATAAAAAAATATATTAACATTGTTTTTCTTCAGTCCAATACAGGACTTGCCACTGCAATAAAAAGAAGATCTCAACAAATGCAAATTCTATTTTATAGCATATTTTTCTTTTGGCTTTGTGAGATTGATGTTGTCAGTATGTCAAACACAGTCTCTGATTTCACACTATCAGCTTTAACTAGCAACCATTCCCATCACCAAATATACCTCATTTCAGCATCTATTTTCACCTCCTCTTTTCTTATCCTATACATTCTTCATCAATGTCACCACAGGCACTTTAGCATACTTCACACACTGCCACAGTATAGTGTACTATAAAAGCAATAAAAACATATAATATAGATTTAACCAAACTTGGCATGTGGGTATATCTTGAATTTGTCTGAGACAAGTGAGTTGAATGATCTTCAGTCCATGATACCAGGTTCAAGGTCAAAGACCATGGCAAAGACTTCAGTACTGAACTTAAGGTACCTTGTGAACATGTTAGATACATGTAGTACTTTTCTTTCCAAATTTTGGTATGTTGTAGTCTCTTAACAATATTAGAGATGGTTTTAAAACTCAGCAGTTTAAAAGAATAAAAGGACTTCTAAATGGATTCCTAGAGATTCTTTTCAGCTAGAAGAGTGTCCGTCCAATCGAGGAATTCTTGTTTGACATTAAGTGTTGTCATCTCATTGATGACAATTGACAAATTCCCAAATTAGAGATGACTGTGTTTATCAATTAGCAGTGCAGTTTTTGTTTAAATCAAAGATTTTGTCTTGAAAATTATACCACTTTATTGTGCCCTCTATGTCATCGTTTAGCACTAACTCCCTTAATTATTATCAGATTTTTAAACCAAATTTAGTATGCAGCTTGACATTGATGAGACCTTGACAAAGTTCGATTGTCAGCATTCTGTGTCATCTTTTAACAGATATATTGTCCCTGATTGTCAGAGTTATAGACCCTGATTGTCAGATCCACTTGATTTCTTTTCCACAAGATAAATTTCCTACTTGCTGTTGGATTTCAACCAAATTGATATTGATGAGACATTGGCTGAATTTGGTTGTCAGCATTCTGTGTCATCGTTTAGCGGAGTTATAGCCTTTGGTTGTCAGACTCACCAACTTTTGTTTCCACACCATAGCTCCCTTAATTAGGATAGGAGCCTTATACTAATCACCGTTTCTATCCATCCATCCATGCATCTGTTCACACTTCTTTTAACCACCAAAGCTCTGTAGCCCTTACACATAATTGGATGCCATTTGGTAGGTAAATTGCCTATTACATGTTGATTTGCCTTTTAAAGGTTTCCTGTTCTCAGGTCCAATTTAAATGGAGTTTTTGCGCTTTTTCCATCAATATTAAGTCTCCACTACTATGTCAGATCCTTGCAACCAGCATAGCTCATTTAACTAATTCGGATGCACCTTTTGGGTGTTTTGATTTTGTCATATCCATTGTCAGCCTAGTTAAGACCCTTGAAACTTGACATAAGATCTTCATATTGGGACACGTTTTGATGAAGTTTGGTAAGAACATTGTTGCCTAGACTTGCATGCACCTTATTTGTGTTTGGTATTGTTGAGAATAATTATGGCTTTTTATTGCTTATTCTCCTGATTTGGTTCCTGCAAGATAACATCACCAAAAATATTTTGGGATTTCAACCAGATTTGGCATGCTGCTTGATACAGATCACATGTTGGCTGAGTTCGATTGTCAGGAATCTGTGGCATTGTTTAGCAGAGTTATCGCACCTGATTGTCAGACCTATCCACTTTCATTTCTGTACAGCAGGCATGTGCAGCTTCCTCCAGGGCATGGACGGGATAGCGATTTTTAAAGCCACACTGTATGATGTAAATGTAACCAGATAAAACCAGGTCACAGGCTGGATGTGGCCCATGGGCCATAGGTTGTACAATAACTTCCGTAATTATTATTGGATTTAAACCAGATTTGTTATGCAGCTTGATTTTCATGAGTCCTTGGCCGAGTTCAGTTTCCAAGCTTCTGCATTGTTTAGTAGGGTTACAGCCCTTGATTGTCAGATCCACCCACTTTCTTTTCCGCTTCCAACAAAATTTTATAGGCAACTTGATCTTGGTGAAGCCATCAAGTTCCTGGAATATGCTTGTTAGAGAGTATATTATGGTTCATAGTGAAAATGTTATGAAATTTGAGTGAAATATTGTGGTTAGTTTGAATTTGCCTATGTTGTATAGTAAAGTATCAGACCATCTATTAACAAAGTTTAGCACCTCCGATATTTGTATGTGGTAGCCTGACTTGAAAGAGGACAGGTGTCAGTGAAGTCCTGAATAAACAATGCTTGGCTGACAGCTGGTTAAGGCTGCAACATTTACCAAATTTTCTAAACGTGTACATGGTCATTGGTGCAAGCCACAGGCAACAATCCACAATGCTCCTTCAACACCCATGGCTGCCTGTGCTGAGATTTCCTTGTTTTTCATGTGTATGCATAAACAAAAATACGCCATCAACATAATGTAACAATCTCCACATCATAGTTCATGCAGCAAAATGAACCTATTTTAGTACTAAGATCACCGAAAGCTCTAGCTGCAAAGAGCTCTTCGATATTACTAAGAAGCTGATGTCAAGGAACAAATGTACACCACTTCCAACAACCTTCTCCCTGGTCAAACTTCCGGACCTGTTTGCAAATTTCTTCTGTGACAAAGTGCAAACCATTAGAGATCAGCTTGACAGCACAATTTCGACTCGTCAAAACACAGTTGTGATACCGAATTTTAAAGGCAACCTTTAACAGCATTTGAGCCTGTCTCTACGCATTTCTTGCGTACAATCCTGATGAAGAGTGCCCCAAAGTCATGCGAACTTGATCTGATTCCGACATCACTGCTGCTTGAGTGCTTAGATTCAATATTGCCTTCACTAACAGATGTTATTAATACCTCTCTCTCATCTTGGGGAATTCCCATCAGGTTTCAAAACTGCCATTGTAAAGCCTCTGTTGAAGAAACCAACGCTTGACCCTAACGATTTAAAAAAATACCGCCTTGTTTCTAACCTCCCATTCATGTAAAAAATCTTAGATAAAGTTGTTCTGTCTGAACTTGTATCTCATCTAAATTTAAATAGTCTTTTTAGCAATTTACAGTCTGTATATCGCTCTCACCACAGTGCCGAAACTGCCATTCTGAAAGTAGTTAGTGGCCTTCTCTCTGCTTTGGATAGTCGAAAGATTACAGTCCTCATCCTACTTGACTTGTCTGCAGCATTTGACACAATAGACCATGATATATTACTTCACTGTCTCCAGCATGTATTTGGCATTTGCGATACAGCCTTACTATGGTTCAAGTTATAGATAGTCGACAGGACACAAATTGTGGCCATAAATAGAAAACATTCCAGCCCAGTTGATCTATGTTTTGGTGTTCCACAGGGATCTGTTCTCTAACCTGTTCACTTCATTCTATACACTCAGGCCCTCTCAAGTGTCATAGATCATCATCCAGTGTCTCACCAATTGTACGCTGAAGACACCCAAATATACAAATTAGCCACCACTGAAGTTGATACTACCATCCAAGGCATAGAGAGGTACATTTCTGATGTGAAGTCATGGATGACATGTAACAAGCTGCAGATGAATGATGATAAAACTGAAGCCATTCTGATCACCACACAAAAACTTTCTCATTCCCATCCTTTACCTCAAACAATAAATATCAGCAACACCAACATTAAATTCACACAATCAGTACAAAACCTAGGTGTCACTCTTGACAGTACTCTCTCATTACACCAACATGTCATGAACATATGCAAAGCTGCATATCTGGAGCTGAGACGTATCAGCTCCATTTGCAATTTTCTTTCAGTTGATGCCACAAAAACACTTGTGTGTTCCTTAGTACTCTCTAGACTGGACTATTGTAATTAACTTTTATCTGGTTCATCTCAGTATCTCCTACAGAAACTTAAAAATGTTCAAAACACAGCTGCTCGGATCATCCTTAGAGTACCAAGAACCAAGCACTACTCCCCCCTGCTGTGTACCCTCCACTGGTTACCTGTTCACTCCAGAATCAAACACAAAAGCTGTTCTCCATGCTACATTACGTTGACTCTCTCCAGTTCCAAATATGTATAGGACCTCCCCCATGTGTACACCCCTTTTAGATACATACACCCCTCTTCCCAACACTTGTATTCTCATTATTCCCACTGAAAATTCAAAATGAATTCCTACAAACAATGTTATTTTGCGTACCAGGGCACGGCTACCTGGAACGAATTGCCTGTTGAACTTAGATAAATGTATCGGATTGTTGTTCATGGCTTGCGATGATGGTACATAGTAAGTCATACATACATGTATATACTTGAGGAAAGAAAATCGATAATGTAATTGGATGTACTGCCTGGACATGCACATATGATGCATTGTAGGATCTACAGTGATTAAGAAACTCTGCAGTGGCATAGAAATTTCAAAAGGTGTTCTTTAGAATAAAATGTTTTTCATCAAAGGTTCTGTTAACGAACGAACATGTTTTTCAAAGGTAAATAATGTGATTTAAATTTTAAAATTTCAGCATGACAACCAATTCTCGTGAACTTCAGCTTTTCCTAGCGATGCCATATTTGATGCAAAAATCATCCATGCTTCAAGAAAAGAATTAACAGAAAAATCCTACTAAACAGACCTCGTAAGCAGAAATGTGGAAATGTATCATTTAATTTAAATGGATAGTTCCTGTGGGGACTAAAACCAGTTGCAAATTTCCAAATTTTGACATGAAATATAAACCCTGGAGTGGTATAGTTTGATGGGGCTATAAACATTATCAGACTCCACCATGGAAACTTAATTGGCTTCAGTGAACCAGGCACAATTTATTAGATTTGAGGAAATTCCTAATATAAAATAATTTGGCTATGAGTTCTTTCTTAATAGATGTTATATGTATAAAATGTCATTGATAATTATCTGTTATTTACAAAATATCTAAGAATGTCTTCTGAAGAAACTATTTGATAAGTATTAAACATATATAACAAGCAACTTCCTCCAGGGCGCAGGCCAGATAAGCAATTTTTAAAGCCACACCCTATGATGTAAATAAGCAAATAAAACCAGGTCGCGGACCGTAGATTGCACATGCCTGATATATAAAACTAGTATGTATCTAACAAAGAAAGTTTCCAAGTACAATTTTACAAAAGTGCAGTGTGTTTGGGAAGTCAGGAATTTTCATGTTATGTGATGCATGCACCTTCTCAGTTTGTGGTCAATTTATGTTCTATGACAGGTACATAATTAAGCTACTTTGGCACCTCTATATTGTTTGCCCCCCCCCCCCCCTCCACCGGAAAAGCATAATTGTCACATGTTATGAATATCAAAGTTTGAGACCTTGCAGCTAGAGAGTTCACAGGAATTCCAGATAGGCCAAGAATGTTAGAACAGCTGGCAGTTGCATGAAATTTCGTCCATTATTTCAGGGGCAAATTTATATATCAAGCATATCATGGAAGGGCCTTTTTCATATTCCAGTTTTCCGATAGGGGTGAGTTCATGCCAGTTAAACTTTAATACTCCAAGATTATAATCTGTACTTGTCTCCAATCAGTACGAGCATTTCATTGTTATTTTGACAAAAAGTTTTAATATTTCATGATGTAATTATTTGGGGTTCTGTAATTTTTAGACAAGAATCAATTGCATTAACTTTTAATGTACATTTTTTGTTGTTGAATATCGGATTGGAGTATTTGATGCAATCCTTGTTAAAAGGAAACTTCTGTATTTCTTTATTTCAGCTTTATCATGGAATTATACTTCACAATACACTCCATACAATCACTAGAAGAGGGAATTAGAAGTTGGCATTTATATGTTTTAGAGACTTTGTGCGGCAAGATGAATCATAGAGCACCTAGTGCATAGCAGCTGATTGCACTGATTGTGGTTTCACTGCACTTCAGTGAAAAGGAGTAAAATTCCAGTAGAACATGCCCTAGAGATCAAGTGTTGGGACATGCTGTGCGATCTGAAACTATTTTTTATACCCCTGCTTCTGTATGTCCAGCCTTCCAGCCAGCACACAATCTTGTTAGTGATATTCCCGCAGCTTTTGATAGATTGCCATGAAACTTGGTAAACACTATGGTCATCACCTGAAGATGTGCATCTCAGCAAATCACTTTGCTTAGGAGATTTATATAAGAGTTATTGCCCTTTATGACTTGCAGTTGAATGCAGTGTATGGCAAAATCTTGTTTTCATTAATATTGCATATCCAACAAAGTCTTTTTCATAGTAAACTTAAAAGATTTATATGGTTATAATAGGTGGCACAGCACCAGGTTAAACTTAGGGATGGGAAGAAACAATGCAGAATTGCTGATTTCATTTCATGCTTTATGATCTTTGCTGGTGCATCTGATATTATCATCAAATGTTAATAATTGCTATTATGATAGGCATTGTATTTATGAACTCATGGCTACATGAAGCACCACCATAGACCCCAAAAGATAATAATAACTGTAGTGTAAAACACGTATCCTCATACATGTGACAGAACCAGGACATCAAACCAGTCGATTTACAAATTTTGATCAGTTGATTGGCTTCTAAAGCAGTAGATTTGTTATTGACATAAATATTACATGTTTTAAGGGGATTGAAAAGAAAACGAGTTAATTTTTTTGGGATACATAATATGTATTCTCTTCATACTATAATAAAACAGCAAGTTTTGAACATGAATTAGATTCTTGTGGAAAATGTTACAATAATAGTGCAGAGATTAAAAAAAAAAAAAATCCACAACAATTTATAGTTTCCTTCACAAGATCACTGACTGGTGACAACTGATGATATTCATTGTGAGTATTAAGTTTCACACACTTCGCAGGCTCAATAGTTTTCTGGTCCAGATTTCCCATTGAATCACTTTTTATTTCATGATGAATGGAGATTGTATCAGCATTAGAATGTGGCAATGACAAAACAACCATGCTCAGCCTGCAAAGATATTCAAACTTCAGTTTTCCTGTGGCTGGGTTTTCAAGGCTGCTGACTGCCCTCCAATACTCCAAGAAGCAAGTTCACCCCAATGAGGAAGTTCCCAAGTTGGACTTCAGATGTATTCCTGAGTCTCATATTTCGTAGACGGTATTTTTTTTTTGCATTGGGAGAAAGCTCATGTTTTGGCATTTTGACGTAAATTGAACAAATCATATATGAGCAGACCTTAAATATTACTCTATAAACATCTTGAACAAAGCAATAACAATTAAACAATACAAAAAGTGAAAAATATTGACTCGAGTGTTTCTTCCGAAATAATTTTTGGTTGGTTTCTCCTATTTATCTCTCCTCCGCCAAAGATCAGCTGACTTTTTTCAGAGACTTGAAAGTCATCATGGACCAACATTCATCCCTTTATTACTTATAACACCACAAAAAAAGATTCTGCTGTTGGCCCTAAACTCTCCATAATACAACAATAAGATAATCAATTAACAATTTGTTGTGTACACATGTTAGCCTTTTTAAGCCGATTACTCAGTCACACATCACTGCATCAGTATAACATTTCCAGTCCCCAGTAGACTGGTTCCCGCTGGTTTCTGTAATGTGGGGATATAAGGGGTAAAAATACCATTTTTAAAAATAAAAAAAGATAAAAAGCTTTTATTTTTCCAAAGTGGTAGATTTTAACTGTAAAACAGTATGTGCGGTAGACGGACTTTAAAACGGTATTTTTGGGTTACCACTGATAGAATCACATGTATGTATACTGCACTCCCCCATTTTGTCCCACCCACCTCCAAATTTGTGCCCCTAGGGTAAAGTGTCAGAGGTAAGAATAGATGCAGGGGCCAATTTTAGTTCATTTCTGAATTCGTCTTTTGATTTTCACTAAGTGTATATATGGTTATAGGGTGCGTATTTCGGTAGTTTCTAAGTTACAACCCAGGGGCCATCTACAAACCATCCCTAATTATATCCTGAAGATTGAATTCTCTATCTTGAACTATGTAGAAAGACTTGAGTGACTTCACACACATATGGTTGGGCAGGATTTCATAATCCCTGCCATTTCTCCGGAAAGTGCAGGGATAATACATGTAATAAAAATAATAATAATAATAATAATAATAATAATAATAAACAATATTATTTCAAGAGGCTGACTCAATTATAATATATACCATTCTCACCAGAGGCCTCCAGGATGAATAAACTAATGTGAATACAAAATGCTTGTGGTTTTGTGGGTTTAATGTCATTTTTCAGCACATGATAGGCTATGCATGATAGCCAGTATATCCGGTGGAGGAAGAACCCGGGAAATTCCCGGGGAGTGCCACTGAACCACAGGAAGCTACTGGCAAGCTTTCTCACATACCCACATTGGCCGAGCCCGAGACTCGAACACACGTGGACAGAAGTGAGATGGCAGTGATTGGTAAAGGCGAACACCTTAGACCACTTGGCCACTAGGGGCCCTGAATACAAAATGCATAACAAAGTATGCTAAAATACATTATGCATATAAAGTTTATATAAGATATACCTGAACAAAATTACTGGAGTACATACATTTCATGATTGAAACAATTAGAGCATCAACAATCACAAAAATGACGATATCATTTTAATGAATACAGTAAAACTTGCCACCTTTACTGGGCAGTCACCTGTTTTACACAGTCTTTTTTAAAAATAATTAATACAGTGTACTAATAATTGTACATTATAAACCTCTATTAAGCAGTCACCTGTCTTGGTAGGACACTTTTCTTCTTTTAGATGGTTGCGAAAGACCGTTTTGACTGGCTGGAATGGCCCATAATTTGTTCACTAAGCAGGGACAGAACTTGATGCATTTATATGGAGTATCAATTAAAGTATGATTAGGGTAGTTTGATGTAATGATGTTTCAAGTTATGCACCATGGACACAAGTTGTCTAATGGTTTCCTGGATCATCCAGTTGAGTTTTCACACTTTTACAATTGAATAATGATTGGCACTGCCTGAGGTGTGTAACAAAGGGGGCAACTGCACCAGTTTGGCCCGTCTTTGGATTTAATTTGTCTGGCTTCTGACAAATGCCCAATCCAATTTCTGCTTGCAGTAGCTACATGTATTTGCATCTGAACTGAAATCAGGGGCTCAAAAGGGGGTTAGCCTTAACAAATCAGTTCAGAGTCACAATAAATGGTGCACTCAAATGCAAACATTTTCTATAGATCACACATTTATCAAATTTTGAGTGTTAGTTTATTCAAGGCCAACTTGTAATACAAATCAGGCCAAAGTTATGAAATTTAGTGAGATGTATCTCAGTGTGTACAGCATCCCCACCCCCAATTTAAGGTCACTGTGACCAATATAAGGGAAGTTAGTTGGGCTTTTTTCTGTTCTTTTTCTTTAGTTTTATACCTCTGTTACTGGCCATGCCTTCATGAATGTAAATTGTGACAGTACAGTACTTAAAGTGAGTTAGTTACTATTACCCCATTTGTCACCATTATTGCTGCTATTTGTCCAGAATCTGCCATCTTTGATCATTATATATTATTATTCCATTCATACTTATTGTTTCCTGGTTTTTGTAGAAATGGTGAGATTTACAGTTGAACCTGTCCATCCGTCCTGTTTTCCATTTCCACATAGTTATTATTGGATTTCAACCAAATTTGGTATGCAGTTGGATATTGATGAGACCTTTGCTAAGTATCAAAGATTAATCAATGACTTATTTTGATTGCCAACATTCACTGTCATTGTTTAGTAGAGTTATAACCCCTGATTATTGAACCCACCCACTTTAATTTCTATACATAACTCTCTTTATTATTAGATTTGAACGAAATATGGCATGCAGCTTGATATTGATGAGACTTTGATTAAGTTCAGCTGTCAGCCTTTATGCATCATCATTTAGCAGAGTTACCACCCCTGATTGTAAAGTCCATCCAATTTTTGTTTTGCACAGTAACTCTCTTCATGAAGTCTTCATGCCAAAATCCAAGAGCTTCCTTTATTTAACTTCCTCTTTAATAGTGCCAAGTATGACAAGATGTGAAGTGTGCCCCCATTTTCATACAGACTGAGTACTTAGTAAATCTGTGCTTACATTGTAATGCACCATTAATAAATTAGCACATGGTGCAAGTATTATTGTATTGTCTTATTATTATTATTGCAATTTAAACTTCACACTGACATCTGAATGGGTTGGCTGGTCTTCAGCAGGGTGAACATTAATCATTTGTTGAGTATCCTGGTCTGGACCATTCTGTCTTACATTCCATCTTTCTCTTACTTGAATGTAAAAACAATGATACAAATATACGATTACTGTATATACTTGCTTATAAGTCGAGTCCAGCAAACAACATAGACCCTGATCAACCATTGCATAATGCACAGGCAGATCAGGGTCTTTGTTGTTTGTTCTACTGATTACTCCTAACAAACTGCATAGACCCAGATCTGCCAGCGCATTATGCGATGGCAGATTTGGGTCTGTGCAGTTTGCATTAACCTAAATGGAAAAACAGTATAGTACTGAATAACTCGATTGATTAGAATGGGATTTATCAAATTCTAAACCAGTGATGAGTGTATCTTAAAGGTAAATATTATATGAATTTACTTATGTAATAAATCAAGATTTAACGAACTTTAATACATGCAGTGCATTATGCCTCATCAATTCCGGTCAATGAATGAATGAATGAATGATAAAAAAACTGAATGAATGGATGAATGATTACACCAAGAACATAGTTTACCTGCTATAATATTTTTTTCACACATGTCCTTTATCCTGAGTGGTTGGTGAAATTTCCAGTTTTTCCAGTTTCTAGTTTATTTACTCTGACTTGGGTGGCTGAATGTTCTCAGTCCAGGCAAGGGTTTGCCAGACATTGGTCTCTCGTGTATGATCTTAGTGTAACTATTGTTGGAAAAATTTGCTTCTGATTTAATCCTCCTGTGAAATTATTAGAAGCATTAACACAATTAAAATTATTAAATAATAATGTCCATCTTCATCAGAATCAGGTAGCTCTCTGCACATAGTAAGCGTTTAGCTACCCAAAGTACTTTGCAAGAATTCTGTGGGGGAAAAATCTTGAAGTTATTGGATAAGTTGGTTATATGATTGACACTCAACAATGTATCCAAATATCAGCGACATATTGCACACTCTGAGCTCTGAGTCCTCGTGGTAATATGTTACTGATATTTCTAATGCATTGTCTTGTATCATCATGTCAATATTATGTGCCATATGGGTGTTTTGTATTGTGTTATACTGTTTCTCAGCCCTTAATTCAGAGTTGGTGCTAATTCATTTAACTATGACACCAGTTTTACAAGGATTCAAAGTCCCAATTCTGACAGCTATGAGGACGTAAAACAAAATCTTTGGTACTAATATTAATATTGTTGCTATGACCTTTGACACCAGTGGCAATATTGTTACTATGACCTTTGACACCAATAGTAATATTTGTGTGTGACTTTTGACACCATTATTAATATTGTTACTATGACCTTTGACACCAATGGTAATATTGTTACTGTTACGACTCTATGGTCTAAGAAAAATGTAACAGAAAGAAAGTGAAACCAACAAATCAAGTAAAAATCAACAAACAATTTATTTCTAGATAATTAAAATGAAAATCAAAAGGCACTTAAAATAACATGAATTAAAATCCAAAAATAATCCAGAATGTATTAATCACAAATCCTAAAATATAGAATGTTCCAAATGAATTTCAGTATCCTTGAATGTGCTGATGTACCAATAGTCTTTAATGTTATGATGTGATAGTAGTCTTTAATATGCTGATGTGCCAAAACGATGTACTCCAGAATATCTTTGAATAAGTTCACATAATCCCAAAATCATCAATTCAAAATCCAAAAGTCTATGTGCACTTTTATAATCCAACAAATATTTTAAATAATTCCTCTCTCTGAATTTGGAATGATTTTTCACAACTGTAATGACTCTTTACAGATGGATGGTAAGGTCAAAAACTGAAAACTGTCCACTAAACATGGTATATATAAAGATAGGTCACATGACAGAATGTTCTAGAAAATTATATGGTGTAACTTTTAATACAACTCTAAAGGAAAGTCTAGTTTTATCTGTAAACAGAATCAACCCTGACCTCAAATTAAATAAACAACTTGTTTACCAAAACCATCCTTGAAATCAAATACTAAGAAAACAACCTAATTCAAGGACAGTAGCTAAACATGTAAACCTTATACATAACATTAAGGTTTGAGCAAATATTAAAGTCAAGAAACATTTATAATTTCCTAAAATATTTATAATATTATATAAACATTATACATAACAGTTACTATACATTTTTCTTCCAATACAAGTCAGGAGCCTGGTAGATTGCATGCACTTGAAGGACCATCGTTGCAAGCCTTGGGTGAAAATCCGCTATACTATCTTTTTCACCTGTGGCTACACTCAACCTGATTTCATTGTTTCTCATTAATATGCATAAATAAAATGCTTCATCAACAACACAATGAAAAAGTGGAAGAGAAACTTTGTTCAGACAGCAGGAAAGTAATGCTGAGTCAACTTTCTGAGAAAAGTTTACTTGGGCTTTCAGTGATTGGTTAAGCAAGTTTATGCATATTCATTAGAAATTAGGAAATCTTGTCACAGGCAGCCACGGATGAAAAAGGAGTGTTGTGGATGTTTGCCCATAGCTTGTGACAATTTTGGATGACCAGGTATTCTAACATAAACAGGCCTGGATTGAATTCCTTGAACTCGTCTCAAACTCAAATATTGTTTCTTCGAGTTTAATATCATAGTTGATAGATATCCACAAAATGACATCAAGCAACTTAATTGCAATTTTCAAATCTCTTGTATGAAAAAAAGTTTTTGTAATGTATATAGAAAACATCAAAAATTTAGTTTGGATGTATATGGTACAGAATTCAGTGTCATAAAATAAGTGTTATATCTGTGAAAAATATCATTATTTCCAGAAATAGTTAAACAAAACTAAAACTGGTGCTTATGTTATTTACAGTCAATAATTGACAGATAACAGTGATATCTATTTAATTGATTAAAGTAAAATAAATTTAAAAACTAAAATTTTGAAGCAAAAGGTTAAGGACATTCTAAAGTGTTATTGTGTCCGCAATAAGTGTCATGATTAATTGACATTATAATGCCCAGTTGTTCATTAAGAGAGCAGACCTTGGCATTCAAATTACTGTGAAAACATTAACTATACGCATTCAGAATTATGTGGAGATATTCAGTTATCAAATTAATTTTCACCATGTCTCAAATGTAACATTCGTCCATTGTAGTTGTTAAAGTATCTAATTGACTGACACCGCCAAGTGAACTTGACATAAATGTACACATCTATAAATATCATGTAGATGCATGAATACATAAAGTCATTTATTTCCTTGATGATGGCCTACCTCTGCAATATTTAACCATCATTTATTAAATGTTCTGTTTAGAATGACAATTGTGTAATTTATTGTAGATATTTTTGCAAAAATGTAGCCGGAACCAACTGACAGTTAAATGGCGAATTTGGCTGGCCAGAGGCTTTAAAGGGACATACTGTACTGGTCTGTGAACAGTACACCCAAAATCAGAATGATAATGAATGTTTCATTTTTCCTCTGTTTCAGATGGAGGAGCTGTGCGAGATCCCAGCATCATCAGCCCTTGCTGGTGGTCAGGGGCAAGTCCCACACATG
Organism: Margaritifera margaritifera; assembly: GCA_029931535.1. Lineage (NCBI taxonomy): Eukaryota > Metazoa > Mollusca > Bivalvia > Unionida > Margaritiferidae > Margaritifera > Margaritifera margaritifera. The sequence goes on from JAQPZY010001438.1 coordinate 2,750,268, forward strand.
GTTCCTGACACTTCACGGTTTCTTTCGATGAATGAAGCCCCTTCGTCAGAGAATTTGTATGTTGATGTCATGCGCTTCACTCTGGATCTTGTGGACTCCAAGGGACTGTACAAAAATATGGCAGATGAGATTTGTACACAATCCATTTATTTTGAGCAGGACCAGATGACCGGACAATGTTGGAATGGTACTTCTGTTGCAGGGTAAGCTAAGTCTTGTCTGATGTTCTGATCATGTGGTTCTTTTAGCAGTACTGTATAGTGATGTGCGGTTTTAGTGGTATATTTGTATGTGACTGAATGACAAGTCATGTCAGGTTTCAACAACATACAAGACATATGTCTGAATGTGAAGTCTTGACATCATATTAAACATGGGCCTGAATGTAAGGTCTTGACATCATATAAAACATGGGCCTGAATGTGAAGTCTCAACATGATATAAGGCATGTGCCTGAATATCAAGTTTTTACATCATACAAGATATGTGCCAGAATGTCAAGTCTTGACATCATGCTGGGCATGTGCCTGAATGTCAGATCAAGACAAACTTTACACACACATTCATCCCATGGTCTAGTTGGTCCTAGATGACAATGGTGCTGCTTGCACATCCAGTATGGCTGGCACAGTGTCCATCTTGAAAATCTTGTTATTGCTACTCCACCTGAATGAATGGTCATATCAGCATGGGGTTCTCACTAAAAGACTTCTTATGATGTCTAGTTGGTCCTAATTAAAAATGGTGCTGATGTGATATCCAGTGTGGCCACCACAGCAGCCATTTTGAAAATCTTGTTATCACTAATCCTCTTGAATGGATGGTCATAATATTAACATGGGGTTTTGACTAAAAGACTTTTTATGATGTCCAGTTGGTCTTAAATGAACATGGTGCTGATCTGACATATAATGTGGCTGCCATACAGCGACCATCTTGAAAATCTTTTTATTGCTACTCCTCCTGTATGGATGGTCGTATCAACATGGAATTTTCACTAAAAGACTTCTTATGATGTCTACTTTGGTTCTAAATAAAAAATGGTGCTGATCTGATGCCACAGCAGCCAGCAAGAAAATCTTTTTATTGATGGTTCTCCTGAACGAAAAGTCATATTGACATGAGGTTTTCAATTAAAGACTTCTTATGATATCTACTTGGTCCTAAATGAAAATGGTACTGATCTGGGGTCTAATATGGCTGCCACAGTTGCCAGCTTGAAAATCTTGTTATCACTTAACTTCTCCTGAATGAATGATCATATCATTGGGTTTTCACTAAAAGACTTCTTATAATGTTTTGTTGATCTTATATTAAAATGGTGCTGATCTGATATCCAGTATGTGGCCATCTTGAAAATCTTGTTTTATCTACTCTTAAAGGGAAAGTCATTTTGACATGGGTCTTTTCATCAGAAGAGTTTTCATGGTGTCTACTTGGTCCTAAATGAAAATGACTAACTGTCAATATGGCCACCATGGTGGCTGTCTTGAAAATATTGCTATCCCTATTCCCAAATGGATGGCTATATCAACATGGGGTTTTCACCAATAGACTTCTTATGATACCTATTTGTCCCTAAATGAAAATGGTTCCAGTCGTACATCAGATATCTCTGCCATGATGGCTGTCATGAAAATCTTTTTGTCACTAGTCATTATAAAATGGAATTTTCACCTAAAGACGTCTAATGATGTCTGTTTTGTCCTAAACGAAAATGGTTCTAATATGACATCCAATATGTCCACCACAGCAGCTAATTTGAAAATCATGTTGTCATTGAAGAATATTAGTGATGGTTTCAACACTTAGCAGTTAAAAGGAAGAAATTGTCTTATCTTGAATCCATAGGAATTATTTTCTCCCAGTAGAGTGTCAGTTCCTTCAAGAGACTCTTGTTGTATGTGGCTGTAAGATTTTTGTATGGGGTTGCATGTGGTATTGATTGTGTATGTGGCTTCATATGATGCTGTGCATATGTGGCTACATGTGGCACTTTGTGTATGTGGTTGCATGTGGTATTGATTATATATGTGGGTGCATATGGTGCTGTGTGTACATGGTTGAATGTGTGACTGGGTTGGTGCAAGGTACTATGTATGTATATTGGTGGGTACATGGTATTCTATATGTGCAATTGTGGGTAGGCAGATGATACTGTGTGCATATGTGGGTAGGCAGATGGTACTGTGTGCATATGTAGATGGATACATGGTACTCTTTGCATATTCAAGTTGTTACATGGTACTGTGAGTGCATATGTAGTGAGTGCATGGTACTTTGTGTGCATATGTGGGTGTATGCATGGTACTTTGTGTGCATATGTGGATGATTGCATGGAACTGCATGTCTGTTGGCACATGGCACTGTGTGCATATGGGTGGGTGCATCAGACTAAGTGTGCATATTTGGGTACATGTGGTACTGTGTGTGCATACTTGGCTGCATGTTATACTCTGTGTGCATATGTGGGTGCATGTGGTACAACATCATCTGACATTTGTATAATCGTTCAGAACTCTTTTACCCCAGAATCTGAGGTACTGGCAGTCCTAAATTGTGCAAGACATTAGTGGTTACTTTAGCACTTAAGCAGACTGGAAACCATTAGCTTAAAGTAAATCTGTACCAGATTCAGGGCAAAGTCTTTTCACCAGCCTACATTATTGATTCTGATACATCATATCTACCAGAATAATCTCCCTGTTGATGCATGAACCTTAATCATGAATTCATACTTCTAAAAGTCCACACCAGTCTTTTCAAAAAGACAAAGTGTTAAGTTCTATTTTGACACTCCTTTCCAAGCAGGTACAATGTCAAGTTCTATTTTGACACTCCTTTCCAGACAGGTACAATGTCAAATTCTATTTTGACACTCCTTTCCAAACTGGTACAGTGTCAAGTTCTATTTTAAAACTCCATTCCAAACAGGTAGAGTGTCAAGTTCTATATTGATACTCCTTTTCCAAAACAGATACAGCGTCAAGTTCTATATTGACACTCCTTTCCAAACAGGTACAGTGTCAAGTTCTATATTGACACTCCTTTCCAAAACAGATACAGTGTCAAGTTCTATATTGACACTCCTTTCCAAACAGATACAGTGTTAAGTTCTATATTGACACTCCTTTCCAAACAGGTACAGTGTCAAGTTCTGTTTTGACACAGTTTTCCAAACAGTTACAGTGTCAAGTTATATTTTGACACTCCTTTTCAAACAGGTACAGAGCTCACTCTTTAAAACATGTACATATTAAGGCTGCAACATTTTAAAAAAATTCTAAACATGTACATGGTTTTCAATAACCAAACAAAATGATTAGAAACTCAACCTTTTCTCCCTATTTATCCGTTGAACTCACTTAACAGCTGACAGCTATTATAATGTGCATGCTGTACCTTGCTCAATTTATGATAGATTCATTTGCTGTATGTCATGTACCGCTTATTATGACAGGATTTAGTTTGTAAGACGTGTCTTTGTTGAATATATCTGACAGTTTTAGAAAAACTTGATTAGGATTGTTTTGATATTTTTTCCAACTGCTACATATATATACATGATGAAGAAAATTGTAACAGGATGTACTGCCTGGACATGCACATAGGATGCTTATGTAGGATCTACAATGACTAAGAAACTATGCAATGGCTTACAAACTTCAAATGGTGTTTCTTCAAAATGTCGCTAATCAAAGGCTATGTTAACAAACATGTCTTTCAAAGGTAAAGTAGTTTAAAGACATTTGTATCAGCATTATCAGTAATCAATTTGATGTGTAATGTTGTGTAATGTGAGCTACAAACAATTCTTGTCAACTTCTGCTTTTTCCTTGAAATGCCACATTCGATGTGAAAATTGTACATACTTTAAGAAAAGAGTTAACAGAAAAATCCTACTAAACAGTCTTCAGAAACAGAGATGTCGAAGTATATAATTTAATTGGAACACTAACATTTAAATGCAAGTTCGTTTACTTGTTTACCGATTTTGTAAATGTTTACAGTCATTAAACTAAACTAAGTTGTTTACACGTGTAAACATGGCAACTTTGGTTTATGGGAACCATAAAAGGTACCCATGGTTAAAAGTGAGGTAGCCTTATACAGATGTATGGTCAAAGAAGGCTGTGTACTGACAGTGTATTAAAACACACAAATAGGGTATTTAATTATGTGAAATCACCTTGTAATTAGTTCTTATAAGCCAAAAACTGAAATTATAGTGAAAAAAAATTCAGTAGTAAAACAAAATTTGACCAATTTAATGGTATTCATGATCATACCTGCATTATAAGACAGAAAGTGGTATAGTGAGGAGTTTTATAGTGAGGAGTTTTATAGTGAGGAGTTTATAGTGAGGAGTTTTATAGTGAGGAGTTTTATAGTGAGGAGTTTATAGTGAGGCTACAACTTTATTGATACCCACAGCCAGCAGTCTTAGACAATTCTGGTAAACCTGCAAAAATGTCCTGGTATCATTATAGACCTGAAATAAAATCATCAGATATTGCAGAGATTTGTGGATATTATTGAAAATGCATTCAATTTTAAATCAGTTCTCGCTGATGACAAACCAGAGCTGTGTTAATAGTCTAAACTTATGTCCTGCAAATGAACTAGATCTGCACATGAACACATATATTAAGATAATGTTACCCATACTTTGGCAATACAGATCTTAATGTGCTAGGGAAACAAAGAAAGAAAAGGAAATATATCTGTATGTATATATATATATATATATATATATATATATACACACACACACACACACACACACACACACACACACACATATAGGGGTTAATCGCACAATACATCAGCGCAATCCTGGAATAGTAACCTTTTCTCTCCCAATTGCAGGAACAAAATTTGCATCACAAGTTTTTATGACCAGGCTACAAGGTAGATTACATTAACAGAGATCATTGCTCTGTGGGACAATCACCTGTATGTTGTTATCGATGAAAGCTTGTTCAGCCATAGAGATATTGTTAGCCAGTAGACCAGTGGTTCCAGTAGTGTACTAAGGTTAAATGGCGCCCGGGGCAACAATGATGGCCCAAAGGGCCAGAATATACGAGGCCCTAATTTGTATCAGCTGTTTTGATGTCCCAAGACCTGAGGCACCAGGGGCAACAGCCCCATTCCCCCCCCAACCCCCCCCCCCCCCCCCCCCCGTTAGTACTCTAGAAGGACCTCCTGACCATCGGGCTTATGATATGATTTTACTCCCTTCGCGACCCTGCTGAGGACCCCCAACAACCCTGATTTGGGTCACAACCTGAGGTTGGGAACCGCTGCAATAGACCTTTTTCTTATTGCCTCAGCACATACCCAGGGTCCTTCAGGTAATGGAAAATCCTCTGAGAATGTGTGAGGTTTCACTCAAGGGGGCAGATATATCAACTACTGTGCAGGCAATCTTGAAATTCTTAGTAAAGAAAAAGTTTAGTCTGCAGCATCTTAAACTTGTGTTTTAAGCATTATTAGTTTTTTCTTAATGCAAAAAGTATAATAACAGATAAAATTAGATCCTCCAGTTTTTACAGAGAACCAAATTTTGGTTTGCAAATGTTTTCTTTAACCAAGACAGCTATTAAGACAAAGATATAATTTTAGTTATGTTTCTTAGCGTGTCTTAATGTGTATAGAGAACACACAAGGATAAAATATACACCAGATGTAGTTGATTAAATAAAATCGAGACTTGTTTTATTGCTTGGTCTAATAAAAACACTAGCATAAACTCCCATTCAAAAATAGCATCCATTCATTCTAGTAATTTACGTCTATGGTCTGTCACAGGTCAGTTATGAGTTGTACCCCAATTCCTGTCTGTGAAAGTATTTAACTGGCACAATTACAGTATAGCTGAGGATTATTTAATCCCTTCATACCTTCAAAATTTCAAAACCAGATCTTGTTCCGTCAGTGCAAACTTTTGGAATTTGGAAAAATAAAGTCGTCAACGATGAGTGCAGTGTTAAAGAAATACTATTTTTAGTAGATGGAGAAGCCTAATATGCATTGTAAGCTGTATGGTTGCAACGAGGATGCTCATGCAGGTAAAAATAAAAATCGGTTCATCTAGACTGTATACAACGTGCAAGATACCAGTCATTATAACTAGTAACATTAAAATAAAGGGGATGAAAGTACAGTGACAAAATTCTCTGAATTATAAAAATGTTATGTAAGTAGAATTTTGGATTTATTATTTTTGTTTGTTAATTATATGCCACACATTGCAAAATAATGCAGTCTGAATAAAAATGGCTTTATAATATTTTTGTAAAATTCATAATTAAGTAGGAATGAATTTTTGTATGTAAAATTCATAATTAAGTAGCAATTAATGACCTAAAGCAACAAATATATCAGTGAAATGTGTAACTCATTTTAACATAATTTTATGTTAAGAAAGTCATTTTACAACATGACCATAAAATGGTCTTAAGTGATCATTACTTTCAAGCTGGTGTGCCATTTTGACAATCTGTCATTCTGCAAGTAGATTTAGTCAGTTTGTAAATTTGGGACTAGATTGATTCATTTTCAGAGTAAAATGAATTATTTGGCCACATTTACGAAGTGAAATTTGGAAAACTCTGATCTGTGTCTTGGTAATCCCATTACATTTTGTATACATTACTGCACCATCATTCATGGTTCTTCATTAAAAACTTGCTGTAGTATAGTTTGAGCACAGAAACCTATGAATTTTCTTTTGTTATTCAAAAGATGATATTATTAATTAAAATATCTCAGCAAAATATTTTTAAAATCAGGGTGTAAGAAATAGATAAATGCTGTAAAAACATATCATGAAAGCCAAATCTGATTGAATCCTGTTTAAAATTCAATAGAGAAGGTCATATAAGAATGATGCCTGTATTCAATCCAATAGAGAAGGTCATATTAGAATGATGCCTGTATACAATCCAATAGAGAAGGTCATATTAGAATGATGCCTGTATACAATCCAATAGAGAAGGTCATATTAGAATGATGCCTGTATACAATCCAATAGAGAAGGTCATATTAGAATGATGCCTGTATACAATCCAATAGAGAAGGTCATATTAGAATGATGCCTGTATACAATCCAATAGAGAAGGTCATATTAGAATGATGCCAGTATACAATCCAATAGAGAAGGTCATATTAGAATGATGCCTGTATACAATCCAATAGAGAAGGTCATATTAGAATGATGCCTGTAGTGACAAAACTGGTTCAGTAACACCTTTGTTCAACATACTTACTATGGTTGAGTCTTTTGTTTATTTTAATATAGACAATTTCTTGATGTAAATTGAGAGCCGCAGTAGCTCAGTTGTTAGAGCGTCGGACTCGTAATTGAAGGGTCGCGGGTTTTATACTCACCCAGGCCAGTTTGGGTCAGCTGCCTCAGTGTGTCATTGGGAAAGGCACTTAGCTCTCATTTTCTTGGCATGATATATAGCCAATAATGTGTTACAAATGCTGTTAAAACAAACAAAATCCCCCCAAAAATTTATGTAAATTATATGAATAGTCTTCCTTAAAAAAAACCTGTTTATTAACAGCTGGTGGTAGATGGGTTGAGCTTGGTGATTCCTTAATTGTTGGATTCATTTTGGTGGTGTAAAGAATGCATGTTTCTTCCCTCCAAATATTTTTCCACAGTCATAATTTCTCTGCAAAAGTTTTTGCATCTTCAATGTCACCATTATCAACTTTTTGATCAGCTCAGACTGGTTTAAGTGCCATATCTCTATCAAACCTCACATTCCAGAAATCAAATTAAAGGAGCTCTGACAGCTAGAAAAACGTTAAGATAGAGGTGGGGTGGGGTGATAAGAGCAAAAATATGCATTTGGGGGTTTTCTCTCAGTAGGAGAATCAAATGTATCTGTTCTAATTAAATTTGATATCCATTTTTTTTTCACATCATGTCACCAACATTTTTCCATGTTTGACTTTGATGCACGCAAATTTATACTGAACAGTTTTATATAAAAAAAAATTCAGAAAGAACATAATCTTGTACAACCATCTGCCTTCAGACATGATGACTTTTGTCATTTCATTGATAATAAAAATAGCATTCAGCTAGAATGGTGGTTTGTCTCCACAAGCTTGTTCAGACTCCAGTTTCACCAAACATCTCAAAATTTCTTCCTCAATTTTTGAGTTTTGAATATCTTTCTTATTGTGTGGTTAGTAACAATGATTTTTAACAGTACAATCAGCATGCATAAGGGACTATATTTCCTTAAAGGAGTCTTATTTCCCTTATTTCTGAGGAAGTTGTTGAGGGTTTCGTCAAATTGGAGTGATTCCTTAATTCTTCTTTTTTCAGAGTTAGAAAGGCTTTCATATGTCAAACTTTAAAACCGAAAAACTGAAACTGGGGACCGACACTTAAAATTGTGGTAAGAACTGGAACTCCCTGGCTGACATTGCATGAAGACTAAAGGCTGTTACTGCTAGGCAGTTACTATGACTGAAACAAATGGGATGAAATGAAATCTCTATCACATGTGTGATACACTCTCATATATCAAGACTTGGTGTGGACTTTGTTTCTAATTTATTATCCTTGCCTACTGCATCAACACCTGCTATTGTCAGCCATTAAAGTTAAAAGCAGGCATTAAAAAATCCAGGGCTGTCTAAACCTGTACTGAAGGAGAAACAAGAGAAATTGTGAATGAAGAATGCACATGACCATGCAGAGTGGCAGAAAAACAAAAGATTTTACTTTGATGTTACTTTTTCTCAAAGAAGGTGATGAGAGACCATTTTTTTTTAAATTGGGAAACTTCTTGTCAGTTATTTTCAATTTTAATTTAGTTTTACGTCACCCTGTTATACTATAGTGCTAATCTGTGAGCTTTCTGTAACATAAATATAGTCTGTAGTGGTGATCTTTATGAGACATTAAGTTCTGACCTTGCACCCAGACCCCAGTCTTGAGGAGTTTGCGTTTTTCGTTTTAAGGGCATTCTAAACACGTTTTTTGACTATATCATGCTGATGAAGTGGGTGCTAACCGTCTTTCTCATTTGTTACCAATGTGGTTTCCACACAATAGCTTTAGTTGTCCACCATCTACAGTTACCAGACTTTGTGGATAGCCTGCACTTGGGGTAATGTATATATATATGTATGTAGTTGTGTTTTACAGCACCATAGCACAAAAGTGACTGTGTAGTGCCAAAGAAAGGTAAAGTTTAAAAAAATGTATGTATGTATGTATGTATGTATGTCTGTCTGTCTGTCTGTCTGTCTGTATGTATGTATGTATGTATGTATGTATGTATGTATGTATGTATGTATGTATGTATGTAGTTGTGTTTTACTGTGCCATAGCACAAAAGTGGCTGTGTAGTACCAAATAAAGGTAAAGTTAAAAATATTCATAAAATGTATTGCACGAACATTTAGGAAGACAAACCCTTCCAAATAAATGTAAACATTAAATGCAAGATAAAATATCAACACAAAGATGTTAAAAATTCTGTAAAAATATATATAAATTAAGCAGTATAGGTAACATCTGTAAAAACCATAAAACATTATTAAAATTTCTTGTACAAAACCGGATTCTGTTAAAAAGTCCAATATTTTCTCAGGTGGTACATCCTCGTATGGTTTCTTCAAACATTTCAGATAAAAATACTTCTGCCTCAAAGGGTGTAAATCTACACATTCGACAAGAATGTGCTCCACTGCCAGTGGAGACTGGCAGGGTACACACTCTGTTCGAGGTTCACTCTTCAGGAGGTATGCATTAGTCAGGTATGTGTATTTGATTAGTGATAGGCACAATACCACATCATTTCTCCTATTTGTTCTATGTGAGGGATGCCACTCTCACAAATTTTGGTAATGAAAAACCCTATCTATTTTGGGCTTGAAAACTCAAAGGTCAAGGTTACTGTGACTGAAAGAAGAAAAATTGTTTGCGCACAGTAACTTGCATTCTCCATGATACGGTTACCAATCTTTGTGGATAGCTCGCACTTGGTGTAAAGAAGAACCCTTTTGATTCTGGAGTCATAAGGTCAAAGGTCAAAGTGACTAACTAAAAGAAGAAAAATGGTTTCCACGCAGTTGGAATAATATTATTTCTACATGACATAAGGCGTAGCATATTATGTTAAAATGTCCATCCATCTGTCTTTTACCAGTGTGGTTTCTGCAGAGTAACTTTAGTTGTCCACCATCTACAGGGTTTCTGCAGAGTAACTTTAGTTGTCCACCATCTACAGTTAACAAACTTAGTGGATGGTCAGCACTTCGGGGCAAGGAAGAACCCTTTCGATTATTGGGCTGAAAGATTGAAAGGTCAGGGTCACTGACTGAAACAAGGAAAATGGTTTTCACACAATAACTCGAGCTCTCCACCATCTACAGGTACCATTCTTTGTGGATTGCTTACACTTGGTTTAAGGAAGAAAACCTGTTGATTTTTGGTGCAAAAGTTCAAAAGCTCACACTTAGGTTAAGGAAGAAGCCTGTTGATTTAGGGGTTAAATGTCAAGGTCACTGACTAAAAGAAGAAAAGAGCTTTATGTGCACAAATTTCAGTTATCTGCATAGAGGACTATTAAACATAGGGCGGTCATATAATGTGTTGTTCACTGTACTTTTGTTTTTATTGGCATGTTGATGATCAGCAGATACAGTATATAGATATATATTCTGTTTCCTATATACACAAACAATTACTACAAGTTGACAGCCTAATTAATATTCCAGGTCAGAAATGCAGATTCAGTTTTATTAGAATTCCATATTGTTTTGCAGCATGTTTTATTTCTTCCCCACAAGGGAGAGACACACTGGTTTTGTTCTATCTGTCTGTCCATCTATCACACTTTCTTGTAAGCAAGATGGCGAAAAGACTGTTGAGTCAGACCACACCAAGTTTTGATATTTAGATAGCTTGGGTGGGTCCCAAGACCTCATTAGATTCTGGTGATTGTGACCATAATTTTCAATTTTTTAAACACATTTTTGATCATTTGTTTTATTCGACCTTTTTTAAATACACAAATTTTGAAACAACATTTAAGCAAAACATAGTTGAGGTAGACCGATGTCATTTGGTGACTTTATTTGTATTAATATATAGGTGAGCTGTTTAACTGTTCAGGTCATCTGAGTAATTTTTCATTTTTTAGCACATTTTTCGACTTGGACTTTTTCGACAAAAAACCTTATTAGCACAGTTTAGCAAAAACAATTTCAGTTAGACAAATAAAAGGTGGCATTCATGTTTGTAGGCACATCGAGAAGACCTGATTAGATTTTCTTCTCATTATAGCAATTGTTTCAATATTTTTTTTTTTTTTTTTTCACAAATTTTAGACTTGTTTGGTCAGCAGTCTTTTTACAGGCACCAATTTTTACCTTTACTGGTCATACATGTACACCAGACAAAGCAGATTAAGCTTCATGTATGTTCTTCACAGTCACTGTAATGGTTTTATTTTATGACAGGAAGTCTAAAGGCCAGACCTTAAGTATCAGGGACCTTCTATATCACAAATTAATAATACTACTTCAGTAGTGTGGAGCTGATGTTTGATCTAAACAAGGATGATAAAGTGAAGTCTTTTGTTTTCCTGACTTGTACAGACAACATCAGGGTTTCCGTTGCTAATTGTGAAGTTTAAAAAGCAGAATTTTGGAAAGATTAAAACAGTTGCCAACTAAAGCAGCTCTACCTTCTTTAAGCAGTGTTTCAAACTCCTTGATGAAAGTACTGGTAAATCGGCAGGAAATCAGCTGGGTCGGCACCATCTTGGCAGGTTGGCATAGTGACATAATGGCTTGGTAGACTGGAATTAGCAAACTTTCGGTAGGAAACAAGAAACACTGCAGATATATGCACTGTTAATTCATGCTCTGGAATTCCATCAGACTTCCTACAGCATGTGTAAAAAATTACAGTTTTCCTGTCAGATTGAAAGAAATTACAACTTTAATTTGAAGGAGGGAATGTCTGCTAGCTTCAACATCGACCTGACTCTTGATTATTAAAAATAATCAACTTTATAAATCACAGTTATTTGTCTAAAATATCTTGAAAAACTATAGTGGCCCTATAAAATGTATTGACTGCCTGAGATTAGAATCCCCTAGAGTGTGCCTGGGTGTTGAAAGGTCAGGTGTAGGTGAGTGTAAAAGGAAATAGAATTTGAAAAAGTCTCAAAATGCTCAGGTAACCTGCATTTACTTGACTGCTTGATACAGGCTGTCAGCAACGGCACTATTTTTATTGGGGAGGCATAGGGCTACTTGACTCTTTCAGTGACAGAATCAAAGCTAACTGAAAATTAAGCCTTGACTGATGAAATTGTACCTAAATATTTAAATATTTAGTCATTTATTGAATCAATTATAATGTGTATAAATTATGACTTGTATTTTTTATCAAGATGGACAGCTTTTTGTTAGTAGTGGTCAGGAAATTATGCTTTCTATCTATCTGTCTATCTGTTTATCTATCTATCTATCTATCTATCTATCTATCTATCTATCTATCTATCTATCTATCTATCTATCTATCTATCTATCTATCTGTCTGTCTGTCTGTCTGTCTATCTATCTATCTATCTATCTATCTATCTATCTATCTATCTATCTATCTATCTATGTCTGTCAGTCAGTTGGCCTATCTATCTATCTTTTTACCTGTCTGTCTGTCTGTCTATCTATCTATCGATCTATCGATCTATCTATCTATCTATCTATCTCTATTGTAAAGAGACATGTGGACATTGAAATAAACTTGAAAGTTGAAAAAATCTTCCACCTTTTTAAAGAGTACAGTTTATATAAAAAATTTGTTAGGCATTGTATCCTTTTTCACCTTTACCTTTTTTTGTATGCCTTTTTTGGAGATACCTTAACTTGCTCAGCATTGTATAGCCAGGATTGTACTGATGTGTCATTAAACCCTATGCATGCATACTCATTTTCTACAAAGTGCTGGGCCAAAAAAATCATGGATTTTGATGATAAGAAAAAGAATGATTCTCCTGTTTCTGCAGAATATTAAAAGATGCTCATGCAGAGAATTAGATACATGTCAGGGATTTGACAGATAGAGAAATCTTCAGTTGGAACATCCTTGGCCTTTTCCATTAAGTCGAGAAAGAAAATTTGTATGTAATTTTCCACCATTGAGCACTATATTTGGAACTACTTTTGTTCACATTGCTCAATATGGCAGTGAAAGGAATCAAAGTCAGATTCGGAACATTGTCAGTCATTTCTGTTGCAACATGTATGGTAGTACACTCTGCAGGAGGCAAATCACCAAACCCGTCAAATTTATGTGTATTGCTACAACGACATCCAAGGTTATTTCTTGACTTGATGAAAATGACTGACCGATGTTCCAGTTGAAAAATCTTATAACCTTTATTGATTTTTAGGCTTTTTCTTTAACCTACACAGAAGGGGAAGATTCTGGTGACCTTTGACCTTAAATAGTTCTTCAGCTGATGTTTATAACATGAAATGATATGTCCATTTTTTAAGGGAATGCCATTTATGTAAAAAAAAAATTGACCCTATATTTTTAGGCTTTTTATTTAGCTCTACTGGTCTGTCATATGTCTGTCCATTATCACAAGTTTGTTATCACTACTCCTAAAAAACTACTTGAGAGGATTGCCATGAAACTTTACACACACATTCATCCCATGGTCTAGTTGGGCCTAAAAGAAAATGGTGCTGCTCAGACATACAGTATGGCTGCTACAGCAGTCATTTTGAAAATGGATGGTCATATGTGGTTTTCATTAAAAGACTTCTTATGATGTCTATGCTGCCATGGCAGCCATCTTGAAAATCTTGTTTTTGCTTCTTCTCTTGAACAGAAAGTCATATTGACATGGGGTTTTCATAGAAAGACTTCTTATGATGTCTAGTTGGAGCTAAATGAAAATGATGCTGATCTGATTTACAGTATAGCCGCTATGACAGCCATCTTGAAAATCATGTTGCTACTCCTCCTGAATGAAAAGTCATATTGAGATGGGCTTTTTAACAGATAACTTATTGTCATGTCTAGCTGGTCCCTAATGAAAGTTGTATCTACCTGATGTCTAATATGGCTGCCACAGTGGCCATCTTGAAAATCTTTTATAGCTACTCTTCCTGAATGGATGGTTATATCAACATGGGTTTTTCACTTAAATACTTTTTATATGTCTTTTTGGCCATAAATAAAATAGGTTCTGATGTGACATTCAATATGGCCATTAAAGTGGCCATCTTGAAAATATTCTCTTTACTCCTCCCAAATGGATGGCTATATCAACAGAACGATTCACCAATAGACTTCTTATGACACGTAGTTGGTCTTAAGTGAAAATGGTGCTGAACTAACATCCAATATGGCCATCATGGTAGTCATCTTGAAAATCTTGTTTTTGCTACTACTCCTGAATGGAAAGTTATATTGACATGGGCTTTTCACCAGAAGATTTATGATGTCTGGTCGTAAATAAAAATGGTGCTGATCTGATGTCTAATATGGCCATTACAGTGGCTATCTTGAAAATCTTGTTATCACTACTTCTTCTGAATGAATGGTCATATTTGCATGGGGTTTTCATTAAAAGACTTCTTATATTATCTTGTTGGTCCTAAATTAAAATGGTGCTGAAGTGACATCATATATGGCCACCAAAGTGGCCATCTTGAAAATCTTGTTATCCGATACTCCTCTTAAATGGAAAGTCACTTTGACGTGGGGTTTTCATCAGAAAAGTTATTATGATGTCTAGTTGCTCCTAAATGTAAATGACTGACCCTCAATATGACCATGATCTTGAAAATATTATCTCTACTTCTCACAAATGGATGGCTATATCAACATGAGGTTTTCACCAATAGAGTTCTTATGATACCTAGTTGGTCCTAAATGAAAATGGTGCCATTTGTACAACAAATATAGCTGCCATGAAGACTGTCTTTAAAATCTTGCTGTCACTACTCCTCCTGAATGGTCAGTCATATTGATTTGGGGTTTTCACCAAAAGGCTTCTAATGGTGTCTACTTGGTTCTAAATGAAAATGGTGCCAATCTGACATCCAATATGTTCACCAGAGCAGCAAATTTGAAAATCTTGTTATCACTGAAGAATATCGGAGATGGTTTCAACACTCTTCAGTTAAAAGGAAGAAACAGTCTTATTTGAATTCCTGTCAATTCTCTTTTGCCCAGTAGAGCATCAGTCCCTTTGAGGGACTCTTGTATTTCATTAAAAAAATCGATATTATTATACTTCATGTACAATTAAAATTGCTGCAGAATAAAGAGGCTTCTAGATTCTAAATATATGGAATAATTTCTAAATCATTATGACTTGTCAATTAGCTAGGTTATACACAGTGACCACCCTTTCAACCCATAAATCCCTCAAAATAAGCCTGAGAAATCCCCAACTACTGTCTAGAATTTTCACAGGTATGAAATTCACCAAGTGCATGCTACAAATAAGGACATAAAACCTTTACTAATTTAAAAAATAATTATTCTGATTTACAGTATTTATATGAAATATTGAATTGCAGGTCAAAGCATTAAAGCTGTAATTATGGTGTTTGTTATGAATGATTTGTGATGTCTCAGTATTGCTCATTTTTCTCAATTAAAATCCTCATCATGACCAGGGTTCCTCTACAATCAGCCCATGATATGTTGCAAGGTGCCCCATTGCGTTTGAGCTAGAACCCATTTCATGCTTGAAGTAAATCCATGTTCATCAAACTGATATTTCTCACACTTGCATAACTGCATATTTTTCAACAGTTGGTGTGGCGGCTGTATGCTGTTTCCACTCCAATGAAAAGTTCAGTCAGCTATTATCTGCCTTCATTAGCTGCAACTATTCACCTCAAGCATTATTACTTATGTTGCCATGGCAACAATTTTTTATTTTTTTGTTCACACAACAGAGGCTGTTGAAAGTGATCATTTTGAGGAATGGGTGTAGTGTATGTGATGGCAGCAGCTGCCGACAGAAAAATTCTAAGTTACTTTGCCAAGTCATAAAAACCCAGGAGGTGCTCATTAGTAGTATAAAATACTCCATTGGCCACAAGTGGGGAACTGATTTTCCATAAAACCGTCAGAATCAGGCTATTTAACAGCTGTATTGCTTCTAAAATTCAGTTTTATTTTAATAATCATACATTGTTATAAAAGGAAGCTGTAGTATAATGATAGTGCAATAAATGCATATATATTGTACATGTTAAATGTCATGTGTGAATATATGACAACTAATGCCAAATCCAATTGCAAAAACAGATGACTTTTTAAATGTCAGGGTGTGAAGTTACAACAAATGACCTTTATAACAATAGTGCAACTGTAACCCTAATTTAGCTCTACAGGTCACTAATTTTTTTATAGCTTTTTTTTTTTAGCTCTACAGGTCATAGACCATACATTTTAATTTTTTTTTTTTAGCTCTACAGGTCATAGACCATACATTTGCACGAGTTTGTTACCACTACTATTAAAATACTAGGAGGATTAATTTTTGCCATGAAACTTTACACACACGTTTATCCCATGTTCTAGTTGGTCCTAAATAGAAATGTTGCCGCTTGGACATCCAATATAGCCACAACAGCAGCCATCTTGAAAATCTTGTTTAGTCTACTTCTTCGGAATGGATGGTCATGTCAACATGGGGTTATCACTAAAAAAACTTATGATGTCTAGTTGGTCCTAAATGAAAAAGTTGCTGATTTGATATCCAATATGGTCACCACAGCAGCCATCTTGAAAATCATATCACTACTCTTTCTGAATGGAAAGTCATATTGACATGGGGTTTTCACCAGAAGACTTCTTATGATGTCTGGTTGGTCCTAAATGAAAATGGTGCCAATCTGATGTTGAATATGGCCACCAAAGTGGCCATATTGAAATCTTATTATTGCTACTCCTCCTGAATGGATGGTGATATCAACATGGGGTTTCAAGACTGCATACAATGTCTGGTTGGTCCTAAGTGAAAATGGTGCCTATCTGAGATCCAACATGTCTGCCACAGCAGCCATCTTGAAAATATTGGTATTGCTACTCCTCTTGAGTGAAAAGTCATATTGACATGGGATTTGCACCAAAAGACTTCTTATGATGTCTAGTTGGTCCTAAATGAAAATGGTTGTGCTGACACATCCAATATGGCCACCACAGCAGTAAATTTCTATGAGATTCTTTGGCCATTTTTACATATATGAGCTCAAATGACCATATGGCTAAGTGATCTTATGGTACGGCTCTGCATCTGGCGTGTTGTCTATTGTCCTTCAGTATTTGTTATTTTAAACTTCTTCCCGAAAATTGCTGTGCCAGTTTCAAACTTTATAGGAATATTTCTCAGGATATGCTTAACCAACGTTGTGTTTGTGGTGGCTCAAGGGCAGCAGTATGGCATGTATAGCAGCCATATGGGAAACCTAATTTCAACTTCTTTTCCAGAATGGCTGAGTCAATTTTGAGAAATCTTGGTAGGAGTGTTTCTTAGGACTTAATCTACCAAATTGTGTCCAGAGTAGCTACCTTAGTAATAGTGTGGCTTGCATAGCAACCACATGGAAAACTAATTTTTGACATCACCAGAACTGTTGAGCCAATTTTGATTAAACTTGCTGGATATGATTCTTATGACATGCTATGCTAGATTTTTGTACAGGATAGTTTCCCAAGTAACAGTGTGGATTCCATAGCAAACATGTAGAAGACCTATTTCAGCTTGTCTAAAATGGCTGAGCCAGTTTTGATCAAACATGGTAAAAACATTTCAGAATACATGTTCTTTCAGAATTATGTTTGGGATTGGTTCTCCTAGCAGTGGTGTGGTTTTCATAGCAGTGGTGTAGTTCTCCTAGCAGTGGTGTGGTTCTCCTAGCAGTGGTGTGGTTCTCCTAGCAGTGGTGTGGTTCTCCTAGCAGTGGTGTAATTTTCATAGCAGTGGTGTGGTTTTCATAGCAGTGGTGTGGTTCTCCTAGCAGTAGTGTGGTTCTCCTAGCAGTGGTGTGGTTTTCATAGCAGTGGTGTTGTTTTCATAGCAGTGGTGTGGTTCTCCTAGCAGTGGTGTGGTTTTCATAGCAGTGGTGTGGTTTTCATAGCAGTGGTGTAGTTTTCATAGCAGTGGTGTAGTTTTCATAGCACTGGTGTGGTTTTCATAGCAGTGGTGTGGTTTTCATAGCAGTGGTGTAGTTTTCATAGCAGTGGTGTGGTTTCATAGCACTGGTATGGTTTTCATAGCAGTGGTGTGGTTCTCCTAGCAGTGGTGTGGTTTTCATAGCAGTGGTGTGGTTTTCATAGCAGTGGTGTAGTTTTCATAGCAGTGGTGTAGTTTTCATAGCAGTGGTGTGGTTTTCATAGCAGTGGTGTGGTTTTCATAGCAGTGGTGTGGTTTTCATAGCAGTGGTGTGGTTCTCCTAGCAGTGGTGTGGTTTTCATAGCAGTGGTGTGGTTCTCCTAGCAGTGGTGTGGTTTTCATAGCAGTGGTGTGGTTCTCCTAGCAGTGGTGTGGTTTTCATAGCAGTGGTGTAGTTTTCATAGCAGTGGTGTGGTTTTCATAGCAGTGGTGTGGTTTTCATAGCAGTGGTGTGGTTTTCATAGCAGTGGTGTAGTTTTCATAGCAGTGGTGTTTTTTTCATAGCAGTGGTGTGGTTTTCATAGCAGTGGTGTAGTTTTCATAGCAGTGGTGTGGTTTTCATAGCACTGGTGTGGTTTTCATAGCACTGGTGTGGTTTTCATAGCAGCCCAATGGAAAAACTATTTTCAGTTTATTCTCCAGTTCATTTGAACTAATTTTTATCGGACTTGGTATATATGTTGCTTTTTTGAGGTTGAGTGCAATGTGGCTCCCCTAGCATTGGTGTTGTTTCCATAGCAATCATGTGGAAAACCTGGTTTAAGCTTCTCCAGAATGGCTTAGCCAATTTTGATTAAGCATGGTAGGATTGAATATTGTGACATGTTCAACTGGAATTTTGTCCAGGGTGGCTCCCCTAGCAATGGTTTTGCATCCATAGCAACCAGTTTTAAATCCTGTTTTCAGCTTCTTCTCCAGAATGGCTGAGTCGTTTTGATCAAACTAGGTAAGAATGTATGTAAGGTTATGTGCCAGAATTGTGTTTGGGGTGGCTTCCCAAGCAATGGTGTGGCTTGTTTAATAACCAGGTGGCAACCTACAAATTATACTCATCTACCATCAAGTATGGGCACTGTTATTACTACTATAAAAACAAAAATAAAAATACAGGCCTTAAATCCATCCCTATATTTTATAGAAAATTCCTTATAAAATCCCTATAATTCTGTGCGAGCACATTACAATTTCCATGAACATTATTAAATACAATAGCCATTAGATCTTAGATACACTCGGCAACATTGTGTGACACTCTAATTCACTATTTTCTTTCATTACCAGGTGACTGTACTGGAACTGTTAGATCTTAGTTTCACTCAGTAACATTGTGTGACACTCTGTTAACTCTAGTTCCTTTCACTACCAAGTGACTGTATTATAGCCAGTGGATTATATTTGCACTCAACAACACTGTGACACTCACTTTAGCTCTCTTCATTACCAGGTGACTAAGTATTAGAACCTTCAGAGCTTAATTGCACTCAGCAACACTGTGCGACACTCTAATTCACTCCAGTCCCCTTCCTTACCAGGTGACTGTATTGGAGATATTAGACCTTTGTTGCACTCGGCAACAATGTGGCACTCTAATTCACTCCAATTCCTTTCATCACCAGGAGACTGTATTGGAGCCACTAGATCTTAGTTGCACTCAGCAATACTGTGTGACACTCCAATTCATTTCAGTTATTTTCATTAGCAGAGTCATTAGATCAGGGTCTGTCTCTCAGATTCAGAATTCTGAAGTATGGACACTTACCATTAAACAGTGTTGTACTGCACCAAGAAACACTGTATAACACTCTAATCCACACATGTCCTTTCCTTTCAGATACCAGATGACATTATCAGATGCAAGCCTTGTGAGTCAGGCCCAGAATAACCAAGAAGTGAAGGTCTCTCTGATATTAGACCCCAAAATGCGAAGACTTAAGGATAAATTGTCCTCTGTCAATCTGGTAAGCTGAAAATTCTCATACATACATATTTTATACTTACACTGTAAATAAAAATTATTAGCAAGAACAAAATTGTAGCAGTTTGGATGAGCAGCTTAAATTTGCTGATGTCCTGCACAGTTGACAAATGACCAGACTGAGATAGTCACACATACTGTATACACTTGTGTACAAGTTGGGTCCAACTGCAAACTGCATAGATCCAGATCTGCCATCGCACGATGTGCCAGCATATCAGGATCAATGCAGTTTGTTAGGAGTAATCAGTAGAACAAAAAACATAGACCCTGATCTGCCTGCACATTATGCCATGGCAGATCAGGGTCTGTTGTTTGCAGTTGGATCTGATTTATAAGTGACTATATTTTGTACTCCTTAACATATCATTTCTTTAAAGCCAATTTGTTTCATTTGAAAATTGTACTACTGTACTAGAGACATTTTTGAATAGTATTGAAAATTGTACTACTGTACTAGAGACATTTTTGAATAGTATTGAAAATTGTACTACTGTACTAGAGACATTTTTGAATAGTATTGAAAATTGTACTACTGTACTAGAGACATTTTTGAATAGTATTGAAAATTGTACTACTGTACTAGAGACATTTTTGAATAGTATTGAAAATTGTACTACTGTACTAGAGACATTTTTGAATAGTATTGAAAATTGTACCACTCTACTAGAGACATTTTTGAAAGGTATTAAAATTTTTACCACTCTACTAGGGACATTTTGGAATGGTATTGAAAATTGTTACCACTCAACTAGGGACATTATGGAATGGTATTGAAAATGTTACCACTATACTGGAGACATTTTTGAACAGTATTGAAAATTGTTACCACTCTACTAGGGACATTTTGGAATGGTATTTAAAATTTTACCACTCTACTAGGGACATTTTAAATGGCGTTGAAAATTGTACCACTCTACTAGAGACATTTTTGAATGGTATTAAAATTTTTACCACTCTACTAGGGACATTTTGGAATGGTATTGAAAATTGTATCACTATACTGGAGACATTTTTTAATGGTATTGAAAATTTCATGCAAGTTAAATGAGAAATAATGAAGTTATTGCAAACTGAATTGATACATTACATAGTGCAAATTGAATTGATACATAGTGCAAATTGAATTGATACATTACATAGTGCAAATTGAATTGATACATAGTGCAAATTGAATTGATACATTACATAGTGCAAATTGAATTGATACATTACATAGTGCAAATTGAATTGATACATTTCATAGTGCAAACTGTTTTTGTATCTAACCATTATAGCAACACGTCTTTTTCGTCAAACAAGCTGAACTCGACAGGTGATGTTATGCAGTGGTTCATATATTGTTTGGGATATGATTGGCTAGCAGTTCATGGGAATTTTGAACAACAATTTACTAACAGCTGGTATTAGATATGTGGGGTTGGGGATTTTGACAATAAAGTTATGAAATGATAAAAGGAAATATCTAATTATTTGAGTTTTTAGATCTTTACTAAGAAATAGTACATGCAGTACTTTCTGAAGTATTTAGAATACTATAACAATACAGAAAAGCATGTGGAGGACTAGGATATATAAACACAGTTGGCTGAAAATTCAACTAGAGAAAAAAAAAGAATAAATTTATACAATAAATTATTTATAACTTCAAAGTTCAAACCTTTCTTTGTATAGCTAGAGCTAAAGATACAAATACTGAGTTTGAATTTTCAACTGACTTCACCCTTTAATTCACAGAATGTTTGATAATTGACTAGAGTTGTGTTGAAATAACTCTGTCTTTGTCTCTATCTCTCTCGGTGATCCAAGGGATGTAACTCTTACAAGCTTGCAGGGTTTTCTACATTGTATTGGGGATTAATTACTTACTTTGTTCCATAGTGCTGGTATTAATCAGTTTAAGAAGTTGGAGAACTGCACATAGATAAGCACATCAGCTTTGTATGCACTGGATGCTTAAACAAATTACAGTCCAGTTGTCACTAATTGAAAGCAAGACAGATTTCAAGGCATAATTATCAATATTAACATCAATAATATTGACTTGAACTGTAACAATGTTTCATTAGGGCCCAGCAACAAAGTAATCATCTTTTCTGTCTGTCTGTCCATCCATTCACACTTCTTGCTTACCAAAGCTCTGCAATCCTTACACATAATTAGATACCATTTGGTAGGGGAATTGCCCATGACTCGTGTAGATGTGTCTTTAATTGAGTTTTTTGATTGAGTTATTGATTGTCTACTTTCCAATTAATTTTGCATCTCTCCTACAAGAGAACCTTGTAACAAGCATAGCTCAGGAACTATTCAGCATATTCAGATGCAATTTGGTGTGCTATTGACAGTCTTATCATGGATCCCATTAGAAGACTTTAAATTTACTGTCAGTAGCACTTCAAGTAACTATCTCTACATACCATGAAAGGTACATAATGCACACTAAACCCTAATACAGTGTTATTGCCCATTCTGTTAGTTGTAACTGTCACCACTCATCATATTCTGATGCAGTTCAGTATGAACATTTTCTCAAAGACCTTGGTGTATCTTGTATTGGTTTTGTCTCATTCACTCCATCTTGGATGGTTATGGCCCTTGACAATTGACCTCGCATCTTCATATGGGATGTTGCTTGTAACTGAAAACAGTTCAAGAGCCATTCAGCATATTCAGATGCAATTTGGTATGAACATTTTCTTGTGGACCTTGGTGTGTCTTGCATTGATTTTGTCTCATTCACTCCATTTTGGAGAGTTAAGGCCATTGACAGTTAACCTCACATCTTCACACTGGATGTTGCTTGTAACCGGCACAGATGAAGTATCATTTAATGTAGTCTGATGCAGTGTGGCATGAATGTTGTGTTATATACCTAGATGTGCTTTTTATCAGTTTTGTATAGTCAACCCCATTTTCTTATAGAGTTATGACTCCTGACAATTACCGGCATATATCTTCACATGCAATGTTGCTTGTAACCAGCACAGTTCAGGAAGCATGCAATTTGGTATGAACATTATCTCATACATGTACACATGCCTTTTATGGGTTTAGTCTCATCACTTCATCTTGGACAGAATTGTACTCTTATTCTTGTCTTACTTAGAAACTTGGATTGTTGCTTTCAATCAGAATAACTTGAGAACCATTCAGTGTATATTGATCAAATTTGGTAAGAACATTGTCTCTTAGATCTAGATGTGCATTTTATAGGCTTTGTCTTGTCGTCACCATTTTGGACAGAGTTATGACATTTGTCAATCAACTTCATATTTTTCATGGGATATTGTTTGTAATCAACTTGGAACAAATTATAGTGAATGGGACTCTTTGCGATGCATCAGTCTCTAATAGTGCCAGTTTAGTCCAAATTGGCACAAATCTTTTCATATATCATAGCAAAGCATAGGATACAAATTCCATTTGCCTCGTGCAAAACAACACTAAACAGTATCAACAAACTAAACTAAGTCATGAATTACAACAAACTTTTAACTTGATTGTTGACTAATATATCCAGAGGTTGAATTGTTGGTTTTTAGCTCACCAGGCCATAAGGCCAAGTGAGATTATGGTATGATACTGTATCCATCATGCATCTGTCCATCAACAATTGTTACCACCCAGTAGTCCATATTTCTGATCTTTCTTTGATGAAACTTGGAATATATGCTTGTATCATGAACATTCTCTCTTGATCGTGGATAAATTCAGTAATGAGTGAGATCCCTGCATATTAATGACTGATGTTGTTACCACTCTGGAAGCCATATTTCTGATATGATTTTGATCAAACTTGCAATATGGGTTTATATCATCAAGATCTTGGATGGATTCAGTAATGAGCAAGATCCACACATACTAATGAGATAATCTTGTATCTGATTGTGTAAGCATGTTGCCACTCTGGA
Source organism: Margaritifera margaritifera (assembly GCA_029931535.1). Lineage (NCBI taxonomy): Eukaryota > Metazoa > Mollusca > Bivalvia > Unionida > Margaritiferidae > Margaritifera > Margaritifera margaritifera. Next base: position 2,774,360 of record JAQPZY010001438.1, read on the forward strand.
GACCGTATTTCTGATCTGATTTTGATTAAACTTGGAATATATGCTATATCAATTCAGTCATGGACAAGTTCCGTAAAGCAAGATCCACATATAATAATGAGGTGATCTTATTTCTGATCCAATTTTGGTCAGACTTATAATATATGCTTTTATCATCAACATCTTGTCCAAGTTCGATGATGATTGAGATGCACGCATATTAATGAATTGATCTTGCATATGATTGGCTGAGCTTGTTACCACATGGTCAAATTTTGATCAAACATGAAATATTGGCTTACATCATGAAGATCTTGGATGGGTTTGATAATGAGTGAGATCCATGCATATTAATGATGTAATCTTGCTTCTGATTGACTGAGCTTGCTACCCTGCTGGAAGCCATATTTGTGTTCTGATTTTGATCAAACTTGGAATATATGCCTCTATCATCATGATCTGGGACTGTTTCAGCAATGAGCAAGATCGATGCATATTAATAAGGTGATATTGCATCTGATTGACTGGGCTTCTGGCCACTCTTGAAGCCATATTTGTGATCTGCTGGGCTTATTATCATCAAGATGTTGGATGACTTTGATTATGAGCAAGAGACTGCATATTAATTATGCCTTCAGCTTTAGAAGTAATCTTTATCAGAATATAGTAAGATTGGTAAAATCAACATGATATAAAGTTTAGGAGATAGTTTACATATGATGTGCTCTTACACTACTACATAAGCCTGCTTAGTGAAATGGTCAGCTGTTAAATTATGTAAGCCTGGTGAGTAATATCAGGTCTGCTTGGGCCTCTTGTTAAAAAATACACAGATGTCTGAGACAGGGAGACAACTCATTTGTTAAGTGTCAGAAGTACAGAGTAAGTTAACCTGACAGGATGTTCATCAGTGAAACAACTTATCAAATTATTATACATTGACTGTTAGTTTGCAAAATAGCACTTTAATTTTTCTCTCAGAAGAATTTCAGTCTCTCCAAACTTTATGGTATGCTGTCAAATCTTTTGTTACTAGCAGAAGTTTAGGTTTAAATAATGGTCATTTTTCAATCTTTACCTTTATAGGTTTTTTGGCCTTGAAAAAGTTAGCTTAAGCTGTGTAAAGGGACATAACTCGATATAATTCTAGAAGGCAATGATTGGACTTGGAGTGGTTACTGCCCTTGATATAGTACTGTGTAGTACTTTAAACAATATATCATTTAAATAGAAAATGATCATAAAGGTAATTATTTTCTCTCAAAATAAATTTTCTGTTCAGAGAAAAAGAGAAAAAAGAATTAGAAAATTAATTTCATATTATATGTATTTAGAGGGATATTGGAATAATCACATCATCATACAACTCGAGCATGAATATAAATATCTCACAATTTATGTTTATCCCTTTGATTCTATTTAATATACCTTATTATCCAAACCCTCAAGTCATCACTTTTCTTCCTTTGACCGTGTTTAATATACCGTATTATTCAAATCTTCCAGTCATCAGCATTCTCAATACTTTAACTTTTTTTTATTAAAATTTGATCGTCAAGCCAGGTGTGAAATTCCTAAATTCAGACTTCTGTCATAAGGAGTTTTGTTTCTAATATGCTTATAAGATAGACTGATTGACGAATGTACAGCACTCCCTCACTTTAAGGCCCTTCATTATAACATGTTTCCTGTTATAAGGTGGGTATGGTCATTGATCCTATTTCATTTAGTGGTCATAAAATTATAGGTATCATGTACTTTATTATAAGGCGGTATACTCTGTAGCTTTAATGGACAACATTATGATGAGGGAATACTGTAGTATTACCCAAGTATAAGGTGGTCTCACTGTAAGGCAGTATACTCTGTGCTTCCCATGGACAGCATTATAATGAGGAAATACTATATTATCCCAGTATCAGGCAGTCTCATTGTAAGACTATACACTATGGCTCCCATGGACAATGTTGTGAAGAAATTATGTAGTATTACCCCAGTATAAGGTGGTCTCACTGTAAGCCAGTATACTCTGTGGCTCCCATGGACAGCATTATAATGAGGGAATACTATATTATCCCAGTATCAGGCGGTCTCATTGTAATACCATACTCTATGGCTCCCATGGACAATGTTGTGAAGAAATACTGTAGTATTACCCAAGTATAAGGTGGTCTCACTGTAAGGCAGTATACTCTGTGGTTCCCATGGACAGCATTATAATGAGGAAATACTACATTATCCCAGTATCAGGCAGTCTCATTATAATACTATACACTATGGCTCCCATGGACACTGTTATGAAAAAATACTGTACTATTACCCCAATATAAGGATTATATGACCTGCTATAGACAGCATTTTAATGAGGGAATACAGTAGTATTCTCTCAGTATAACATGGTCTCACTATAAGACTCTATACTATGTTGCTCCATTGACAGCATTATAATGAGGGAATACTGTAGTATTATCCCAATATAAGGTGGTCTCATTATAAGGCAGTTTATTGTGGCCTCCATTGACAGTGATATAATGATTGATTACTTTAGTATTACTCAAGTATAAGGTAGTCTCACTATAAGACTATACTAAATGGCTTCCATTGACAGTGTTATAATGAGTGAATACATTAGTATTACTCCAGTATTAGGTCGTCTCACTATAAGACTATATTAAATGGCTTTCATTTACAGTGTTATAATGAGGGAATACTGTTGCATTAAATATTTTACTGTGGATGTAACTCTCATTACAAGCAATGTTTTTAAGATAGAAATATTTTGTTTTCATTCTTGAATTGTCATTAAGTTTTGTAAAGAAGCTTATGAAAATGATTTGTAAACCAAAGGTGAAAGGTCAGGTTTATTGTTATTTACAAAATTGTCACTGTTACGAGATGACTAAATTGAGATGCTCTATTAATTCTGCAGTTTTGATCTTGAAATCAAGTAAAAAACATTTAAGTACTGACCTGTAGGAAGGTCATTAGAAATGGATTTGTATCTTGAAATCAAGTAAGTTTCACATTTTTTAAGTACTGACCTGTAGGAAGGTCATTTGAAATCGTTTTGTATTTTCCCAAATATTGTTCATGTGTATGAGTTCCTTGTCATTTGCATGTACCAGGTACATTCAGATAAATTGAATTGTTTGTGCCAGATATGTTCAGTTAAATTGCACTGTTTGTACCAGGTACATTCAGTTAAATTGCATTGTTTGTACTGGGTACAGTTAAATTTCAGTTTTTACTGGGTACATTCAATTAAATTGCACTATTGTACCTGGTACATTCAGTTAAATCGCACTGTTGGTACCAGGTACATTCAGTTAAATTTCATTGTTTGTACTGGGTACAGTTAAATTTCAGTTTTTACTGGGTACATTCAATTAAATTGCACTATTGTACCAGGTACATTCAGTTAAATCGCACTGTTGGTACCAGGTACATTCAGTTACATTGCACTTTTGGTACCAGGTACATTCGGTTAAATTGCATTGTTTGTACTGGGTACATTCAGTTAAATTTCACTGTTCTTATTAAATTATTTTGTTTGACAGATTAGGGTAAGGAACATTCCTGTAAAAAAACATTTTCCAGCATGACGGTAGTGCAGATGAAACTTTCCAGTCCATGAAATATTGGATTGTGTATTCTTACACAGTTATTATGTTACTGATCTCAGACAGCAACAAAAATATTTTATGGAAGTTTTGCCAGGAACATTATTTGTTAGTTTTGATTGCATTTAGTTTTGTCAATATCATAAGGACTACACAGCCTTGTGTTAATGTCTGTTCAATATCATAAGGACTACACAGCCTTGTGTTAATGCCTGTTCAATATCATAAGGACTACACAGCCTAATGTTAATGCCTGTTCAGTGTCATAAGGACTACACATCCTTGTGTTACTGCCAGTTCAATATCATAAGGACTACACAGCCTTGTGTTAATGCCTGTTCAATATCATTAGGACTACACAGCCTTGTGTTAATGCCTGTTCAATATCATAATTACTATGCAGCCTTGTGTTAATTCCTGTTAAATATCATAAGGACTACACAGTCACATGTTGATGCTAATATTGTTGATGACATCTTTGTAGAATCTCCAGAGTCACACTGATGTTGAGCCACAGTCTCTGAATGTGATGATGTCAGATGATGCCATTGTCTACAGTGGTGACAAACAAATTGACCTGGGCAAAGGAACAACACTTGAAGATGATGAGGATTTGTACACCTCTGGTAGTGGAAGTGGTGATGGAAAGCAGGAGGACCCAAATGTGGTTATTCCCATTAAAGACACTTTCACTGAGCGAGGTAATATACATGTCAATTGTAGCTTGATCCTACCGCATCCTCTAGATCTTGATAGATTAGAGCTTTTAACAAAGACTCATAAAGTTCCATGTGGTTATTAATCAGCTTGTCTTAAAACAGATGTCTCTCCACTTGTAATATATCATAATTAAAAGTATCACTTTTTCATTCTTTCCGATAAAGTGTAAAGTCTTCCTGCTGTAGAATTTGATTTATTTTAAATATAATTTTAATTTTCTCTTTCACATCATTAAAGCCTATACATAAGTTGAACAGTCTACATTCATCTACCTACATATGTGTGCAGAGTGAACATGTATCACCATATGTACAAATTGTATTTTACATCATATGTATGTATGTGTGTATTTATGTATGTGTGCATAGTGAGCATGTATCACTATGTGTACAAATCATATTTTACATCATATATGTATGTATGTATGTATGTATGTATGTATGTATGTATGTATGTATGTATGTATGTATGTATGTATGTATGTATGTATGTATGTATGTATGTGTGCATAGTGAGAATATATCACTGTGTACAAATGGTATTTTACATCATGTATGTATGTATTTATGTATGCACTTATGTATGTGTGCAGAGTGAATGAATTGTGCACATAAAACAATCTTGATAATGTAATAATAATAATAACAATAATAATGATATGTATGGTGTTTGTTCAAAAACCAATTTTAAAATGTAAAACTTTTTACAATGGTCACCTGTTTAAAAAGGCCAGTTTTGCCTTTTCCCATGGGTGGCTGCTATTTACAGGTTTGACTGTACAGACTGATTGTCATTATAATGCTAAGGTTACCATTTTACATATACATGTACTTAAGTTGGACACTGACTGGAGCAACACCATTTAAGTTGTAGGGATGGAGGGATTTACTGTTATAATCAAACATGCTACTACCAGATTTCTCTGCAGTTGTTCAAAGTTGTTGTATTAACTGGTTGTATTATTCTTTCCAGTCTTTTAAAGAATGACTTAGCTCTTTTTAGATTGGTCTATATCCATGAAATTGAATGATTACTCCCAAACTTGGTTGAGACTATGGTCTAAAAAACCAATTGTACTATTTACAGAAAATCCCTAAGGCAGTTTCACACCTGTTGCTGTGTTCATGTCAAGTACTTTATGAGGTCAATACTGTTACGACTAGGGGTAATGTAACAAAAGAAAAGACTCAAACAAGCTTTCAAGATTTAAAATAAAAATATTTAATTTCCTAAAATATAAAAATATTTAAACAAACAATCAAAGTGAAAGAATTAAAATAACTTACAGTATAGAATATCCTTAAAAGTCCTAAATTGTTTTAAAGTTCACTGATCCGGAAGTTAATCCAAATGTTCCGAATGAAGTAGATTCCGAATGAAACCTTTACTGTACTGATGTGTTAATAAGAATCAGTTATATCCAAGTTTTATAAATTCCAAATAGTCCTTGTGAATATGGAATATCACAAGTTCTAGAAATGTTTCCGATAATTCCACGGAGCTGTATAATTACTAAAGTTGAAGAAACAGTACTAATCCAGAATGTACTGTATGATAATATATATCACTGAAACAGAATATCTGCACACAAATTGAACCAAATTCGTTTATGACCTCTCAGGCTGTCAAACTATGCTAGGAATGCCCAAACACAGGATTATTTCCTATTATATAGTCTCTTACTATGCAGAATCGAAATAAAATTCCATTTAATCCTTCTAGAACCAACCTTCTCTGAACCAATCAGAAACTAGGTTATACGTGACATCTAAAGTACCAGTGTACTAATGTTTTTAACAGTCAATAAGTGTTTACTCATAGAATCTAGGTCAAAAGTTCATACCCTCACGCGCTAAAAACACGTGATATGACTAAGACTTTAGTGAAATATCGATCCAATTTACCGTATGTGTACTCACGGCAAGACGACAGCTGTTAGACTAAGAACAGAAATCATAAACTAATAAACTATACCAATATTAAAAGAAAAATTATATATAATTCCGTAATAATACCCATATATATTTTTCAGTTAAAGTATTTTTAAAATCTGAATACAAGTTTCTTATTAGAATGCCCAATGTCTGGTTTGGGAATTGTCCAGTATATATAATCATTACCGAAAATGTGCTATATAGTATTTCATAAGTTATTTTGAGTTTATTAGCAAGATATTACGTATTCAGATTAAAACATAGTTTGTGCTTCTTTGTGCACATTTTTGATGGAATTAGTTTAGAATACTACGAAATAAGTTGTTGAGTATGCATGTACTTTCACTATTGAATTGCCCATTTTCTTATACATGCATGGTTCTCTGTTAAAAACCCGACCATCATGTTATAGCAGGTTTTCACTGTACTATATTAGAGTCAGACTTAATTAATATACTGACTGTGTATTTAGTCAAAGAAATTATCACTGAAAGTGATATTTTGTTCTACCATCAGTGCGTCCACCACCGTACGAGACAAACAGAGAAAATTATATTCCTCCACCACCAAACCAGAACAAGCAGAGTAAACCAGAGAGCGGGTGCAGAACAAATCAAGCATCACTTCCACTTTTACTCGGAGCTTTCCTGGTCTTCCTCAGGCTTGCCAGATAACTGGGGTTACAGTGATCCTCTGGCCAGAAAACGGGGGTTACAGTCATCCCATGGTGAGATAACTGGGGTTACAGTCATCCTCTGTTTTGGATTTATCAAAAACATGTACAGAGGGTGGAGAAAGAAACCCATTATTTTCTTAAGTTGCACCATTCCCTTAATAACTGTAGTTCATGTGATCACAAATATTAGATAATTATTTACATTTTCAAATGAGGCAGTATCATTATACATAGCAATTGTAAAGTATAATTTCCTTGTTCTTTTGTAGAGTCACAAACCCTAGTTAATTTTGAGGGTAGTTAATGGAAAAATAGTGCAAATTTTAGCTAGGATATTGTCTGTCTGTTTTGTTGTAACGGGGGGCAGAGCCCATATGTGTTTTGTTTATAATACATGTTTCAGTTGTTAATTGTGCTTCAATTACTGTCTTTCTGCTGTTTATAATTAATATTAAATGGTCGTGGGATAGTTGTGATATATTTTATGCACACAAAAAAAAGAAATTGTTTTTGCCATTCAGATATGCAATGATTCTTATTGTGTAGGTTCCACTGGGCACTAAATAATGTATTTAAATTTAATAGATGCCCCCCCCCCCCCCCAATGCTACAAAGTTGGGGTAGGGTGGGGGTATACTGGAGTTAGCTTGTCCATCCATCCATTTGTCACACTTTTATATACTTAATACCTCCTGAACTCTTTGAGATATTTTCATGAAGCTTGGTGTACTTTTTGTATCACGATTAGTCATTGTGACATGTAAAGAATGGAGTCTGTCTGATCACCACTTGAATAGTTATCCCCATCTTTTTTTTTTTACAAATTGTGTCTCTCTATCCATTTGCCATGCTCTTGTCCAGTTAATATCTGCAGAACAGTTGGAGATATTCCTGTGTCCCACATTAGATTTGGCTTTGTCACATTAGTACTTTTGGAGTTATCTTCCCATTTTTTAAAATTGTATTTTCACTTCATGTCTTTCAGGGGATGTTCCATAAGCACTCACTTACTGACAGATCTTGTTGTGCATTTGATTTTAAATAGCAAAATGTGATTCTTTTTTGTTTTGATCTGTATAGTCCTCCATCATCTCAGATATGAAGTACACTATGTAAATATTTGCTGCTTTAAGAATGATTAAAAATTTGACTCCTTTACAATCAATCTTTAATGTTTTCATTTGGTACTTCTATCACTGCTTCAGAAGTTTAATTCAGCTGGAGAAAGGCTTGTAACTTCGAATGTGGGGAGTGTTAGATTTTAGACTAATAATTCAATAAATTTGTCCCTGTTTACTTGGGGCAATTTTGAATCATCACAACTCCAGAAATCAGGCTTCTTGGACAATTTGATTGGTCACAACTTCAAAAATCAGGCTTCTTGGACAATTTGATTGGTCGCAACCTCAAAATTAGACTGCTTTTGGATTAAAGATGAAATGCATGGTCTTTTCATACTTTTATGCTGATGTCTTAGTGTTTCATACAGAAACTGAGTTAGTACATGTGATAACTAACAACATCAAGTCTTTTATTTGATAGGTCAGTGTTTTAAAACATTTGCATGAGATAGGATTCAAGATAGGTAACTGTTAAATACAAAGAGGATATCACACTGTGAGTTGGGCATATATGGCTGTACAACACAATTTTAGTGGCATATTTATTATGCTTCAGACATACACAATGAGGATATGACAGTGTGAGTCAGGCATATATGACATTCAGTACAACACAATTTTAGTGGCGTATTTATTATGGTTCAGACATATACATTAAAAATATCAGCTGCGAATTTAGCATATATGACAGTACAACACAATTTTAGTGGCATATATATTATGACATATACATTAAAGATATCAGCTGTGAGTTAAGCATATATGCCAGTACAACACAATTTTAGTGGCATATTTATTATGACATATACCTTAAAAATATCAGCTGTGAGTTAAGCATATTAAAATTACAACACAATTTTAGTGGCATATTTATTATGACATATACATTAAAAATATCAGCTGTGAGTTAAGCATATAAGACTACAACACAATTTTAGTGGCATATTAATTGTGCTTCAGATGTATACATTAAGGATATCATGATGCGAATGAGGCATATATGGCTGTACAACACAATTTTAGTGGCCTGTTTATTATGCATTAGACATGCACACCTTTGGTGATATCTATTTTCTGTTCATGCATAATTTTATATACTGATACATCTCTTTCATGCAGCATTTCCTATCATTGACCACGTTGTTGTCATATACAGCCATGTTGTAATTGTCATAAACAGCTTGTTCAAAGAAGGAGGACCTATAATGCAAGACCGCAACTGAATGAGCGAGTCAGTGTGCCTTAATCTTCTTTGTCACATTTTGTGTTGCAGTCATTTTTGTAGGCGAACAGTAAACTTGTTGATGTGGGGACTTTTTTTTAACATCAGTGATGTTGTAATTGCTTAGGAATAGTTGTAGTCTGCCTTTAGTTTGCCTGCTCAGGTGTTGTATATTTGTTCATGGAGAATAAAAAGGATTCAAACATGTCAACAAATTGTTTCTTGTAGTTACAGGTGACATCTCGTGTGAAAATCGAGTCATAATTAAAGGCATGTGGCTATAGTTATGGTGTTAATGAATGTACAAGGATGAGATCTTTCACAAGCATCATGGGAAAATAGTGAATTTGAATACAAATTATAATTGGCATTGGTGTGCCCCACAGTACTGCTGGTGAAACACTGCATGGGATAACCAGGATTACTGCCTGGAGGTAGAAGTGCATGACCCATAGTACTGCTTGTAACATGCTAAGGTAACCAGGATTACTGGGTGGTGGTAAAAGGTCAAGATTCGCAGTATTTATGATTACTGCATGGTAGCAGAAGGTCATGCCCCACAGTATCCAGGATTACTGCATAGTGGTAGAAGGTCATGCCCCACAGTATCCAGGATTACTGCATAGTGGTAGAAGGTCATGCCCCACAGTATCCAGGATTACTGCATAGTGGTAGAAGGTCATGCCCCACAGTATCCAGGATTACTGCATAGTGGTAGAAGGTCATTCTGCACAGTATCCAGGATTGCTGCAAGGTGTTGAAAGTGCATGGCACACAGTCTGCTTGAAAAACACTAAGGCATCTAAGATTACTTACATGGTGGTAATGGTGGTAAAAGATGAAGCTTCACAGTATCCAGGATCACCACATGGTGGCAGAAGGTCATGCCCCACAGTATCCAGGATTACTGCAGGGTGGTAGCAAGTCATGCCTCACAATATCCAGGATTATTGCATTGTGGCAAAAGGTCATATCCCACAGTATCTAGCAACTGTATCCATGAACTTGAATTAAATTGTTTTGCCTATGTTGGTATTGTTGTAGGTTAATAAAAGTTCTAACCTGCCTGAGCCATATGTTAATGAGCTTATGGTTTATCTCGTAATTTGGTTATAACATTCATTTTGATGAGTCATGTATTAAGGAACTTATGTTTTTTTATTTCTTGATTTGGTGACAACACCCCATTTTGATGAGCCATGAATTAAGGAGTTCATGTTTTTTTTTATCTCTTGATTAGGTGATAACACTCATTTAGATAAGCAACATATTAAGGAACTTGTCTGATTTGGTGATAGCACCTATTTTAACCAGCATTAATGTATGAATATAAAGAATGTTGGTATAATGATGACACTTTGGTGATAATTTTGGCATGTTGATGACACTTTGGTGGTAATTTTGGCATGATGATGACACTTTGGTGATAATTTTGGAGAACAGAACTAAAAAGAAATGCAAAACTGCTTCATTGAATGTGTATCCACTTCTATAACAGTTGAATAGATACAAGTTTCATATTCAGCTTTTATTCTGTGACAGTTTCTCCTGCAAAACTTATTGTTCAAAAATAACCTTCGATAAGATTTGTCTTTTTTTCATCTTTTTTTTTGTTTCCATTCATTTAATTAAGAAGAATCACATTTTATAATCAAAAGCATTGGAAAATACAAGCCATTGAAATAAATAGGTCAAATGATACAAGCCATTGAAATAAATAGGTCAAATGAAAACTGGTGGTGAAGAAAGTTTTTATTTTAATGCCCAGATTGTTGATCTTTATACAATTATATGTATGTATCATGTATGTATCATGTATTATTGGACAAATATCTGTTAATGTACATCTTTTCTAATTCATTTTGATTAAAATGAACATGCTTTGAATTATATAGATCCATTTGTCAAAATTTTAGAATGTCTATTTTATTTTTATTGTATTTATGTAAAGGCTACAGTAAATACAAATAGAATCATATGTACAATGTGTCAGTATAGATGTTTTTTGCTTTAGTACATAACATATGCATTATTTGAAATGAACAAATTTGTTCAAGTTACACTAATGACTGTTATGCAAGTATCTACAAGGATTTAAAGGTCGTTATCACCCATGAATATGTGACCTTCAAGCATTTTATATTGTTGATATTGACAATATTTCAATTTTAAATGTGTCTATTACATAATATGTGTAAATATGTTTATGATACTGTATAATATTGTATGTAAAGTGTTATATTAAATTCCATGTTTCTCTGCATTCTTTATCATTATAGAAGAGAATACACATCATGTCGGAATATATGAGAACTTTACTTACATGTTTATGCCATACCTAATAAAATATTCCTCCTTAGCATATGTAGAGCTATTGTGTAACATTTTTTAAATTGGGTGGGGTGGGGGTAATTTTCTTGGGTTGGAGAATTTTTTAAAAAATTTATAATTTTTAAGGTTGCCATGAAATGTCCTTTAATAAACAAAACTTAAATTAATTTTTAATCTTGAAAAATACTTGAAGTTAAAGAGAATCTTCTGGAGGTTTTGTCAAAATCTCTGAAGGAAGGTATTCAAAAAAATTAATAGATTTTGACAAAATTTCCAGTAGAAAGGTTTAAAAAAATATTAAGAACTTAGTATTATATTTGTGTGTTTTTCTTGTACTAATTATTTAGTACTAATGAGACTCCATCCAATAAGTAATATAGTTAGGTAAAACATTTGATTTCCTCAAAAGAAAATGATCCTTGAAAAGTTGAGGAAATCCTTGACAAGTCTTGGGAGTAATGTCACCCAACAGTGTCTCTGCACAGCTGAAATTGTACTTTTGTTTTTACAATGGTGTATTTTATTATCTGTGCACCAGATTAAATGAATTGTAAATGTTACTTCTTTCTTTGAAGAATTCAACTTATTTTTCACTTTATTTTACTTCTGAATCAATTAGAGCAGGATACATGCAGTGCCCATTGACCATGAAACTATTAATCTACATTATTTCTCATGCGCTATTGTTATATTTTGAGAAAATATGATAAGGAACAGACCATAATGACTGGAAATAGTTATAATTTGTATGAAGAGATAAATGTTTTAGTGATGAGGTGCGAAAAGAGCTGTAAGGTTTGTTGACATTGTAGTTTGTCTCATTTTGAAGTAGAACAACAAGGGGGATCACTCTGTTTGTACCATCAATAGTGATAGCAGTGGTAGCATCCAAATAGGTTAAATTTTTTTCATGACAAACTTTGTTTATATGCTGTTGTTGGAATAGATATCACTGGTTAGATTTTGTGCTGAAAATTAAACTTTAAATTAAATGAAGGTAGTGTGGTGGTCTCATTATGATGTACCTCTGTATAACAGAGTCTTTGATACAACACTGGTATCATCATGTATCCCATTGCACTGGTTGAATAATATTTGCCATGTGATATACCCCAGTATAAGGCAGCCTCGCATATAACACAGTATATTTTTATGGCTGTCCTGAATAGTGTTATGGTGAAGGAGAACTAAAAATTGTACACACAAAGCAATTATATCTGAAGTAGGAAGTGTTGTGATACGTTTGGCATAGAGTTAGATTATACATTATTGTTATGCTTTTCTCTTGCAGTTTAGAGAAGTTTATTTGGAGAAGTAAATAAAAGGAATATTTTGTTTAAATTAACTCTTATAAAATAACATACAAAGTGATAAAATTAAATACAGGCGAAGCAGTTGCATTCAACCCATCTATTTTTATTGTGTAAATATTTATGAGTATTCCAATACTTGACTGTATACATACTAAGTGGGCACTTGTTCTTAATTATCAGTATTTTCTTAAGATTGTCCACTGAAGCACCACGTCATAATCATGTCTGTAATATAAAGAGAAAGTGTTTACTTACTTCTAAGTGTTACTAAAACCATACTACAACTAGCTAATGTTTGATGCCATCAAGTGTTAATAAAACCATACTACACCTACCTAATGTTTGATGCCATTAAGTGTTTATAAAACCATACTATATCTAGCTACGGTCTGATGTCATTAAGTGTTAATAAAACCATACTATATCTAGCTACGGTCTGATGTCATTAAGTGTCAATAAAACCATACTACAACTAGCTAGGGTCTGATGTCATTAAGTGTTAATGAAACGATACTACAACTAGCTACAGTCTGATGTCATTAAGTGTTAATAAAACCATACTACAACTAGCTACGGTCTGATGTCATTAAGTGTTAATAAAACCATACTACAGCTAGCTACAGTCTGATGCCATTAAGTGTTAATAAAACCATACTACAACTAGCTACGGTCTGATGCCATTAGGTGTTAATAAAACCATACTACAACTAGCTACGGTCTGATGCCATTAAGTGTTAATAAAACCATACTACAACTAGCTACGGTCTGATGCCATTAAGTGTTAATAAAACCATACTACAACCAGCTACGGTCTGATGTCATTAAGTGTTAATAAAACCATACTGCAACTAGGAATATCGTACAGCTAGTTAGAGGCTGATGCTTCAACAAGGTCTGTTACACAGAGGAAGTGTTTAGACTGTTCATTTGAAAAGATAGAGTATTACAACATTATTCAGGAAATGTTGCATGTGATGGTGCTTTACAACAAAGCACGTTGTATGTGGTGGTACTTAAATTTTGGCTGCATTTGTGGAACAATCACCTGGCACCAAAATAACTGACCAATATAATATACCAGAGTTATTTATGAGGTGTCTTTCAATTTAAATTTGATTTTTGACAATTGCAAAATTTTGCAAAGGCACTCTACAGGGTGGATCATTACATTTAAGGTTATTTATATAGAGGAAACAGCTGCTGTTGGCAAACCACCCTGTAAAGTGGACTGTATTTGTGGGATGGGTATTTAGTCAGTGTAGCCATGAGCAGTACCAGATTATTTATATGTCCTTGTGTCGGATTTCAAATCCATGTTGGTAAAACTAGGTACATATGTGTAAAATTATAATGCTAGTTTTAATGGTATTCATAGATTTTTTACTCAAATGTCTGTATGTTTATGTATTAAAGCTAATTTTAAGTGAACTTTCAAGTTGATAAATCTTATTTCTATCAGGAATCGCAAAATACCTGCTGATTATAATAATAATAATCTGAATTTGATGTATCCTTTATTACGACCCCATATTCTTCCAAGATGATACATATTATTCTGAATAAAGCCAGATTAGTGTCAAAAGTTATATCCCTTGACTAGATCATCTGGCTGTATCAGTTCTTTTAATGATAAAATTTTAGATGAATATTAAAGATAAATGTGAGCCTTCGCATGCACAAGGTTCTTATGGATACAAATATCAAAATTTTATTTTCTAAAAAATTTATAAAGAGAGGTAACTGGTGCAGCATCTAATCATTATTTTTGCAAATGCCCTGAAAAATATATAAAGAGAGGTCTTTTCATATGGGCTTAAATAATTTGAGACCATTCTCTTCCCCGTTAATGTGGACACTGTACATTCCTTTCACCTTTGAAATTTCAGGGTTTTCATAATGTAAATTTTCGGCACCCGAGAGAGTGTCCAGAACTTGTTATTATCTGCAGAGATGACATCCTTTGAATAATTACATGCAACTGTTGTCAGTGGTGCAATTTGGAATCATAATTTTTCCTGTAATAATAAATGAAAGATCGTTCAGATGAAAAGAAAACATTTTATATAACGGAAGATAATGTTCAACACAAATTAGTGAAATAGTTATTGTCTGGAAATCAGTTGGAGACTGCACACCTCCACAAGGAAGAACCATTTGACAACATGGTGGCAGTTTTAACATTACGAGGAGTTGATGCTTTGATGGTGAGTTGAATGGATATTGACCATATCAAAGGGGAAAATGGTATGAAATTATTAAAGTTAGTGTAAAAGGAACTCTTCGTCCATTAGTGAAGATATTTGCGTTAATATACTTCTGCATGCAGCACAAGGCATCATTTATGATGCTTGTTTGAAACCAACTATAATTCTTAACTTCGTAAACATGATACGATCTGTATGCTTGGAATGGCTCAGTGTCATTAACTAGGACAGCTCAGTATCATTAATTGGGATGGTAGAGTATCATTAATTGGGAATAGCTTGTATTTAAAAAAAAGTACCCTTTTTGATTACGTCCTCATCTGCTTCTTTAGCATTTTTTTCTGCTTCTGTACTGCTACACTGTATATATCTTTTAATTATAAATATTTTTTTGTGTTTTCTGTAGACCTTCGAGATGATTTATAACTTGCATTAATATACTGTAGTGCATGACTTCAAGAACTGGTGACTTGCAGGTCATGTGCATATCCACTTATACGATGTGATAAACTACAGAAAAAAGTGATACTGTGATGTACATGTAGCCTTAACTAGGTTAAGTCTGTTACATACATACACTGCAGAGTGTTACCAAAACCTGCAAAGTTTTTCCTTATAAATATTTTATGTGCTGAATTCATCATTAGTTGTATATATGAACAATAAAGGAAGAAAACTAATATACTTACATTTATGTTCTTTTTATTTTTTGTAACATTTACAGGACACAGAATAAAAAGGCAGTGCATATTACTTTGTGATATCCATTCATCATGCTCCTTATTTAATTTCCATGTTCTCCACTAACTACAGTTACCAAACAATGTGAATGATTTGTACTTTGAGTAGGGAAGAAGCCTGCTGATTTTGGGGTCAAAGGTCAAGGTCACTTACTGAAAGAAGAATAATGGTTTCGGCACGAACATTTTCAGTTCTTGGCCATGTACCTTCACCAGAGTTTGTGAATGACATGCATGTTGGGTATAAAAAGAAGCCTCTTGACTTTGGGGTCAACCGATCAAAGGTCAAAATCATTGTGCCTGAAAGAAGAAAAATTGTTTTTCCATAACTTTAGTTCTAGACCATGTACATTGACCAAATTTGTCGAGTTTGCACTTAAGATGAGAAAGAGGCTGTTAATTTTGCAGTCAAAAGAAAAAAGGTTAGGGTCATTCTTACAAAAGAAAAGTTGTGCACAATGACTTTATAGTCAAGAGTTAGTTCCTTGAACAAACTTTGTGGATGGTTTGCACTTATGATACGAAAGAAACTATATATAGTTTGGGGGGACTAAAGGTCAATGGTCAAGGTCATGGTAAGTCTAAAAAAAGAATGGCGTCTGCACAGTAAGTTTAGTTCTGAACTGCATGCCTTAACCAAAGGTCCAGGTCATTGAGATCCAATGGTCAATAATATCCAAAATCAACCTTGCCCTACTAGCGCATACGTACATGTATGAGGTTATTAAACATGGTGCAGATGTATATACACAATTCACGGTACTTGTTTCCAGCAGTCAAAGTAGATCTGTTCAAACTGCAGCAAGAGTTTAGGGAAAAGTCGTTGAGCTGATTTTGAGAAATATTGGGCTAAATATATTGTGGCGCGGTGTTGTGGCTGGGTATAACATAGACCATAAGAGATTAGATCATATATAAATATGATCATCTGGAATACAATATTTATGTAATCAAAAACATTTAAACTTGGAATCTTATGAACAAAACATACTTGTCATGTTTATATGCAATGGAATGAACACTAAAGCCACAAATGAATCAGATATATCTCTGACCAAAAATTATAGTTCAAATGTCAACTAAGTGGTGTCTCCCTATTGTTTACTTATGATATTTCAGTCATTAAGGCAACTTCCTTATATGTCTTCCTAATAATGTACTGTACATGTCTATATGTCACCCTTATGCATAAAAACTATACATGTTGTCTTCAGTCAACTATGGACCTATTTATCTGATTTTTTAAACTTATTTTTAATGAATTTGTTCCTGCAATTAACATACCAGTGTGTGACTATAGACTCCACTAAATATTGTTGTGCCCGTTGTGTCACTTTTATCTTACATTACCGATGGCATTCCACAAATATGGACAAAAGACATTGCAATCTCAAGGTTATAAGACTTACTATTACAAGAGAATATTTTTTACTATGGAAATGAATGAGATTTTGGATAATGGATAAATATTCTCACATTATAATGGATAAAGCTTATTGGGTAATTGACTATGCACAAGGCATCACCGAATTGAAAGTGCAGTTTAAGTCTGACTGACTTGGGTTTGATATGGTCAAGTTATTTTTGTCCAGACATATCTAGTACTCAATTTGTATGAGTGTATGTGAATCCAAGATATTGAGAGTGTAATGTAAAACAGATGAAAATACAAAAGTCCTTGCAGTATGCAATGGTAACAGTGACCATTTTTAGCATGGTTGAGTTACTTTCGTCTAGATGTATCTACACACCAGTTTTCATAAGTGCAAGTGAAATATAGTCCATGGTATTGAGGGTGTTAGAAACAAACAGCTGAAAATACAAAAGACACTTGAGCATGATCCTATTTGCAAAGTTTTATGAAAAGGTGAGATCAAAACCCAAAGCACACAAGATACCAATACAGGTTGGGTGCTGATTTATTGGACTAATTAATGAGGTAATGAAATGTTGAGAGAGTAATGAACAAATGAATGAATGAAGAATAAAAAAATGGATAAACACACAAATGTACAAAATGCTATATCCCCTCTGACCTTTGCTGACAAGTGGAAAATAACATTTGTGCAGTGTCATGCATCAGATAGGCAATTTCTTTTGTCTGTTGTCCTTTTATATCCAAATAGAATGTAAATCAAACAAAGAGGGTGGACATGCTATGGGACCAAAAAATAATACCTTTGAGTCTGGTTTTAAACTTTCAGCTTTATGTTAACCATGTAAAATCAATACATCTGAACAAACAACAGGTGTAAATTTACATCTGAAACTAAAGCACTAGTATATATTTATAACACAGCTAAAACTTTACATATTCTGCAATAAAACAAGAGTCCCTTGGAGGAACTGATGCGGTATTGGCCAAACAGGATTTCCAGGAATCCAAGTTAAGACCATTTCTTCAATACTGTTGAGTATTTAACTGTTTAATGTGCAGGAGTGATACTGAGAGAAGAGCAAGCATCACATGACATTATATTCCAAATATGTACGGCACTAAGTCGGGGATTACCAAGCAACAAATTTAACTATAACATGTTGACCTCATGACCTGGGACAGTAATCGTTGACCTCATGACCCGTGACAGTACCCATGGTTAGGAGTGGTATAGAGAGAAGGGTAGGTGTCTGGTGATATGTTTCAAGTATGAAGTGAATCAGATAAGTGATTACTGGTTTACACATGCTGGAAAAAATGTAACCAACACTATCTTCCGACACACACCAAGACTAAACCCACACACTCCCCAAAACGTATACATAAACAGAGAACCCATACTACAGATGCTGCTGTCTCAAGTACATAAAAATAAAAGTTGAAATAAATGTCAAAATAAAAGGAGTCATTACATTCCATGCCTATGACCATTTATGTAAGTAATAGACTAAATTCTGTGACCATTTATGTAAGTAATAGACTAAATTCTGTGACCATTTATGTAAGTAATAGACTAAATCCTATGACCATTTATGTAAGTAATAGACTAAATTCTATGACCATTTATGTAAGTAATAGACTAAATTCTGTGACCATTTATGTAAGTAATGGACTAAATTCTGTGACCATTTATGCAAGTAATAGACTAAATTCTATGACCATTTTTGTAAGTAATAGACTAAATTCTATGACCATTTATGTAAGTAATAGACTAAATTCTATGACCATTTATGTAAGTAATAGACTAAATTCTATGACCATTTATGTAAGTAATAGACTAAATTCTATGACCATTTATGTAAGTAATAGACTAAATTATGTGACCATTTATGTAAGTAATAGACTAAATTCTATGACCATTTATGTAAGTAATAGACTAAATTATGTGACCATTTATGTAAGTAATAGAATACATTCTTTGACCATTAATGTAAGTAATAGACGGAATTCTGAATTATTTTATGTAAATCAAGAATATGCACAAAAATAGTGGCTTAGTTTAAGCTGTTGCCAAATAGACATAAAACATTATAAATGCAGAATTCATCACAGTAAAATACACAAGCAAATTAACATTTTGACATATGATACAGAATCTGATATCTTGAATACGGGTTACGTCTGTAGAAAACGTTAGTATTCAAGAAATAAAACCTGAAGTTGTGCTTTTATTATTTACAGTTAACAAAAGAGAGATACTATTTGTCAGATGCAATCAATACGAACATCCTGTTAAAAGCATACTAGATAGCTGAGATGTAACATGCTTCCAAGTCCAGAGTGCCTAGCTTTGTAGCCATTATTATGTATGTGTTAGATTTTTAGCCATTGGTTTGGCGATCCTTTATCATTACAGGAACATTACAAGATGGCTGTCATGTTTAATCAACATAAGTAGCAACATCATGTTGATTTCATATTAGACAGCCGAAATTTAACATGACCAAAGGTCACAGGACCCTAGTATAGTGTCATTTGTTACATTTAGTGCGTTGAAAACGAGAAAACTTGCATGTATTACAAAGTCTTTGTGATAAAAGTTAATAAGATATGACAAAGAAAATAAAATTTACATAAAATAAGACTTCATTTTTGTTTTATAGTATATTTTGCAAAAAACTCACATTCAAGTGAACCTGTTTACTCTAGCACCTAAGAAGGTTTCATCCTTCGTGATTGTGGCCAAAATATTGTGTTTACTTTAGTCTCTTTATGTTGGATTATCCACTGGGTATATTCTGGCTAACTGACCATTCATCCTAATATTTGTGTCCCTCGGTGGCTGGTTTGCACAAATTTCCTTCAGCTGTTTCCCCAATACACGCATAAAATAGGGTTCATTGCACATATATTTGATAAATCACACCAATATCATTATGTACAATATAACAGAGTGATAAAGTACAAGTGAGTTCGACATCACATTTCTTCAAACAAGATGTTTTTTGAGCCTAATATTGCTCACCTGGACAACTGACAAATGTAAGGTTTTGAAAGCAACTTCATTTATGTAGCAAAGCTTAGTTGTCACATCGTCTATTAGGCCTAAAAAATACCAGTGTTTCCGGTTTCATGCTAAACAAATTGGATTCGTGGTCAGAATAAGTTTTTTAAAATAAATTTTCCTCCCTATATTTACCAAAAGCGAACCAAGGTTGAGTGACCAAATTTTATTCCTTAGAAAGAAAAAAACCATGTCAGTATTACTCAACAATACTATGTTTCTGATACTACTTAGATTCGTGGATATGCGCTTTCTGTATAATAACTTCAATAATTTTCAGACATGCTTTCTAGTCTATATCCAAGAGGCGCTAAAATGTTTCAGAGAAATAGTAAACATCTAAATGAGTGTGATTCTTATATTGTAACCCTGGATGAAATCACAACATTCATAAAATCTGGAGTGGTAACATGCTCAACCAACCAGATGTATCATCACCTCCTTAGTATACATCGATCTCACTCATTATCGAACTCGTTCAAAACCTTAAAGATACAAGCATATAATCCAAGATGGGTAAAAATCGGATCAGAAATATGGGTTTTCAGAGGGGTAACAAACCCAGCCAATCAGATGCAAGATCATCTAATTAGTATGCATTGATCTCACTCATTATCAGACTCTTCCCAGATCTGAATGATATAAGCATATATTCCAACTAGATCAAAATGTGATCAGAAATGTAGCCTCCAGAGTGGTAAAAAGCTTAGCCAATCGATGCACGATCATCTCGTTAGTATCTGTGGCTCTATCAAACTTGTCAAAGACCTAAATAATACAAGCATATGTTCCAAGTCTGATCAAAATCGGATCAGAAATATGGCACCCTTAGTGGTAACAAAGTTAAGTAATCAGATGCAAGATCACCTCATTGATATGAATTGATCTCGCTCATCATGGAACTTGTCTGAGATTTTAATGATGTAAACCCATATTCAAGTTTGATTGAAATCGAATCATAAATATGGACTCCAAAGTGCTAGCAAGCAAATGTTGATGGGCGAATGCCTTAGGGCCAGTTGAGCTAAAAAATGTGAATGGTAACAACTTATCTGCAAGAATAACATAAAATGGTTCAAACTGACCCAGCTTAAACTAATTGTATCAGATAGACTATGTAATGAGACGGTGGGTACTTCCAATGACCAAATAGAAGAGAAAAATATTTGCCATGGATGTGACAAAATGCACACACATTTAAATTATTCAAATTAAGAATACTAACTCAGTAAAAGTCCAAAACATGGATGTAAAAAATCTATGCCAACTTAAATGTTTAAAGTTCATGATTCTTCGTTTAAAGTCATCTAATGTTCTTTAGTTAAAAAGCAAAAATGGCATCCTGTTAATCTCCATCCAATTAATGATGGGTTTTTTCATATACTGATCTTATTGTTCAATATAGCTAGATTGGTTCTGTGGTGTCTCTGTTATCACACAATCAGAACATCAGTTGCAAATTTTCAATGATATTACTAAAAATGTAGGACAAAGATCACGTTGGTGACTTACATCTTTTGCTGAACTAAAACAAGTTAATTGTTTACACAATACCGACGAGAAACTCCTTTTATATGGAAATATGCCACATATCAGATGGTTCAAAAATATTGAAAATGGGCAACTTATAGTAAATATGAAAGTTTTGGAAAACTCCAAAATTTTATGTCATCAAATTCTGTGTCATAAGTACAAAGTTCAAATGTCCACCAGTTTTTGAGTTACGCACACGGACGTTACAACTTGTTTCCATGATAATATCCAAATGTAACTAATAAAAAATGAGCAATAGGATAAGCAACATCTAGACTATTAGTATTATACATATTGATATTACTTTCAAAATGAAGGTATTACTGTATGAAGATAAGACAGTCTGTACAAGTAAATCAATATGTAAATAAATTCCATAATTTATATCAATGAACTATTGAAAGGTCTTTTAGATATGATTATGAAATATGACAAATATATATATATATATATATATATATATATATATATATATCTATATATATATATATATATATATATATAATGCATATGGGCATTGCTTCAAAAACCAAATATATTATTGCCCTATACAAATTAGAATATTAACAAATGTATTATTGCCCTGTATAAATTAGAATAGCAACAAATATAACTGCATTGAGTGGTACAATAAAACCCGTGATGAGAGACCACCCCTTCTGCCAACAAAAAGCTTTCTCTCAAAAATGTGGTCTCTCATAACAGCTTTTTCAAAGACGACCAGTTTTCAAGGTTGAAATTCAACAGGGCATAAGAAGGAAAAATACTGCATTAATGTCATCTCTAAATAATTTTTATAGCAATAAAGATATACATCTAGCATAAAACATTCACATCTATATTTGAAGACCAGGTGTACATGTATTAGCATACGAATTGTAAAATTAACTGAGGTAACATTTATTTAACCTGTCCATATATTTCAGAGTTACGTTAAGCGTAGCAGAAGAATTGCAAAGTTAATTATTGTAACACTTATTCACCCTGTGTATGAATAGCACTCAAGTGGTTTCGATCAGGCTTTGGGTAAATACGGAATACATATGTACCTTTTGAAGGAAATTTAAAAAAAACAACAGCAACAACAAAAAACAAACAAACAAGCAAATACAATTAACCCTTACAAAAACAAAATAAATTTATTGAGAGACAAAAGCCAAAGGCTTAATTCACCGATGACATAAAGAGATTAACTTGATAAATAAAGGTTTTGGTTTGATTTGGTGCTTTATAGCACACCAACACAAATATGTTATTTAGTACAGAGGCATTTGGAATAAAGTGCCTTGTCCAAGGACATACGCGATAATCAAAAGGTGTAACCGGATGCACTATGGGGAACATATAACTGCTTGGTGTGTGGGTTTAATAACTGTAACATAAAAAGCAACAAACTACACGAACAGTTTACAATGACAATCAAATCTGGAAAACGATAATCAATTATTAAAGACAAAGACAAAGACCTCATTTACCCTAGGCACTATAGATTGTCTCCAAAAATAAACAACGAACTCGACCGCTACAGTGAAACCCTTTAAGAAGGTTTCTCATTATGCCATTATTGGTGTTGTGCGTTTTTTGCCAAAGAAAGAGAAACAATACGTATCGTTGAATTGACTATGTACGTCCTTGACTGCTCCCTTTCGAAGAAGGAATGATTAATCGTAGTTAGGATTTACATGACTTATGCACCACTACAATAGCTGCTAGTGACATGTATTTTAGTCTGGTTTATGGTCTGCAGCATACGATACTACCAGAATGACATGTAGATTTTAGATAACCAGTAGCCAGACAACTGGTTTTTGTTTGGAAGAAACCCTCCTAACTGGTAACGTGTACAACGGATTAACTAAAAGTCAGTGGTGTTTATATCACTGTTGTTTGTTGTACTTGTTAATAGCAGTGTTGTTTAGAATAATCTGCACTTGCATGCAGACCCTCCGAAGCAGTCATGATTACTGAGGACTAATTCAAGGTCAGTGGTGTATTCTAACACCGTCATGGTAAAAAAAGGATTCTTTTAATCCCTGCAATTGTATTTCACAGTCAGCTATCTTCACTCTTCAGAAGTTGAAGTCATGAAATTACCTTGGGATTGCAATAGTGAACTTTTATTTAATTATACATTCTGTCTTGGCTATTTACAACTTACCACCTGAAAGTAAACCAGTTTTCTACGCCATCTCTCTGCACGAAAGATGCACGAAAGACTTGAATTTCTGATAAAATGCGTGTACCCTTTGTGGTCCATCGCAGAGAGGACAGTGCTTGAAAAAAAATAGATTGAAAATATGATTTAATGCCGTGCTCATCCTGTTAGTATCTGTACAATTTTCACTGTCACCAATCACATTATACTTTCAGGTGGTAGACAAAACTAAAGGTTCTGTTTGTTTGATCTCAGTATAGAATTGTAAATATGATATTTATCAGTTCCAATTTAAAAAAAAAATAACCTATAAAATGCATGTAAAAAACCCCACGTACATAATAAGAGACCTCCCCACCTTTTCCTTTGATTTGTCAGCTCTAATGAAGTTAAAAAGGCATTCATTATGGGTCATATTGATCTATTTTTCATGTACTGATCCTAATACTAAACCACATCTACATGTTAAGTTGCATGATGGGGTTTACAAGAAATGGTGTTTTCAAAACTGACACTAATACCATGATTATCAAGGTTTTGGTCATACAAGTCAAGCTTCAAAAGTTCAAAAATGTGTTTAAAGATGGTAATGACCAGAAAATCTAATCAAGTCATCTATATATGTATTTGCATATAGCTACATTTTATTTGTCTTTGATGAATTAATTGTTTTAGCAGTCATGCTAGCAAAATTCATGGATGGACTGATGTAAGTACAAAAGTACTGATGTACCAAATCAAGATGTCTCAACTGCACAATAAAAACAATAAATATGCCTTTTCCTGATTTTGTTATCACTTGGTTAACATAAATATTCAATAAGAATAAAACAGAACATACTCTACCTGTTTCGTTCGTGCCAAAAACATAAATTGATCTGGATCTTTTGGTGCAGCAAGGTTCCTTCTCATCCTAGTCTGAAATAGATAACATATAAGTACATGCTGCATCTGAAGGCTCTGTTTGTTCTATCACTGTAATGAGTTAGAATTGTGATATTCACATTAGCTTTTAGTCATAACATATACAAATCTATGAAAGAAAACAACATGTATGTATTTAAAGAATGATCACCCTTTTGTTTTGAAGCATGAACTTTAACCAACATAAACTCAACTCTGAATAGAATTTCAGTGAAAAAAAGTCGACAATAAGCTCCACTGAACAGTGTTAGCCCTGCTGAAAATTGTGTTGATTTTATACAATTGAAGAGAAAAACAGTAAATGGAAAGACTTTTGTTGAATTAATTTTGTTTGATCAAGAGGGGCGTGTCTTACTATTTTATTCAGCTTTCATGATAAGTGTGTCTTTTAACTTATTCTAATATTTTGATCATATATTAACGAATGAAAACTGGAGTAATTGTTATTTGAAAATTGTGCTGTGTAAGGGTCCATTTCGATTCTTCATTTCTGTATATTAATGTATGTTCTGCTAGAAAATTAAATCGGTAATTCTGTCAATGTGATAAATAACGATTCCCCTTAAGATCAAGCAAAGGCTTAACTTTCTACTGTATCCCCTCCACAGCCTCTTGAAACGAAACAGGTCCAAAAAGACAAACAAGATACTTTTGCTTTTGTATCATTCAATAGCAGATGAATCTTTGGCTTACGCGTCCGAAAATAATACCTTGCAAATGACAGAGCTATGTAATTAATCCTGCACAAAGCTGCGCATTTTGATTATAGTGGTTCTAGAACCTCTGCAAACCTTAAAAAATATGTAGTTTGCTTTTTTTAATTTTTTTTTTTTTTTTTTTTTTGGGGGGGGGGGAGGAGGAGAGAGACTAAAACCAATTGAAATACATAACTGTCACTATTGCCTTGCTTACCTCTTCCGGGACATAAGTCTCCTCGTCCAAGCTCATAATTCCAATCTACCATTAGATGGGACGTTTTAGAAATCTAGAACAGAAAGAACGCATACCCAGTCTGACTCCCATACCAAAGGTCCATGCGAGATATCCTTCCTCTTTGCCTTTTACCCAGACAACGCTTGGGACATCACAGCGGGGTGGGAGGAAGGAATCTTGCTATAGTGATAGGTAAGTATTACATGATTAAAATTAATTTCACCCCCCCCCCAACTACATTTAAATAGCAGTAATACAAAAAGCTGTCACTATTGCCTAGCTGAATTTGTCAGTTTGGAGGGAGGCTGATGGCCTCAAGAAACTGATAAAAACTAATGTACCTACCCTTATGGTAGGAGTGTTCCTACTATAATCTGGCAGAAGGTTGGGCCAACGTTTGAACTGCTAGGAGCAACTAGACATAATGAAAAGTCTTTTGGTGAAAACCCCATGTCAATCTGACTTTCCATTCAGGAGGAGTAGCAATAACAATATTTTAAAGATGGCTGCCGTGGCGGCCATATTAGAAGTAAGCTGGGCACCATTTTCATTGAGGACCAACTAGATATCGTATATGAATTATTTGTAGTGAAAACTCCATGTTGATATGATCATTCAGGAGAAGTAGCGAGAATATTTTCAAGATGGCTGCCATATTGGAAGTCCATGAGGCACCATTTTCATTTCAAGGACCAACTAGACTCCGGGATGAATGTGTGTGTAAAGTTTCATGGCAATCATCCAAATGGTTTAGGAGGAGCAGCAATAACAAACTTGTACTAACGGACAAACTACAGAAGACAGACCATCCCATACGCTCTTCTTTGAACACTGACCTTAATCAAGGGTGTATATGGATGGACAGATAGACACTACATGAATGCCAATGTGATCACAATGACGAGCTTTCACCAAGTTTCTATTTAAACACATCAAAAGCAATATGGCTGTTGAAGTAACTGACTGTCAGGTAAAAGGTATTATAGAGCAAGACTACACGCTATGCTAAGGATGCCAGTATAAAGAATCAGTTATTTTGAAAAAATAAAGGGTCCTCCAAAACAAAAATACTCTGGCAATTGTGAGTAGGATGTACATGACTTTTATAATGTTTAATTTAAGTTTTCTCATGTTTCAGGCTAATACAGGATTTAACAAGAGTTGTGGAGCAGTTTAACAACCAATGTGTATTGTCCTTTATACGAACTGCGTCATTTCACTATGGACCATAAGTGTCCTATTCCTGTTGTTCTTGAAATGAAGAAAGAATTCAATTATTAATTATCAAAGTAGGAAAGGCACAAGGATATAGTTATGTGAAAGTTTTGTTATCTCACTAAGACATGCAATATATTTTCCTTTCTGTGCAAACACGACTCATCATTATTCATTTGATGTAGATAACTATCTTGAAGCTTTTAATTTCCTGATTATGTCACTTGATATGAGTAGGTTTGTTGGGATTGATCAAGTACAGTAATTCCCCTCTTGAAAGCTCCTACCCCCCGACCAGCGGGCACCCACTTTTTACGACCAGAACCCCTTGGCAGCAACGAGTTTGTGTTCAAAGTTACCATTTATCGACGGCAACAATCTAACGCGACCAGCGGCCAACATATTAGTGCAAAATATGTCAAATCTGCCTCTCACGAGCAGCTACATTTCTCCAACATGCCGATAAAGAACCAAATTTTAACCCATACAATGAGGTAAGTAATCTAAGTATCCTCACTGCCACGTGATCCTCAGATCTAAGGTTTTGTCACTTTGATAATTGCTGGCTATTATTACTGCCGATAATTGTCAAGATTGCAATAGCTAACAGGTGAGATGTGCAGTACTGATGAGCACAAGTTAGCACGAAAATGGCGTGATAGCCTTTTTGGCTGGGTCTCCTTAAAGACAATAATGTACAGTAATGGACAGTAATGTACAGTAATGGAGATGAAAATACAGTAAAATAAAATAAAGCACTGAAAAGATCAATAAAGTTCTGAATACTATTTGCATGTCCTGGAGAAAACACATTCACATGGAATCTTAACGATAAGACAATATGATTAATCACTGCTACATTGTTACATGATCATACCAATTTTAGGGAGCTACAGTAGCTCATTTGGTAGAGTGTTGGATTTCATAATCCAAGGGTCAGTGGCTCTGATATCCAGACAAACCAGCCCAAGTCAGATGCCTCCGTGTGTCCTTGAGAAAGGCACTTAGTTCCCATTTCATCAGCATGATATAACCAATAATGTGTTAAAAGTGCCGTTAAAACAAGCAAAACAAACATACCAATTTGAACTTGTTTCTTGTCATGTATGTTTGTGATATGACATTCAAACATTTGAATTTCATATACTGCTTGAGGGACGGATTTGTATTCACAAAAGCTGCTACTTGTAGTTTTCTTATTTAAACGCTCTAATTACATAGGTGTGTATATGCAAAGAATTTGCAAGCTTTGTAGAATGCACCTGAGCAAAAGACTGAACTTTCATATTATATACTATGTGACTCTAACAACTGATCAAGTAAGAATAAAAATAATCAATAGAGCTGAGATGAATAAATGAATAGGGCTGCAACGTTAACATGTGTAAATGGCATAAGTTAGTTTACTGCCTGAAAATGTTTACAAAATTGGTAAACATGCAAACAAATATGCTTAGTTCCTGAAAGAATATGTATTCTAACACCCTTATGGTAAAAAAGAATTCTTTTAATCCCTGCAATTGTATTTCACAGTCAGCTATCTTCACTCTTCAGAAGCTGAAGTCATGAAATTACCTTGGGATGTCAATAGAGAACTTTTATTTAATTATACATTCTGTCTTGGCTATTTACAACTTACCACCTGGAAGTAAATCAGTTTACTATGCCATCTCCTAGCACAAAACACTTGAATTTCTGATAAAATGCGTGTACCCTTTGTGGTCCATCGCAGAGAGGGCTGTGTTTGAAAAAAAAATAGATTGAAAATATGATTTAATGCCGTGCTCATCCTGTTAGTATCTGTACAATTTTCACTGTCACCAATCACATTATACTTTCAGCTGGTAGACAAAACTAAAGGTTCTGTTTGTTTGATCTCTGTAAAGAATTGTAAATATGATATTTATCAGTTCCAATTTTTAAAAAAAATAACCTATAAAATGCATGTAAAAAACCCCACGTACATAATAAGAGACCTCCCCACCTTTTCCTTTGATTTGTCAACTCTAATGAAGTTAAAAAGGCATTAATTATGGGTCATATTGATCTATTTTTCATGTACTGATCTTAATACTAAGTCACATCTACATGTTAAGTTGCATAATGAGGTTTACAAGAAATGATGTTTTCAAAACTGACACTAATACAATGATTATCAAGGTTTTGGTCATACAAGTCAAGCTTCAAAAGTTCAAAAATGTGTTTAAAAATGGTAATGGTCAGAAAAACTAATCAAGTCATCTGTATATATATATTTGCATATAGCTACATTTTATTTGTCTTTGATGAATTTTTTGTTTTAGCAGTCATGCTAGCAAGCTTCATGGGATGGAGTGATGTAAGTACAAAGGTACCGATGTACCAAATCAAGATGTCTCAACTGCACAATAAAAACAATAAATATGCCTTTTCCTGATTTTGTTATCACTTGGTTAACATAAATATTCAATAAGAGTAAAACAGAACATAATCTACATGTATCCCTCGTGCCAAAAACAGAACTTGTTCTGGATCTTTTGGTGCAGCAAGATTCCTTCTCATCCTGGTCTGAAATAGATAACACATGGCAGAGCTATGTAATTAATCCTGCACAAAGCTGCGCATTTTGCGGTTTTGATTATAATGGTTCTAGAACCTCTGCAAACCTTAAAAAAAATGTAGTTTGCTTTTTTTAATTTTTTTTTTTTTTTTTTTTTTTGGGGGGGGGAGGAGGAGAGAGACTAAAACCAATTGAAATACATAACTGTCACTATTGCCTTGCTTACCTCTTCCAGGACATAAGTCCCCTCGTCCAAGCTCATAATTCCAATCTACCATTAGATGGGACGTTTTAGAAATCTAGAACAGAAAGAACGCATACCCAGTCTGACTCCCATACCAAAGGTCCATGCGAGATATCCTTCCTCTTTGCCTTTTACCCAGACAACGCTTGGGACATCACAGCGGGGTGGGAGGAAGGAATCTTGCTATAGTGATAGGTAAGTATTACATGATTAAAATTAATTTCACCCCCCCCCAACTATATTTAAATAGCAGTAATACAAAAAGCTGTCACTATTGCCTAGCTGACTTTGTCAGTTTGGAGGGAGGCTGATGGCCTCAAGAAACTGATAAAAACTAATGTACCTACCCTTATGGTAGGAATGTACCTGGCAGAAGGTTGGGTCAATGTTTGAACTGCTAGGAGCAACTAGACATAATGAAAAGTCTTTTGGTGAAAACCCCATGTCAATCTGACTTTCCATTCAGGAGGAGTAGCAATAACAATATTTTAAAGATGGCTGCCGTGGCGGCCATATTAGAAGTAAGCTGGGCACCATTTTCATTTGGGACCAACTAGATATCATATATGAAGTATTTTTAGTGAAAACTCCATGTTGATATGATCATTCAGGAGAAGTAGCGAGAATATTTTCAAGATGGCTGCCATATTGGAAGTCCATGAGGCACCATTTTCATTTCAAGGACCAACTAGACTCCGGGATGAATGTGTGTGTAAAGTTTCATGGCAATCATCCAAATGGTTTAGGAGGAGCAGCAATAACAAACTTATACTAACGGACGAACTACAGAAGACAGACCATCCCATACGCTCTTCTTTGAACACTGACCTTAATCAAGGGTGTATATGGATGGACAGATAGACACTACATGAATGCCAATGTGATCACAATGACGAGCTTTCACCAAGTTTCTATTTAAACACATCAAAAACAATATGGCTGTTGAAGTAACTGACTGTCAGGTAAAAGGTATTATAGAGCAAGACTACACGCTATGCTATGGATGCCAGTATAAAGAATCAGTTATTTTGAAAAAATTAAAGGGTCCTCCAAAACAAAAATACTCTGGCAATTGTGAGAAAGATGTACATGACTTTCATGAGGTTTAATTTTAGTTTTCTCAGGTTTCAAGCTAATACAGGATTTAACAAGAGTTGTGGAGCAGTTTAACAACCAATGTGTATTGTCCTTTATACGAACTGCGTCATTTCACTATGGACCATAAGTGTCCTATTCCTGTTGTTCTTGAGATGAGGAAAGAATCAATTATTGATTATCAAAGTAGGAAAGGCACAAGGATATAGTTATGTGAAAGTTTTGTTATCTCACTAAGACATGCAATATTATTTCCTTTCTGTGCAAACACGACTCATCATTATTCATTTGATGTAGATAACTATCTTGAAGCTTTTAATTTCCTGATTATGTCACTTGATATGAGTAGGTTTGTTGGGATGGATCAAGTACAGTAATTCCCCTCTTGAAAGCTCCCACCCCCCGACCAGCGGGCACCCACTTTTTACGACCAGAACCCCTTGGCAGCAACGAGTTTGTGTTCAAAGTTACCATTTATCGACGGCAACAATCTAACGCGACCAGCGGCCAGCATATCACAAGACCAATCATACTCTGGGGTTTTATTTTAAGATACAGCGATCTACAGTTAGCGAAGCTGTGGGACCTGAGTGCAGTGAAATGGCAAAACGGCAGAGAGAGAGAGAGAGAGAGAGAGAGAGAGAGAGAGAGAGAGAGAGAGAGAGAGAGAGAGAGAGAGAGAGAATACGTAATCAAATATAGTCTAATAGAGTGCTAGGATATGTATGGGAGTGACAAATCTTTCTTCTGTATAAGTGAGAGCAACCTTGCTGTCTATATAGTCTACTACATAATATAAAGCAGGTCAGAATAAAAATACATACTGCGATCGGACTTTATAAAACAACTGCAAGAACAAAAGCACAAAAGCAAAACAAAACAAGGAAAAATAAAAGCACACTCATTAGGAAATGGTTTAAAAGTTGCTCACAAAATACAAGACTCTCCAGCAAACAAGAACCGCCTATATATGGGTGGCATGATGATGCAGTAAAGTTACTGTGCATAAGTATGAAGCGCCCTAGGAAGCCAGAAAGACTTACGAAAGCATTACACGCGCATTAGAAGTCAGAATTCACGTGGAATTTATGAACAAGGTTCGCGTGACGAGATAACAAAAACAACAACAAAAAAGCCACATGTACAAAAACCCTAGGAGAAAAGCTTTCCGTGACAAGAGGAGCAACAAAGCCCAATCATAAAGTGCTGACAAAGTCCAATTGCGGATATTTTTATTTCCTCCATTGTAATACCAGTTTGATCTTATTCTGTTTACACAATCTTTGCATCTCTGGCTTTTGATATTTCGTTTGTTCGTTTGATCTATCATTTTTTTTTCCTGTTTCATTTCTAACCTGGTAAAGTGTTTGATTTATTTGTACAGATCATTCACTGTTTTCCTTTCCTGTGAGGTCCTTAAATATTTGTGTAAAATTATTTTCCCCCATCAAACTGTATATTTTTGGGGCTTTTTCTTTTTACAGATTTCACTGTATATTCTCTGTGCATCTCACCGACTTTCTTATTTTTAATTTCTCAATCCACGTGTATTTCGAGAAAATATATATGACAGTTAGAATGTATTTATGTCCAACGTTCTATTTTTTCATACGCTTACCTGCCAATTATATCTGTTGTATATTGGTGTTATCAACAAGCTAACAGAATGCGAGTCTAAAATACGTTCCTTTTATTTTTAAATATTTAGTTCTTTCACGTGTATAAACGATTTCATATTTATGTCAGATTTTGCCCTTTCTATTGTTTATGTTGAATCTAAAACAAATGCTTTATCCACTGAATCACCATGTTATGTTCAAACTAGCTACGGACGAATCCGTGTATTTGACAAATACAAACACATAATTTATTCCTTATTTATACCGCATTGTTTTAATCATTTCGCTTTCAAAGCTTTTGCTGTTTACAACAATCTTGTTAGTGTTAAAAAAATCATTAGATACTTTCCAAAAACATTGAAGTATAGCTTGTTAATGTTTACCATTAAATCAACACTTTGATTCCCTTTATTGTTATTTTTGAACACAAGTAGCTTTGACCACATTTCCCCCCATCCGTATTTGTAAATAAATAGGCATTATCTCTTGATGCCGATATTGTTGCTTTCATGTAGAACTGATGATATCCTTCTATCACTGTGTTGGCAAAGCCTGTATAGGGCACGTCTCAGTCATATTTTTAAGATATAAAAAAGTCAAATTATTGCTTTCGGTTCGTCCTGTTTCATCACCGTGTCGCTGCATTGCGCAAAAGCTAAAGGCTCAGCAGCTTCGCCAATTGTATATCGCTATGTAGTAAAACAATAGCACAAAAGTCAGACTGGTTTAGTTCTAGTTATTATTAATTTTGATTTTTAGTGTTGTTCTACTATATGAGTGGGCTAGTGATCTTAAATTTTGATTTATAGTGTTCTCGTCTTGTGGAACGAGACAACAATATGAGTGCTAAGGATTTTCAAAATATATACTACTCAAGAGTTGTCCCAGAAACCAGCTATTCTTTCATTTAACCCGTGAAACAAAAGGAAATTTGTATTTCATAAACTCTTGTGTGTAAGGAAGTTAAGCAAGTTGCATCATTAATTTTTGTTTGTTTTATCGCGGGCTTGATCTGAAATATCCTCTGAATTTATGAAAGGCCAGATTCCACCCTCGCTGACATGTGGTCTTCTTTGGCATTAAAGGTTGTTTGCTTTTTGTGACAGTCACACAGTGTAAATGTTGCTGGTGACATTATTTGCTTTGGTCATAGTTATCTGCGTGGAAAAAACGATAGCTGGATTACATTTAAGGAGTTTAGAATAATAATTCCTCCATATAACGTTTGCTCATCTCGAAATAGTTTAGATTTCAACCGGAGGCTTTCTGTGCACGTGTCTCAGCCTAATGTTATATACTGCAGACTTGTACTTAATTGTAGATTGGTCGGTGAAAATATGGTGATAATGAAAAACTTATGTCTTTACTAGTACATGATATTTTAACGTAGACAATCCATCTCAAGTAACAGATAAAACATTGAACTATCTCCTAAACATTCAACAAAGTGTAAGAAAATGTTTGTAACCCATCTGTGACAGAATTTACTGAATATCCCCATAGATTGTGTGGTTGGAATCTTGGTCATGCATTCGGTTAGTAATGTATATAAGTCGCACCCCTGAAAATTCCAATGTATTACTAGCATGACAGGATTGTGATCTCCGTTCCAGAAGCCGCATTGATCTTTTCTTCTTGTTGCAATACTGTGGTATCAAACTCTTACATACATGTAAATGTGCGCATGCGAGGGTATTGTCTGATTTTTTATTACTAACACTTACAGTGTTCTTTCGTGTATAACTATAAATACAATACATTATCCACCAACGGAAGAAAGCGCTGTTTTAGCAGTGTTCGAATGGAAAATATAGAATTAAAATGAACATAGACACTCGCTTGCTAGTATAGTTGACAACTCAAGGGAGATATTCTTTATGCAATTTAACTATGCTTCAACGTTTTATCTTTAATCTTTTTTCTCCTATTAAGTGTCAGCCTAAAATAGATTGTACAGTTAGATGTGAAAATACAAAATACCTTATATCAGATATATACCTACTTATGGCATCATCAGACTTTAAATTCAAGTGCAATCTTTTGAAATTCCTATTTTATTGGACTGTGCTCTATTTTTGTCTCAAACAATAAATGTCTATCCAAATATTTTGACTTTGCAACATGTTTAGAGCTGCATTCCTTCCCCAAACCAGTTTATAACTATTGTCACAATAGTGTGGCGTCCAACATTATAAAACAATGGTTCTACTAGCAGAAACTACCAAGATCGTCCAGTTTGATTCCTTCAGATTTCAGGAGAGTCTTGTTTTGTGGTCTAATAGAAGTATTAATTTACACTCGTTGACGTACTGGTTTTGATAACGTGATTCCCCTAAATGGCAAATGAATGTCTTGACTTTTGATTGGGTCTGCTACACTTTTACAGGTAGACTGGGTTCCGTATTCTTGAAACCTTTTTGAGCAAGAAACTCAAGATCAGTCTCCAAGATCTAAAACTTTTACAGTCTGTACAAATCATCTTATAGCGAGATTTGGATGTAATGAGCACGTGCCCTCTCAAGAAACTTAGTCACTCCTGGAGTTAATTATGGTTCGACGGTGTACAGTTGCATGTATCACGGTGATTTGACGCTGGTTTGTTAACATCGTTTTTTTTTGTCTTCTTTTAATCTGTTGTATTATTCTTTAAATTATTTTCAGCACTCATTAGTTATATAGATATTAAGTTAGTGGTTATCACCAGGAAATGGAAAAACAATATGTGAAATGTTGTAAGGTGAGTAATTATGAAATAGTCTCAGTTATCATAGTTATGTTCTTTTTGTAATGACTGAAATACAGTCTTGTAGGTATAATATAGTCTCTGTGAATAGTCACATGGAAGATATTTATTTTTACGATGATCACTAGAAATATTTAAATTTGTATTTAGCCACGAACACCACACGTGGGTTACTTTGAATGTTAAAAACATAACTTAAGTCATTGTGGTTAATTTCATATGGAAATACTAAAAAACAATTACATGCAAATATTTTAACTTAATTAATATCACTCATAATACAAGAATTGATCAAGATTTTTAGGATAATTTTTTTTGTACCAATCAAATTGCCAGAAGTAGCTAAAATAATTGTCATGAGGTTATAGATTAATAGGCAAGGGTTACTTATGACAATTTTGCTTCAGTTATTTTTACTGGTAAATAATCAAGAAATCGTCACAATAATCAGATGTGAGAAGATTTAAAGAAAAATAAATATTGAATAGCTCCATTGATCTTACCTAAATGAATTTTTACAGGTGTATGTCATACAGAATGGTCCAAAATCTTGGGAATCCTTTTGAATCACGGAATTCTCTCAAGATTACCTGAGGAGAGGCGGCATTGCTTTGTTACGACATCGTTCTGAACTGTCTCTCGGTGAGAATGGCCAACTTACAGATATTAAAGACCATGCTTCTTTCAGGTAAAAGTTGCACGATTCTTTTTATTTGATACCTTATAAAAGTATATATACCGCTTATAAATGGCTTTAATTGTATATTCTTTTATTCTCACACGTGAAAAAAATTGCACTCTTCTTTACCTTGTCGACGAAAAGTAATTTTTAACTCAAGGACGATAATATATTCATTTATTCTGACGCTTCCTTAATCATAAAAACTGTTACAGCAGTGCATTATGTTGCGTGACGTCAAGTAACCCGAATGAGGACAAATATATACAGACATGGGCAAAAATTGATAAAGTTTCTATAACCCTTAGGCGTATAGTTATTATTATTATTATTATTATTGCTGTTGTTGTTCTTGTTGTTGCTACTGGGTTTTTTTGTAGTGTTCACTTTTTAAATGTTATGGACAAAAGCAATGACTGCAAATAAAATCAAAGTTACTGATCGACGATTTATTTTCAAAACATCTACAGGGAAAAGAGTTTAAAAAACAACAAAAGCAATTGAAATGTAATTAATCAAACAATGCAAATCTCAAAATGAAAAAAAAATATGACAAATCAGCCTTAAGTTATTTCCTTCTGAGCGCCTAGTCATTGTCAGGCCTTGCAATGGAAAGCCATATCAAACGTTGCCATGTCTTAGAGTTGAAAGCCACATCATCATCTAGGCATTGTCATGTCTTGCCATATAAGGTCATGTCAGCGTCTATGAATTCTCATGTCTTGCCATGAAGGTCATGTCTGTAACTAGGCACTGTCGTGTCTTGCAGTGGAAGGTCATATTAATATCCAAACGTTGTCATGTCTTTTGATGGAAGATCATGTCAGCCTGTACGCATTGTCATGTCTTGCGATGGAAAGTCATGTCAGTGTCTATGAATTCTCATGTCTTGATATGGTAGGTCATATCAGCGTGTATGCGATGTCATATCTTGCCACTAAAGTTATGTCAACGTTTATGCATTGCTATGACTTACCAAGAAAGGTTATGTCAGTGTCTATGCAAAGTCATGTCTTGTTATGGAAGGTCATGTCCGCGTCCAAGCATTGTCATGTGTTGCTAAGGAAGTTTGTGTAACGATGACGTACAGCGCTGTTATTAGATTTAGTTGCATAATTCATATTTACTATTTAATGTCTACATATTCAGCATGGCCGTTACAAGGTATCCGTTAGTCAAAAATTGAATACAAGGACTCATAGGTCTATATCAACACCTATAAACCAATATACACAGTAAAGAAGACCCATATATAAATTCCAGACGTAGTCAAACTTTTGTTGCACATGATTGATCTAAATAAGTCCACAAAATCATTGAGCAGTATTCTTATTATTGATTGTATGCGATAGTGAAAATTTTCCTTCCCCGCCTGCTGGAACTACTTTGTTTTATGATTACTATTTAGAACATGGCGGCCGTCTTTCCAGTTGGTAGTTGAATGGACAATGGGAAGAAACGGACGACTATCACAAAAGCGCATAATAGTGGTTGTATATGTAGGAATATGGTCCATTTACCATACCTAGAATTTTACGAATGCCAAACTAAAACTAGAACATGTGCAAACCCAACGGACATTCGCTGAGTTAAACCGAGCCAAAAAAATCCATCACGCATCCAACACGAACATAATGAGTCTATCTAGAGAAATGCCCTGTAGCCTATTGTAATAGAGTCAGTCCCCTTTACACTGTGTTACCACACGGTATAAGTCTTGCACACCACTCCCCAAGGACAAGTATTGTTTAAATGCCAACATTGAGGAGTAAATAAACTCACGCCTATCAACTAACAAAAACGTATCCAATCACAGCATTCTTCCAATCAAATAATACAAATATCCGGCCACAAAAAACCTTCAATCAGGGAATCATTATAGAGCCATATGAATGCAAACCGGCAGCGGCATAGTGTTATTTCTGCATCCGGTAATCACCCCTTCAGACAAATATCCAGTAATTGAAATTATATTTCTTCTGCCATATCCAATACTGCATCTGTGGTGAATGATCATGATTACCGACCCTGTTTTCGGTGGACACGTTGTAAACACTCTCATCGAAATCCATATAGCGCCTCAATTACTCCAGCTGACCTAACCAAGTTAACTGTGTGACATCACACAGGAATTTCCATATTATATCCAGTGTTGATAAATGTTGTTGTTCGTATCAAATGTTCTACTGATTGGCATGACAGTTTCTCTTTGAAATGTAATTAGTAACCAAAATATACAGCTAAATGTTATTGGTGATCGAATTGTGCAATATTGGTTCAACTCGCATCTGGGACTATTGTTTTAGGCACAAGAATTGAAAAGTGCTGTGTCTGAGCCAGATTTAAATGAAATGACCTAACTCTGTTATTCTTCCTTCTATCTAGACTCTGTGTAGTCAAAATAAAAACTATGTGATATTAATCTCGTTGAATAATTTCCAACTTTATTCAATTCGTTTCATAAATTCAATACTAAGTCATTACTCGTTTGAAATCCTCTATGTTTGGCGAAATACGTTTCTTAGTAGCAATCTCTCAAACCTACCTCAGAGGCATTTGGATCACTTCCGTCTTTTCTGCATTAACCATAGCTAACAGTTGATTGAAACAACTTGTTGAAGTGTTTGAAAAAGTACGAGCTGTTCGTGCAATAAAACCAGGTGAGATAAACAGCGGCTACTTTTGTGTCTTCTGTACACATTAGAGACAAACAGTTAGCTTGAATCGAGTGTACTTTTGTTAAGATAGCGGCGTCCAATTTGAAGGAAGCTTTTCCCCGTGATTTTAATCTAAGCAACGGTTTGCTAAAACGATTCGCACCAAAGAGACTGAAATAGCAGATATTTATTTCGTCTGGTTAGCTTGTCTCAGCAGCTCTGATTTCTTCAAAACACATTGACCAGTTGTTGTGACTGGCTGAGACATAAAGCCACTGCAAAAAGAAATTCCGGAAGCATTCTGCATGCTCGAGAGGCATAGTACATGTCATAGTTATCGACATGTTCACAGCTCTGAAATGCTTCCATGTTTTACGACAATCTTTAATAATTAGCGACGAAAGTATAGCATTATGTAAGCAAACAGACATGAAAAGGAAACTAGGACAGAACATTAGAGTTACAGTGGGATATGAATAACTAAGGAAAAAGCGCTTGGACATTTATTAGTCTAATATCAGTTCATTATTGATCGTAGTCAGTAGCGTCCATTTAATTTCGATAGGTGGCAGCACAGAGCAAAGTGGTCCAAGATTACTTCCGGTTTACTTCCTGCTTTCAACCATTCAACGATTTATTGTGAAGAATCCTTTAGATGTTAGTGGGTGGGGTAATTTAGTCTTTAAATATGCCCTAATTTTCATGAAACTTCTCATTTTTCAAATAAAAAATTTCTTCTTTATTTATGAGCTCTTTCCATTTTTCTCTCTAATGTATCAAACATAGATAAAACTGATAGAGTGATAGTTTGCTATTTAATGCATATTCAAACGAAGAAGTCGTGATTGCTTAAATATACTTTGTGTAAAAAGACAAGCATTCATATTATTTTAAAACTAATAGACAAACTACAAAACTATAATGAGTAGTTAGTTTTATTGTAAAGATTTTTTGTTGTTGATGATATAAATATTCAGAATAAATAAACTGTGTTTATTGTCAAATTTGACATGGAGACTTTGAATTTTGACTTTAAATCCAAATAATGTTTGTGTTTCCTGTTCAAATATAAGTTTCTTTTATGATGACAAACAAACAGTATTGACAATAATTTGACATTAGAATGAACAATTTCACCAGGACTTTAAATAATCAAATAGATGTCTACTTTGTACAGAGATTTGTTTATTTATTGATTATTGAATTGTTATAGTGCTACAGGAGGCACAACTTTTATTGAGATTTTGACTATTCTTCTTATTTAAAATAGGTTTATTGATTTGATATTAAGCACATACATGTATGCTCTTACTGAATTTTATTTGGTTTGGTTTAACAACCCTTTAGCACATTCCAGGTAATAAAGAATAATCTCACAAAGATAGCATAAGGAGGAATCTGGGACTTCCCTATCCTTAATAAAATCTGCAGATAAGAAAATGAAGTTAATAGCATTACATTTTGATATATACTAGGTTGGTGCTACAGTTTGAACAGAAGGAGTCCAAAATTATTAAGATATACTGTTTTCAGTAACTTGAAAAAATCCAAAATGCCAATTTTAGTGTCTTCAAGTGCTAACGTAGTGTATCTTTTGATTCACCTCAAAATAAAATACGACATTATTTGTTTTCATTGATACATGTATTATGAATCATACATTCTTAGGGATAATGCAAAAAATAAAGATCTAATATTTGTTCTGGCGAACAAGAAAATTCGAGGGGAACCAAATATTGGGACGGGTTTTCAGTGGCTCCACCTATTGGGAAGATAATTCGCTACAATCGCTCATTGGGTACATTACGGAATCTGCATGCATACTCTGTGCCTTTTATGCACTTCACTGATTTTTATATATGTTATGCTTCTCGTCTCAGTGTCCAATTTCAATGCGCAATGCCAAATATATTGATGTGCCTTATTAGCATTGATTCTCAAGGTGTCACGAGTCATTTTCTTTTCTCGCCTGCTATAGC
This sequence comes from Margaritifera margaritifera, assembly GCA_029931535.1. NCBI lineage: Eukaryota > Metazoa > Mollusca > Bivalvia > Unionida > Margaritiferidae > Margaritifera > Margaritifera margaritifera. The sequence continues at coordinate 2,814,977 of JAQPZY010001438.1, forward strand.
TATAACGACAGTTGAGGATTACATTCCGTTGGCGACGTCGGCAGTTGCGGCAGACACAGTGTTAAATATCATTGATACATTTTTTGAACTCTCATAAGCTCATTTGACATTTTTGCTTAAAATGAAAGCAGTGGTGCTCTCTCCTACCTCATTTAAAAGAATTGAGTCGTCTACGATACCAATTTTATAAGCTTTCTTGTTACAATGTATTTATCAGTAGAGTGATATAACCAATAATCAGAAACCTTAGGAAAAGGATTTTCATTGAAGGTTGTATCGACTCAAAAAGTCTCTAGTTATATTCTTTAATATAATCGTATTCTGTGGTATCATGTGGCAATGATGTATGTAGTACTACGGCAGGCGAGACACAGTCAACCTCCTACCCTTCCTTGGAATATCTTTTTGAGGTTTTAGTCACCAAAATATTTTAAAGAACAAACGCTTTACTAAAAGCAAGGGTCTATCCTATTTTGTGCTTTTCGTTGACCTAATGTCTGGTTTTATAGCAAAGCTTATTATTTTACTTTTAATTTAGTTTCACCTGCTGCAACAGAGACTTTTCCGCTATTTGTATAAGGGACAATGCTCGTTCTTATAATAATAGTTGCTTTGATTTACCTATCAGTTCATTATGGGTGCGAATATAGTATAAGTGCTACGTTTTCCCTTTGAATTGTAGATGCCAATCCGAATCGCTTTTAGAGGATATAATATTTTTCCTCTTTTGGTCACTTTTTGAAGCAGAACTCTACTTATCAGTAATGTCCACACAAATATAAAATGTCCTAAAATTGCAGCAGTAAAGTAAACTATTTTGGTACATTTACGGAATCTTCGTGGATACTTTGTGCCTTTTACGTATTTTCCTGACTGTTTAGATATATGCAATGCTTTTCAACACAATATCAGCTTTTATGCAAAATACAGGAAATTGCTTCAGTAAAATACATTATTTGGGTACATTTACGAAACATCAGTGCTTACTATATGCATTGTTATATATTTCTCTGATTTGTTTAGATATATGTTATGCTTTCTGCACAATATCCACTTTTAAAGCATAATTGAAAACACGGCGTAGTGCTTTATGAGAATTACTCCAAACGTTGTATTCGTCATTTTCTTGTCTAGCCTGCTTTAGCTATGGGAATACGCGAAGATTACTTCTGGTAGCGACGGAGGTTATAGCGGCATTGTCAATCTTAAATTTTGTCTATGAATTTGTCAAAATTAGCATACCTTCGTGTTCATTTTTGCTGCATAAGACAATGGCTTCTTATCATCAGGTATTGAGACATTTTATCTAGTATATGTAATATAGTGCAACATTTTCTGTCTCAATTGATTTATCAGTATGTATAGCCTGACACCTAAGATTTCATTTTACATCTGTGTGGCGTCATTTCTCCATTTATCCTCTCCGGCAGAACATATACTTTTTATGCTCATTTATGAATGCGTTGTGATAATTATAATCATTCACCCCTAAGTCAAGATGAGTCAGATTTCTTTTCTTGGTTGCTATTCCATGGCGAGACATGGATACAATTTTCCTTGGCAGTGTTGTCGGTGTCCATAATCTTAAGTTCTCTTTCAATTGTCAAGCTCTCATGCGAACGGTGCACTTGTTACTTCGGGTGGATGCTGTAGCATATTATAGTTCTGTTTGAATGGCAATCACTATAGCAGGTCAGACACACAGCGTACCTCCATCCGTTGTTTGGAATATTTGCAGGTCATTTAGGAGTCATTTTCGTCAACTTAATACATATTTTTATAGCAAAACTTATTATCGTGTAGTTAATTTTGATACGGCGTTGACCACTTATACTGCTATATGCATATAATATCATAATCTTTCTTACATTTAAAGTTGAAATTATTAATCAATTTCATATTTATCCAAACAATATCATCAACAAATTTCCTGTTCGATTTTACATGTTATTCTTTTAAAGTATACTCTATTTGTCGTCTTAATGACTCTTTTTGAAGCAAATAAGTGTACACATAATTTGGACACCTTAGTTAATATTAATGATTGTCTTAGGGACTACAATAGGATGCAATAACAGCTGATTGTCTCAATTAGTATAGTGATACCTGTACAAATTTTAAATCACACTCTTACATCAAAGTCGCTGTAACCTACTTTTATACTATGATTGTACGGATGTAGTTTGCATTATTGTACAGTAACATGTCTATACTTCCTTTTGTACTCGATCAGTATTTGATAGCATCTGTAGTTGTCAGTATTGGCTGAAGTGTCTGGATCCATGGATCCATGCTGGGAGAGGGACAAAAAGATTTTAAATGAGGTTGCTAAGACAAAAAAAATTAGTGTGAAATGAAATAGTTTGAATTAAAGGATGGAGAGACAGCATAACATGCATAGATCCCCAACAACTACAACAATGCAACAACTGCAACAACATATAGCAAATGCTTCAGATGGAGTCAGTTATTTCATTGTTCATGATCATTCTATCAATTCATGCATTGCGTGTATTCCTTCCTGTGCATGACAAACCAGACAAATGTAGATGAAACCTATAAGTAATTATTTCATGGATACCAAGAAATAACAAATTAATTATCTAATTTTAGAAGAAAGAAATAAAATATTTACAATTTAAATTGCATTTGCATCCTTAAACTGTACCAAAAAAAACAAAAAAACAAAAACAAAACAAAACAACAACAACAAAACAGTTAGTCATGCACGCATGGTTGTATGTTAATGAGATTAGTCATGTTGCTTCCACTATAACTAATAAGGGTTAGCCATGATTGCATGGTGATATGCAAATGAGGTTAGTAATGCATACATGGTTATAGTAAATGAGGTTAGTAATGTATACATGGTTATAGTAAATGAGGGTAGTAATGCATGTATGGTCACATGTAAATAAGATAAGTCATGCTGCTTGTACAATAACTAAGAGTAGATTAGGATTAGCCATGCATGCATGGTTGTGTATAAATGAGGTTAGACAAGTTGCTTGTAGTAAAACTAAAGGTAGAATAAGGTTAGTAATGGATACATGGTTATGTGTAAATGAAGTTAGTCATTTTGCTTGTATTATAACTAAGGGTAGATAAGGATTAGTAATGCATGTATCGTTACAGTAAATTAGGTTAATCATGTTGCTTGTACTAGAGCTAAAGGTAGGTAAGGTTTAGCCATGTATGCACGGTTATAGTAAATGAGGTTAGTCTGATTGCTTATACTATAACTAAGGGTACATGGTGGTTTGTAGTTCATGTATGATTATAGTAAATGAGGTTAGAGATGTGGCTTTTACGATAGCCAAGAGTAGATAATGGTTAGTAATGCATGCATGACTGACTATTTTGGTTATTTATTCAATTATACAGACTCGAAGGCCAATTGACAGAAATGATAAAAATAAAAGTACATATAGCAATACGTTATAAGGTAGATTTAAAGCTACACCATGCATCTATACATTGCTAAATAACAGCAGATAATAACATGTGTTTTTGTACATTTACAACTACATCATGTATCTATACATTGCTAAATAACAGCAGATAATAACCGGTGTTGTTGTACATTTACAGCTACATCATGTATCTATACATTGCTAAATAACAGCAGATAATAACATGTGTTTTTGTACATTTACAACTACATCATGCATCTATACATTGCTAAATAACAGCAGATAATAACATGTGTTTTTGTACATTTACAACTACATCATGTATCTATACATTGCTAAATAACAGCAGATAATAACCGGTGTTTTTGTACATTTACAACTACATCATGTATCTATACATTGCTAAATAACAGCAGATAATAACATGTGTTTTTGTACATTTACATCTACATCATGCATCTATACATTGCTAAATAACAGCAGATAATAACCTGTGTTTTTGTACATTTACAGCTACATCATGCATCTATACATTGCTAAATAACAGCAGATAATAACACGTGTTTTTGTACATTTACAACTACATCATGTATCTATACATTGCTAAATAACAGCAGATAATAACCTGTGTTTTTGTACATTTGCAGCTACACCATGCATCTATACATTGCTAAAAAAAAGGCAGATAATAACCAGTGTTTTCTGTACATTTACAACTAAATCATGCATCTATACATTGCTAAATAACACCAGATAATAACATGTGTTTTTTGTACATTTACAGCTACATCATGAATCTATACATTGCTAAATAACAGCAGATAATAACCAGTGTTTTTGTACATTTACAACTACATCATGCATCTATACATTGCTAAATAACAGCAGATAATAACCAGTCGTTTTTGTACATTTACAGTTACACCATGAATCTATACATTGCTAAATAACAGCAGATAATAACCGGTGTTTTTTGTACATTTACAACTACATCATGTATCTATACATTGCTAAATAACGGCAGATAATAACCAGTGTTTTTGTACATTTACAACTACATCATGCATCTATACATTGCTAAATAGCAGCAGATAATAACCAGTTTTTTTTTGTACATTTACAGCTACACCATGCATCTATACATTGCTAAATAACAGCAGCTAATAACCTGTGTTTTTGTACATTTACAGCTACACCATGCATCTATACATTGCTAAATAACAGCAGATAATAACCAGTGTTTTTGTACATTTACAACTACATCATGCATCTATACATTGCTAAATAACGGGCAGTGATCTTGAAAATCCTATTATCGCTACTCCTCCTAAACGGATGATCATATCAACATGGGCCTTTCGCCTTAAGCCTTCAGTTGATATATAGTTGGTCCTAAATGAAAATGATTCTGATCTTATATCCATTATGGCTGCAATGAAGGGCATCTTAATAATCTTGTTTACGCTACTTCTACACACGTATATATAATCTGACTTTGAAAGTAATGCTACAGAAATCAAGGTCAGGAGGCTGGGCAATCAGAGACCATAATTTTCTAAATGGCGACGGAGAATACTCCAAATTAAACTCATTAAAGGTCTCATCAGTATAGTGCTGCGTGCCACATTTGGCTGAAATCCAACAATCCTTGGTACAGTAATGCAGCAGAAACCCAAACCAGGAGAACATGCAATCAGGGTCCATAGCTCCCATACATAATGTTATGGATTGCTAGAAATCAAACTGATTTAAGATCGTATCAATATATAGAAGCATGCTAAAGTTTGTTGAAATTCAGTAATTTTAAATTAAGTTATGTTGCATAAACAAAGAAAGCGAAGCCGGACCCTAATAGTCAATATAAAAATCATTTTAACGTCACACAGTCCTCCTCATTCAGATGTAACATCAACAAACCTACAAACAGGGTTCTAAATTATAGAAATAGTATACTTCAGTACAACCAATATAAAAACTGACACCTGTGTGAATTCTGGAAAATAAATAAATCCAGAATGCATCATATGTCCTCTGATATGGAATATGTTTACTCATTTAGTGTCATTGCACGACAGAAATACTTCAAAAAAGACAAAGTGTATGACATATACATGCTAATATATTGGAAAATAGTTGCACAAGCCTTTTAAATTGAATTTAAAGCACAAAAGGTACACTTATACATAACAGTCACATATAACAAAGCTACTCATAACAGTCCGAGAAATAGGGATATAACCCTATGTATTATAATGGGATTCAGAAATACATGCATGATTTCACTACTAAACTCCAATTAATGGCCATAACAGTCCGAGAAATAGGGATATCCCCCTCTGTTTAGTAATGGGATCCAGAAATACATGCATGATGTCACTACTAAACTCCAATTAATGGCCATAACAGTCTGAGAAATAGGGATATCCCCCTCTGTTTAGTAATGGGGTCCAGAAATACATGCATGATTTCACTACTAAACTCCGATTAATGGCCATAACAGAAGGAGAAATAGGGATATAACCCTATGTATTATAATGGGATCCATAAATACATATATGATGTAATTGTTAAACTCAGATTACTGTCCATGACAATTTGAGAAATAGGGATATAGCCCTATGTTTAGTAATGGGATTCAGAAATACATGTATGATGTCACTATTAAACTCAGGTCACTGACCATGACAGTCGGCGAAACAGAGATATTGCTCTATGTTTAATAATGGAATCCAGAAATACAGGTATGGTGGCATTACTAACCAGGTTACTGGCCATGACATTCTGAGAAATAGGGATATAGCCCTGTGTTTAATAATGGGATCCAGAAATACAGCTCCAAAATTTAGCAGTAATGGTGTTTTGTTCTTACTTCTCTTAGCAACCACAACCCCATCTAAAAAACGAATCATAACTGTGCAAGTTATAATGCTAAAAGAGTCGTAGAAGTATATATATATATATATATATATATATATATATATATATATATATATATATATATATATATATATATATATATATATATATATATATGAAAGCTTTCCAATTACACCCGCTGACAGATAAAGACATTTGCACTAATATAAATCACTGAATCGTTTTAGGACTGGCTTTGACCAGGGAACCTAACTTATATTGCCTGCAGACAAAATTGTATAAACGAGAGCGCAGTGGTTTAATTGTGCATATGATTAGATAATTAATCAATTTCTTTTATTTATCAGGCACTTTTTCTTCCAAATAATTTTGAATAGTAAATGTTTATATGATTCATGCTCCTTCTGCCGACATGCTATCTCGTTATCTCCCAAATCAGTATCCAGTACTCATGCCATTTTGCCCTAGATGGTTCTCACTATGTCCTTGTATATGATACATTTAACACGAAACAAAAGTACACCTTTGCTAGTTTCAGTCTAACTAAGAAATTTGGAAGCCGGATATATCCACTACATTAAGCAGGAAAGAAATGGAAACTTTCCGATAGTTTTGGTCAAGCGATGAAACTTTAGAACCGGATGCATTAAGAGGTGATGATATGATGAATGTGTACTGTAAAGATTGCTTGCCAAAACGATACATCAGTACAAGTTTACATAATGCTGTTATAAGACCACCGTAATTATGTACTTTCATAACTTGATCTAAAGAAGATAAAATGATTACAGTTTCGAAATATGCTACTTTATTAAGATTCAAACTTGTTAGTGAACTACAGCAAAGAAATGCATAAATAATACATATTTAGAAGTTTATTTTGCATGATACACCTTCAGTATAGTTCTATGACAGGATGCATGCAGTTTATTAGAAATATGAAAGGGAAATAAAAATACGACTATCAATACTTGCCTTCTTAGTATTGGAACACTTTGGAAACACACGATATCCTTTGTTTGCAGTTGCAACACCCAATAACACGACATCGAGCCGATTACCGGATATGGCATCCATTGCAATACTTACAAAAATTGATTTAATGATAATTTGTCAGTTCTGTTATGAAATCATGGTCAGCAGTGCCTCCATATCCTGTTTACAAGCTGACAGTTACCAATACACACTTGTCTGAATAAAGCAATAGTGCAAAGCCAACAGTTGTTTTTTCATATGCATATGCATACTGGAACGTGACAGGTAAACAACAGATACTGAAAAATGCAGTGCTTAGTTTAATTATGAATGTTACTGCGCTATGTAGCAATTCTTTCATTTGTCATGTTTGTAGCTTGTTTATAATCTTTATTTATGCATAAATAAAGAAGTGAATTGAACCGAAAACTTTTCACCACTAAAAGTACAGCCATACTAGAAACATTGAACAATATCGATACTTCTAAAACAACCCTCATTTCATTATATTTTAGGATTCTCTTTCCACACTGAAGTTTTGCAAACCTTAAAGTTGACAATCGTTTTATATAATCGTATTACAGATACATGATCTGCTTATAGACTCTGGCAAAAGTATTCTGTTATGTTGCTTCCTAGTCACATCGATATTGAGGGCAATGAGACAGCAGATAAAGCAGCCAAAGCTACATTGCAGTCACCCGTTTCTGAAAGGAAGATCCTAGATAAAGATTTTAACTGGTATATTAATAGGCATATTCTATCTACTTGGCAAATATGTGGAATGAAAACTCCGGAAAGAACCTTTGGAACAAAGTAATCCTGTATTGAGTGTGGCATTATTTATTTGGAACAGATTGCAAAGATGAGATCGTATTGAGTCACTCGTGCATGAGACATACATACCTAACCCTAGTGTGAGTTTCCTTTGTCTTTTTATTATTTGTCTATTTCTATCCATTTCCAGGGCAGCTTGATGCACACAAATTTTGTGCGGAGAAAAACAAAATTGTCAGCGTTTGTTATGGCATGTGTTTTCATTTAGACTACGATATCGGGGGAGTGGGTCAGGCTCGAAATTTGAAAATGTCAGATAACTCAGAAGACAGTTCGGGTAGCTAGCTTAAAATGCAGTATGGCGAATAGTTCATGCTGGATGGGAACGATAGCTGTCTGGAATCGGAGATGGATGATTAGATTATCCATGTATTTAATATTTTGCTTCCTAAATGGAGGTAAAACCTTGAAAACGCCTGCCATAAAAAGCTGGCAAACATTGTTTTTTTCTGCACATGATTTATGTGTATCACGCTCTGTATTAGAAATGGATAGAAACAGTCAAGTACTAAAACTAACTCTGCCTTTCTATATTTGTCTGTATGGATTGCAATTCTAAATGAAGAGTTTGAAAATCTTTCTCCATAAGCCAGCAACTAATATCAAGTAAACTTTTAACATATGTCGGACATTGGAACACAACATGTATATATGTTACATAAGTTTCAAATGTATAAGCAAACAAGTTCTCAAGGATAATAATATGTCAACGGCAATATTAACAGCGTATAAACATACACGTTCTGATGGATAATCATGTGAGTCAGTATTACCATGCTTTTCAAAGAAAAGATAGAGATGATGTTATCCTGCCCGTCCCGGACATGCGTATGTGCATGCGTTAGTGCGTGGGTGTGTGGGTACTGCTGCCCAACTCTTCATACACCGTATGAGATAGAAACATGAATCTTTGAAACATGATAAGGGGTGGTCTGCAGATGTGCATATTGGATCTGGAATTTGGATCCGTCCCCTGTTTGCGGAACTTGGGGAGGTTTGGACACTCATGCACGCATGCATATGTGTGTAATGGGGGAGGGAAGGCTGTGATAACCGAGAAAAGCGAGGGGATAATGCTACTTTGATGGTGACACTCATGCATATATGGGTTATGAGTTGGGGGGAGGGGGCAGCTGTGATAACCGAGAAAAGCGTGACACTCGTGCATATGTGTAATTGGGAGGGAAGCTGTGATAATTTAGAAAAGCATTGGGATAGTGTGGCTTTAATGTAGACTGCTAATGATAACTACGGTTTTCGAAGAAAGGTAGGAATTATGTCATCCTTCCCGGCTGATCGTGCGTGCTTGAGTAATATTGCCCATCTACAACGCCGTTAGAGTCAGAGGCTTAAAAGATTGGGATATGACTGGGGCTGGTCCACACATGCACACGATGTTTCTAGCATCTGGATCCATCTCCTGGTTGCGGATTTTCGATGGTTGGATGTGGAGGTGGGGACATTCATGCATACATGTGTAAAGTGTGTGTGTGTGGGTGGGAGGGGGTAGTAATAACTGAGAGAAATGTTTGGGAGTAATGTTAGTAGTAATGGGTAGGTAACTGGCCCAGGGGTGGCACTCTGGACCCAAACGGGATTTTAACATTGGGGGTGGCACTATAGACCCAAACGGGAGTTTAACATTCTGGGTGGCACTATAGACCCAAACGGGAGTTTAACATTGGGGGTGGCACTCTGGACCCAAACGGGAGTTTAACATTGGGGGTGGCACTCTGGACCCAAACGGGAGTTTAACATAGTGGTGGCACTACAGACCCAAACGGGAAAAGGAACGGGAAAAAAAAAATAGAGAGAGAGAGAGAGAAGTATGGCAATCATGGAAAATTAATCTTTTCTTGATCAATGGGTGGCCCTGAAAAGGGTCGTTGGTTTTTTTTTTGTTTAACATTGACATCTCCTTGAGGGTCTTCTTCTTCTAAGACTTCTACGGACTTCAGTGGGAATAGTTATCTACTATCCAATACTTAGTTATCTACTATCCAATTACTTTGTTATCTACTATCCAATACTTAGTTATCTACTATCCAATTCCCCATACACACTATCCCAATCGCCTTGTGTGCTGTCTAAAAGCCCAAACCTACTATCAGACGAAAGGGTATGACGTAGGGATGAAATCACGCCAACATACTATCAACACCCACTTTTTGAATACTATCCAAAATCCACTTTTTGAATACTATCCAAAATCCACTTTTTGATCACTATTCAACACACACTTTTTGATTACTATCCAACACGAGGTGGGAGTTATCAGACGTGTCAACGGTGGTAGCTCAACTGGGGAATGCGTCGCTTTATATGCTTTAAACACTGATGTGAAGAAAAACATCTCTTTCCAAAAAAAAACAAAAAAAAACATCACTCACACTATCCACGTCTGACGTCATCCCTAGGACGTCATTCTAGGCTTCGCGGATTCTGCACTCCATCACCCCTTACCCCCAAAAAACACAGACCCAGTGCGCGGACCTAAAAGAAACTACTTTTTAAAAAAAATTTTTTTAATCAAACACACATCACACAATCCTATTTTATTTTTTATATTTTTTATTTTAATCAAACACACACCACAAACATACAATCCATTTATTTATTTATTTTTTATTTTATTTTTATCAAACACACACCACACTATCCTTATTTTATTTTTTATATTTTTTTTTATCAAACACAAACACACACTCTCTATACAAACATTATTTTTTTGGGGGAAAGGGATTTTTGTTTGGTGGGCAAAGACAAATCACAAACACACTCTATACAAACACACACACACACACACACACACACATATATATATATATATATATATATATATATATATATATATTATATTATATATATATATATATATATATATATATATATATATATATATATATATATATATATATATATATATATGGCAATGATATGAAAATTAATCTTTTCTTGATTAATGGGTGGCCCTGAAAAGGACCGTTGGGGGTTAAGAAGTTATGTTGTTTAACTTCTAGTTGCGGTAGCAGCGGCAGCTGCAGCAGGGGGGGGGGCCACGTTTAGCCACCGGTCTCACGGCTTTAAGACAAGCTCTCTTTCTGGTAAAAGAGAAAGCAAACTCATCGCAGTCTATCTTACAGCTGACTTCTCCGTCGGGTAGTGTCATGGACTGCAAGAGTTGTTGTTGTTGTTGTTGTTATCTTTGCTGTTGCTGCTGCTGCAGTCTTTGTCTCTCCTCCCATTCCGTTCTGTCCCTAATGATTTCTTCCCTCATGACTTCTTCCACCAGATCATGAGCCATTTGTAGGAAGATCATTGTCTTTCTCTCAGGGTTGGTCTCCATCAAATGATGCTTCACCCTCTGCATGTTTACCATAGCTTCGTTCAGTTTACTAATATTGCCTGCCATCTTCTTGAAGTGTTGTTGTTGAGATCTTGACGAGTCAACGAGAGTGACTACACTATTGTTGTGCTTGGATTTAAGTCGTATGCGCCCTTCGGGCATGCACGACTATGTACGCCCGTTAGGGGGATTCATATGTGATTGAACACATTTCTAGTTGTCAGGTGTGTTAACAGTTCGTAACACACCTGACACAGATGTACACCCCTCCAGCGCAGCATGATTCCGCACGAAGCGGTTAAAATGAATGCGCGCTATTGGAGAGGTAGTACATTTAACACACCCTACAGTCAATGCATGGTTGCCCCACGAAAGGGATCATTGAACGCACGAAATCGTAAGGTGTGTTGATATACCTGTACATAGGACTAGAACCACAATGTTTACAGGTATATGAGTGCGCGTTATAGCGCACGTTGTTGATTGAATTGTTTGAAGTAGTCAGTCAGGAGTGGAAAAGGCGGCACGGACCAAGCAAGCGAAAGCGCGAAGCGTGACGGAAGCAGAAACGCCAAGAACGTACATACATGATCAAATTCTGCCCAGTTATACTAAGTCGGGCTGTCCCTAATACCAATAAAGTGTAAGCCACTTGTTCAATTATGACAATTCATCGAGTTTCGAGATTTTGTTTAATTAATTCCTAATAATTTTGAATTTTGCGTACATAGTGTACATATGTTGTCCAAAAATAATATCAATAAACGAGTACAAGTTACTCATATCATTTTTGTATCACGCACAGATAATTACTTAGAGAATGTGTTTTAGACGGTGGCTCAAAATTGATCAAATTTGAATTTTAAAAGAGTATAATCGAAAGGGGTTTTCGAAAAAAGCCAAATTGAAAACCCCATTGATTCAGGCAATGAAATAGCCCTTAGAAGGACTGTTTAGCCCTTAGAAGGACTATTATTCAGCAGGTGGTGCCCGGTAGAGAAGCTCTGTCTGTCTGCCATGCTGGCTCTCTCCTTAACGCAGCTCCCCCTTGGTAGCTCGCTTTGTTGCTGCTCCATGTGGTCGGCTGTTGGCGGGGGGGATAGGTCGGCATCCCAAACTCCATTGGTCAGCACAGCAGCTTGGCCCCATACTTCCATACCAAGAGCGAGTCCTTGTAGTTGTAGTTGGGTGTCCATAGCTGCTGCAAGGCTGCCAAGACTGCCTCCTTCCCTCCTCGTCCACTGCGTCTCCCTCTACCGGTTAGCACGTCTGCCACACGTCTACACTCTCCACCTGCTGCTGCCTGGTGACTACACTAGCCAACGCACCGCTTTATATGCTCGAAGCGCGGACGCGATGGAAAACATGGGGTTCAGATCGAGAGTGAGAAAATGGATAGAGGTGGTGACTTCAGATCGATAGAAAGAGATAGATAGAACATAATAATTTTTTTTCAAATTCAATAAAACCACACAACACCCTTTATCAAAAAATCATCAATTTTTAATGAACAAGAAGAAGCTTCTCTAACATAAAAATTTCAAACTAACAATCAACAAGATATTAAACAGGAACGTATTTACAGGGTTGACAACGTTGGGAAGGTAAACTAAACTTCCACTTTTCTACATCTACATCATTCTGATGCACACTACGTTTCTGAGCTAAAGACAAGAGATAACCATAACGTTCACAAGACCATCGTTCTACTTTAGCATCGTTTCGAGCATAGTCTTTATCAAAACAAGTCACTAAATGTTCTAAGGAATATCCGAGACTGCGTTGATGAAGAAAATGTACACAATATTGTCCACACACCATTGAATCCGATCCTTGTAATCGGGCATTATTGAATCGAGTAGAGATGGCATTTCTTCTCATAAAGTCGATGATGTTGTCTTCCAAAGGAGGTAATCCATAAGAATAAAAAAATTACACACCACGATTGTGATCGTTGGGAAAGAACACAACTACCCAATGGTTCCTGGTAGACGACTGTCGTCGGCATTAATGACATAGGCATGAACGTCTTTAGGTTTGCGATGAGGTAGTTCATCTTTAGCACACACCACAGGATTCCAAGAAGAAGTGTAGGAACTGCGAGTCAACAGGTAATAAAGTTCCCTGGTATCCATTTTTTCTTCACATGAAATAATAAGTCATCAATTCACACTTGACTTTAAATTTGAATGGTTTTGTCAAGTAATTCCACGAATTCTTACAGCGGATAGTCTCTGTACTCTGTTGAATGAGACCTTCGATGCGTTTGATCTCCAGAGGAGTGAGTGAAGGTGAAGAAGAATTCTGCAAGTCTTTATACCATTGTCTCAACACCTTTTCTTCCGAGATCTGAGACCAAGCCTCTTCCAAATATTCGTCCAATTTTTCTTCGCCTGTCATCATCAAACATTTTTCGTGTTGTTTCTGACTGGGATGATCGATTTGACATCCATGACAATGTTCTCGGGTCAAGCTGTTAATTCTTTCAGTCAATTCCTTAGCATAACAGGAGGCTAAATGTTTTTCTTGTTCAGGTCATCGACAAGCCATAAATCCAACAAACTTTGGAACAGTATTATTCTCTTCTTCTTTTTTAGGTTCTGAATGAATGACTTCGTCATCATCATCCGTGGTAGTTTGTGACTGCTGAACTTCACAAAATCCCTCGTCTATCTCCATAGGTTCTTCTTCTACGTGTTGCATCTTTTTTTTTCTTCTAATAGTCTAGAATCACTTCTCTCAAACTGTTGATCTCTAGAGCATTATCAAATTCTGCATACAAGACGACGTTTACCGTGTCGGGTAGAGGATCTTTAAACTGAAGTTCCACACGAAGTGGGCCTGATTTTATAGGGTGGAAATGTCATTCATCGCTGCCTTGGTCCGGAGTGAAGTCAAATCCCCACAACGCATACCCTCCTGCATAATCGTCGTACGAAATGCCGTGGCTGGTGTTGGTGCCTAACTGTCCTGTAGCTTCAAACAGGTTCAGGTAAGATCGCAAGTAATTTTTCTGGGGGTCGCTAAAGTTAGGTTCAAAAGGTCTGGTACACAACGTTTTGCCATCTCGACTGACTTCTATCTTGGAGACGTTGTAGTGTTTAAACTCGAACGGATTCTGATTGTGGACTCCGTTGAGGGCTGCATTACTGGCGATTCCAATCAGCAAACGTTTGGGGAGCTGTCCTTGGAAGACTTGATCTTCGACTTTGGATCGGAATCCAGCGGCAATGGTAAAGGTTTTCACTTCCACGCGTCGCACAGGATACTTGGCAGTGGTTCTGCTCAACGTTTGACTGATGTCGTTGGCCACTTTTGGTAAGACTTCCATACGTCTCACGTAAAGTCTGGCTTCTTGAATGATGGTTTTCCACTCGTTAGCATGAGCCATCAAATGGAAAGCGACACTACTGCGATTCAGTCTCAGGCGTACATCCACTCCGTTCAACAAATACTTGTCTTGCAACCACATGTCCAAATGCAAACGATCCATCAATTCTAAACTGCGTCTGACTTTCTTGTGACGGTCGTTAAATCCCACATTGTGCGGATCTGCTGGAATTATAGTTTTATCAACGGCTTGCGTCGCCGGCACTGACACCGCTGTGTCGTTGAACTTTTCCGAGGTGTCAGGTTTCCAGACCACCGAAGCATCCAGATGAGTGTTCTTGGCTTCTTTTCCGTACGTCAAGAGATTTTCCAAGTAAGCACGGTAAGGGTAAGTATCCAAACTGCTGCTGACCAGTTTGTTATTCAAGTACAAATCTACTTCGCTGAACAAGGAATGCATGAAATTATTGACGGGAGCCACTCGGTCACCGTCCCCAGGAAGGCTACTGTCCGCTGTTTTGATCACTTTGAGTTTCAGGTACAAGTAGCTGTTATTCAGACCGATGTAATCTTCGGTTTGTCCTTTGATTTCAAATTCGATAGGAGCCGAATCCGTCAAAGACGATGCAGGATGAAATTCCACCCATTGGGATTCTTGCATCGTCATCATGGCGGGAGGCATGGTAAACATATCCAGTTCTGACTTGGTATATTCGCAAGAATCTCGGTGCATCATTTTCAAAGGTTTTAGTAATCAAACACGTCTAATTTTCTGACGGTTCTTCTTTTCTTATTCTTTTTTGGAACACCACAGTGTGTTTTATGAACTCTGAAGGGATTTCGACGTCGTCTCTTTCTACCTTGTCCTTGCTGTGAAGTGGAGGAAGAAGTAATGCCAGGACCAGAAGCGTGAAGTGAATTTATAGGACTATCTCGAAGACCTAAAAGATCTTTTCCAGTGTTCATCAACACATTCTTGCCTGCTCTCATAAAGGCTTCTTTAGGATTTTGTTTGTCAATGAGGACATTTTGCAAAAATTCTTTTCCTTGCGTCAAAGCGGCATCTTTTAAGGCATGGAATCCTCGAGTCACGATCGGTTTCAAAATAGGGGCAACCGTCCGAAAAGCCGATCTTAACATATCTCCTAAACCATGTCCTCGTTGTCGAGCCACTCCTCGGTACACTGGATACATTTTTGGTTACAATGCGCTGGAGAACCTTTTTCGAAAATGTTGTTTCACCGTGACGTTTCCTGTCAATGAATGGCACACTTTGTCCCAAATCTCCTTTTATACTAATGTTGACACTGTCAAAATAAGATTTACTGACTGGAAGATAATGAGGGTTTACAAATTCACGGTGAACGTGATACGTGTTTCCACCTTCTTCGTACGCACCAGCAGCAGTATCCACTTTGAAAGGAATGACTCTCAGTAAGGGAGCGGCTGTGTGTCCCACCACGTTGCATTCTACCACATCGGAGTACACAAACATTAAATTCAGTCCAACGTTCAATTCGATAGGGTGTCGAAAAGCTATTCCGAATCCTGAGTTGCTTTGAAATGTTCTATTGGTAAACTTTTTATTTCCACCCAAAATAGTATACAACCCAGGAGAAAAAGT
Source organism: Margaritifera margaritifera (assembly GCA_029931535.1). Taxonomy (NCBI): domain Eukaryota; kingdom Metazoa; phylum Mollusca; class Bivalvia; order Unionida; family Margaritiferidae; genus Margaritifera; species Margaritifera margaritifera. Next base: position 2,831,379 of record JAQPZY010001438.1, read on the forward strand.
CATGGCTAAGGTTTTGTCGTCCGAAAATTGTATCAAGAGACGGAGTGCCACAGGATGGTAACTGATCTGTACCGATTTCTTGGCTTTTTCTAAGGCTTTGCTAAATTGGGCGTCGAAGATGGTTGCAATCGTGTCCACCAAATGTTGAGCAGTAAAATAATTTCCCTCAGGAATTCTCATGGTATAGCTACCCCCGTGAGGTAATGTCTTTTTGGATTAGCGAATGCCAGGATCATTGGTGTCCAAGTGTTGTTGCAGTTGTGCGTCCAGGATATCCACGATGAAAGTGTTTTGACCTTTGTCGATGTTTTGGACTTGCGTAGGATGAATGATTTCTACCAAACTCACTTCCCAATGAGCTTCGTGATCCAATTGGATGGATTGAGGTAATTTGGTGGTGAAACAACATAAGGTGTTGTTGGGAAACACATTCATGGAACTGTCACTGGGTAAAGTTAAATAAAATTGGTCATTCATAGTAGGTCCAAAGTGGTTTTGGTCTCCGAGGAGTCACCACTCGAGTTCAAAGGATATTCAAAGGGTTCCAAAAGAGGAGTGGTATTATGGTGACTGGAAGAAGAAGGTGGACTGGCGTTTGTCGTACTACCTTGGTGTTGGCTGTTGTTGTTGTGGCTGCTGTTGTCTGTCGTCGTCGTAAATTTCAAAGAGGGACTGGGTAAAAGATAACCGATGCAACTGCTGTGTAAAATGGTCCACAATTGTTTGTCCCCTTGTTGCAAACTCAAATTGGCAATAGCTGCTCCGATGACACAATACACTACAAACATTTGGCAGAAAAAGACGATTTGATTTTTAGGCACACGTTTTCCGCACCAGACCCAGAGCGGTTGTTTTTGTAATTCTTGAAGAGAAGAACTCTGCGAAGGAGTCGAGGTCGTGGTTGTGTTGAATGGCATGTTAGGTTACTTCTTTTTCTTTTTATAATCGACGACTTGAGAAGCAGCAATCCAAGAATCAAAACTAGGAGGATATCCTTTCCAACGTACTTTGACTTCTTCTACTCGACGTTTGCCTACTTTGCGTGTTCTTTGTTCGAGAATGCTTTCGATGTCGTACAAGGCGTCTTCTTTTTTGGTCACTCGTTGTAACTCAGGCAAGTAAAATGTTCCTTTGAGCACTTCACCGTGCATGTCTTACAATTTATAGACGGGAGGATGGCGTCCACGCACGGGTGTAGTGACACGAAACAATTCGGTGGTCCAGATGGGTAAATAACCTTTGTCAAAAGTGCGTTTGGTTTTTCCGATGCGAACCCAATCTCCCGTCTTCAACTCCAGCAAGGTTTTCTTCTGAGGTGGTCTCCTCTGGGGTGTACCAAACAATCGATCAAACACGGTCACTTCGTTTTCAGGGCTGACCTCTTCGGGGGCACATCCGATGCTTCGATGGTACAATTGATTGTACGCTTTGACCAAACGGGGTAACACGTCGATGTACTTGAGAGTATGTCGATGTGTAAAATATTTCCACATGCGTTCTTTCAAAGTTCTTTGAAAACGTTCCACGATACTGGCTTTGGTTTCAGGATTTTCGGTGGTAAAAAATGAATCTGTCTTTGTTTCAATTCTTTTTGAAAAGCATGGTTTAGAAATTCGGTGCCTTTGTCAGTTTGCCATCGTAAAGGGTAACGACCACTTTTTTCAAGACCAATTTTAAGGCACGTACCAATTCGGTACTGCTTTTAGATGTCAAAGGCACGACCCAAGCAAATTTGGAAAACACGTCAATGACACAAAACAAATATTTGTGACCACGATTGTAGGTTGCCAAATGAGAGACGTCGGCTAAATCGGCTTGCCATTGATGATCGATGCCTTCCACTTGGGTTGGACTTCTAGAAAATTTGCGTCGAATGGGTTTGTGTAACGTGTAACCATCGTCGTACTTCTGGCAAACGTACACTTTTCAATTTACTTTTGGCAGCTCTATACAATTTTTGAACTCCTCCGTAACCAGCAGCATGGCCAGGATTGTAATAAATGATGGCTAAAAGTTTCTCCATGATTCCTCAATAAGTCAACCAAGTACCAATGCTCTTTTCTTCGTGGGGTATCTTTTTGGATTGCAATGCTTTACGTGTCCGACGAGCCACTGGTGTAAAGGAAGATGTTGTTTGAACAGGGGTCATCAGTTCTGTTTTGACTTCTGTCTTCACTTCTTCCTTTTTCACTTTTGATGGCAATGGGGTATACATTATCTTTTTTATCCAACCCGGTGTGGCTAACTTTCGTATTTTTGTAAGAGGTGGAGTTTGTAACTCTTCTTCTTCTTCTTCTTTTACGGTCATCCCTGTGGCGGTGTCTGTTTAAGTGGTGGTGGTGGTAACTTTAGGTTCACTTTTCATCAGGGTTTTGAAATCTCTCAGAGTTGGTGGTGCTGTTTCGTCTACAGCTTTTTGGTGAAAGAGTTGCAGACGTTGTAAAAGTTGACCGTACCGTTGTGATTTTTCTGTTTCTGACAAATCGCTTCGTTCCATCAGCGTTTGTAATTCTTTTTGTAACTGTGACATCTCGTTGAGATTAGGATTGGGTGGTAAATGAGATATCCGTTGTTCGTTCCAACGATGAAATTCCATCCATCGTTTGTAAGGTACTAAAGTCAGTTTTCGTCCTTCCATTTCATCCAAAGGTACAAAAATGTGTGGTCTTTCCAGAGAAGAGTGTCCTTTTTATCTTCTTTTTGTTATCGCATGACACCTCCTAAAAGTGGTGCATCAATCGTTCCTAACAAAGGACCCACTATTTTTAACAACGGTCCTAACAGCATGGGTAGAAATCCTCCTCGTTGCACCAACATTTTTTTCTTTTGTTGGAGAGGTATTTTCTTTTTCACCATTTGGCGAAGAACGTTCCGATGTTTACCTAATTTTTGTTTCTGTATCTTGGACAAAGGTACCGTTCCTTTCAAGACGTTCAAACAACATTCACACACGGTATCGATGATTTCTTTGGGGGCTGTTTGAATGAGTTGTTTTCGCATGGGAGGATTGGATTTGGTCAGGACAGACAAGACGTCCCAATGTTTCGCCAGACGAGGTGGAAGTCCTTTTTTGCTTTTCTTCTTTTTTTGGTGGTGGTGGTGGTGTGCTCGTTTGGGGGTCATCTTAGAGGTGAGGAGTAAGTCTGAAGTCTTTGGCAGGTCACCCTTCTATTTTATACTGGAACACGTCTCCACTGATTGTCTGCACGACGTACCATCTTCATGACAGGCCTCACTCGACGTTGAGGTGTTTTCAAGGGACTAAATCGTCTCAATTCTTCTTTGGATAAATCCACTAAACTTTGTAACACGCCGGTTCTCTCTTGGACTTTGGTTTTAGGGGACGGTACTTTGTTTGCGGCCGCTGCCATGGCTAAATCAGCCGAAGTGGAGGGTCCCGAAGTGGTGACTTTCGAAATAGGTTTCCATTTTTGCATCAAATTAGGAAACACTTGTCTTAAGTCTGGTTTGGCAGGCATCATCTTAAAGGGTGGTGAAGAAGACGAAGAAGTGGACGCAAAAGGAGAAGGAGACCTCGTCACTGGGGTCTGTTGTAGTGGTGTCTTGCGGGTGTACTTTTGCGTCCTGGCAGCAGCAGTACCTCTCTTGCGGCTCCTTGCAGTGGTGGTGGTGGGTGTTTTCTTCTTCTTGGCAGAACTTTTCTTTTTCTTGGGGGCTTTCTTCTTTTTAGGGCTTTTTTGTGGCTTTCTTCTTACGGCTTTTGTTTTTTTCTCGGTGTTTTGGGTTTTTTGGCTTGGGCATTAGGATCCCATTTCAAAAGGGAACGAATCATGACCCCTCCTAAAGAACCGCTCACCTCCAGGGGTTAAAATGATTTGTTTTTTAGTCCGTGGATCGATTCTAGGATCGGCTAGTTGTAACAACGTCCCTTTATGTTTTTGAAAAAACGTTGAGTTTGATGAGGGATGTGAATGATGCCTTGCAGCAATTGACGTGCCGTCAAAGTAAACCATCGTAACACTTCTTTAAGACTAGCTTCTAACAAATGAGCACGGACTTGTGCATTTTTTTCGCGACTGATGCTATACAAGGCACGAATCAATTTAGCCGGAGGATGAGATTGAAAGGAAGTCATCTCGAAGACTATGAGACAGAAATGACGTAGTAGATGTTTTTATAGTTTTTTTTCTTCAGAGTGTGGCTGAAGGGGACGTGTAAATGACAGGACTTCCTTCTTGGCACCAATGGTGAAACAATTCGGCACGAAATCTCAAATAGTCGGGAGTGGTCGGTTTAAAGTCAATGAGTAAATACGCATGAGGTGTTTGAGTGGCATCGTCGTACGCATAATTAAACCAAGGAGTGCCTAACTGTTTGGCTAACACTTGCACTTGAGATTTGTCTCTGGGGCTTTTAAATAACACCACGTAATGAGCATTGAGACTGATGGTACGATGGGCTTTACTTTGTTGAAATAAATTTTGTGTAATGTAAATGATGCTGGCATTTCGATGGTGTCCTTTTCGTGTAAACCAAAGTTTAATTTCTTCTTCGTCTTCTCCTAACATGTCGTCGAAGATGACCAGATGTGTTTGACTCACGTCAGACACGATCCCATCGTCTTCGCGAGGAATGCCTGCCACAAATGAAATGGCTTCTCCTTGACTTTCTTTCAATTACGTGTAAGACGGTTGCCATTCTTTGTAACACCACACGATGCGTTGAGGTGAACGATCAAACAAATGAGATTTGTGTTCGATCAAACGTTTGACAAATTCAGTTTTACCTGAACCACTAGGTCCAGCAATCAACATGTTAAAAGGATGGCGCAGATACAAAGCGTCCCAACTTGGACGATCTAACTTTTCGTCAATCACTTTGTCCACAGCAGAGGAAGTAGAAGAGGCAAACGAGGCAGAAGATGTAGCCATGACTGAGGTAGGAAGAATTTTGAGAAGAAGACAAAAGACCCAAGACATTTTATACGTTTCATACACGTTTATTTTAAAAAAAAACAACCAACACAACAAACAAACATATTTTTTTCACAAGTCATGAAGGACAAAAATGCATACCGCAAAAATGGTCATGTACAAGATTAAGGCTACCACTAAAAGAATTAAAGTTCTGTACAAACAAGTCAATGTACAACATTCTGGTGTCCTAGGAATGGAAGGCCCAGGCACTGGCAATCTTCTGTTCGTCTTTGTTTTGGAAGAATGAAATGTCTGTGACGGTAAGGAGGGGGTGTGTTCCTCAGGGGATTGTATTTGGACGACAACGACGGTGTGGTCTTTCTCTGCTGCTGTGTCAGGTTCTTCTTCCAGGATTGTTTCTAAGGTCATTTTTTTGTGATTTAGGTTCCCATTTCACTTTTGGAAACTTAGTGACGACGTGCCAGATCTTTGGCAAATTGGGCCACTTCTTGTAGCCAAACATTGAAACCAATTTTTCTCCAGTCACGTACATCTTTCCAAGTGTAAAGTTGTTGGTGTAACTCACTAGCAATACACACTTCTTGAAAGGTATGAAGGGTAGATAAAGTTTGACTAATGTCTTCTTCACACGGAGGTACCCCACTTGACTTCATCACCACTTTCAACACTTTGAGTATAATTTGTCTTTCGTGTACCGATAAAGCATGAATGGTCATGTTTTTGGTTTCATCAAAATAGTCCAAAACAACCACGGGTCCTCCAAAATAATCCAAGACAAACACTGTTCCTCAAAAATACTCCACAACGAATGTCCTGGAAAACGAAATCCAATACGTTTCACTTGTATCTGAATCCATTCTCTGTAAATGTGTTCTCGCAGCTCCAAAGGTAAACCACGAATGTACCATTGTAAAGTATCATCCGACATGCTGTTACTTTTTCTTGTCATCTGGCTCATCGTACCCGTACTCTTCTAAGGCCACTAAAGGTAAGAACTGACAGTGCGGAGACCATCTGGCATGTTCAATGTAAGCCGAGTCGGTAGGCTCCCAAAATTTAAGTCTCACACAGCAACTGAAACACTGAACTTGATCTCCTTCTCCCAAGTAGATAAATCCAGATCTGGCTAAAGTATTGGGAGTAGGTCCTTTTAAATATTTAGGCCACTTGTCTTGGAACGTCTGGAGTAGCTTTTCAAACTTGGAATAACCAGGCAAAGCCACAGGTATCGTCATTTCTTTATGACATTCACATGTACCTTTAGCATTCTTTCCAATAAAGAAGAAAGGAGGTCCTGCATCTCTAGAGGGACGGTGAGGCACACGCAGAGCAGCATCGCTGATGTCAACGCGTACGGCATCCGTCTGCTCGTGTGAATCGCTGATGCCAAAGAGTACGGAATCCGTCTACTCGCATGGCACTGCATCGCACTCCAAGTCGTGATGGCACTTGGAGTTCACACTAGATTTCTCCCTTGGTGGGTGGGTGGCATGAGTATTCTTATTCATCTTTGGTGGGAGGATGACAAAATTACTCATATTTTTTCTTCTTTCTAAGTTGAGGTCTGTATTTGCAATGAATGGTTTGGCTTGGAAGTGATCCCTTTTTTATACTGCAGATCGTAAGGTAAAGTGGTGTGGTCTGGAAGTCTCACTCGTTTTTGGTACACGATTCGGTACACTTTTTGTAAAGGGCGAGTGACAATTTGATGATTAGGTAACCGTACGATCTTGTGAGGTTCTAACGTGTGCACTCGAAAGTCTTCCACTTGTCCAGACAGCAAAGCATTTTTCAAAACCTCAAAATTGACTACTTGGCTGGTTCAATAGTTGAGGGTCAATCCTTTGACTTTACATTGGGTGTGAAGTTGTCCTTGCGGGTCTCGGTATCGGTAGCCGTAATTTTTAGGGCCACCGCTGGCAAAACTCAGGATGGTGTCTTGAGGGTGCTCGTCCGTCCAGGCTCCTAAACGATCTCCTTGGATGGTAGAGTGTGGGCAACCGGGTCGATGGATGTACATACAACTGTCGGTGTCAAAGTACAGGACACGATCTCCCAAGACTTCTAAAGCTTCGTCGTACAACTTCAAACGAGCATGGGCTGTCACTTAGGCGGCAATGACTACGTTGCTAAACTTGTCAGGTTTCACAGACTTGGGTTCGTCTTCGAAATTGACTAAGATCAAATCATCACGGACGATTTCGACGTGTTTGACTAGTACACTTTTGTTGTCCACCAGTTGAGTGTACTTATAAGGATCAGTCAAGTATTCCGTCTTGGTTAAGATGGGTCGTTCGTCCATTTTTCCCCACAAACAATTGAGCATGACTTTGGCAAACGATCTTTTTCCTTCGTTCTTTTCCACGTCTTCCAAAGTGATGCCTTCGATGTCACGGTACTCTTCTTTGAATCGAACTTGGTCTTCGGGAGTCTGACACCACAAGGGATAGCCGCTGGCTTCTTGTTTCAGTTTTAAAAATAGGTTGACGTACCCCGAGAAAATGCCTGGATGATTCGTGGCGTCGTCCTTTTGGTATTGTGCGGTGGTTGGAAAGTGCCAGATTTCGTACACTTTCAACAAACGGTATCCTCGATCCAGAGCCCGAAACAATTCGGCACTGACCCACGTTCCTGTCAAAGCGCGTTCTTCCTCCGTGTGGTGACAGGGGTGATCTTGGTTGCATGTTTCGGCAAACGTACGGCATAAAGGAAACATCAGTTTTCCTTGGCAATGATGAGGTAAGATGGGATGGTACAAGTTTGTTGGAGGTAAGACTTTACATTTGATCAATCCTTCGTATTGACGAATGTGTTCCACGTCGATGTGTTCTGTTAAGATTTCAGGGTGTCCGGTTGGAAAACGAGCATATTTACACACCCAAGGATACAAAGAACACACGTCGATGTACTTGATTTCTTCTCCTTTGGATTCGTCTACGTCGTACAGCAAGCGAGTGGCATTGGTTCGTCCTCCAAATAAACTGTGGCGCGGATCCAAAGTTTCGACGGTGGTCACGTCGTAACTTTCGGTGATGCTCTTAAATTCAGGATCGGTTTTCAAACGGCGATCGTACTCGTGCTCCCACATTTCTACCACTTGGTATCCTTGACTTTCTAAGTGGAGTCGTCGTTGGTAAGTGCGTTCGTACAACTGTTCCATGGTAGAGTCTGAATAAGGACTTTTCAGGTTTCGTTTAGGAAAACAGGTAGGGCATCCGTGAAACAAGCAACCCTGAAATTCGTACACCGTGTGCGGGTTTTCTAAATCCCAACCATCCACGGAATAAGATCCAATCTTCTTTTCTCCTCCTCAGTTTCTGGCATGTTGTATCAATTTTTCTTCTTTTTGGCACAAGTAATGGAACCAACGCAAAGCTTTGGCCGAGTATTGACGACTGGCAAAGAGAGACGTGTTGGAGTCGATGATGGCTACTTCGTTCTTGGGCATGAAATTTTGGGTGTACACTAAGGAACAGGCTTTAGGTAGAGTGGCTGCTTCTTTCAAAGGATCGATGTCTCCGTGATCTAGAAATAACTCTCGAAACTTTCCACAGCAACGCCGTAAAATGTCCACATCGGATCGACAGTACTTGAGCATTTCCTCTTGGAAGTCAAACGGTTCGGACTGGTGAGCGCGGTACCAAGCGTGAAAGGCTTCTCGCTGTTCGGAGCGCATTCCGTCGGGGTCGTAATAATGGAGGTCAGGTAAATGAGGTAGGACGGCATGTTGATTAGCTTCTGTGTTGAAGAAGTGAGGAAAATAGCCTTTGGCCATTTCTGTCATGCCAAATGTTTTAGGCATTCGACTCAAAGGCATGGCCAAATAACTCATGGAATCTTTGAATTTGACTTGACCCACTTTCATGTAGATGAGCTTGTTTCCGTTCATGGTGACTTCAGGGCGTTCGGTACCTTGTTGCGAATAATATCTTAACAAAAACTGTCCATCGTATCCCGAGAAATTGTGAGTTATGACGGTGGCATAGCGATGACAGTCTCCTTAACGTTGAATGTCCTCTTCGCTCCAACTATCGTCGGTAGGGTCTAAAATCCATTCAGCAAACTCGGACAAAGTGTTAGCCTCGCGAAAGATTTTTTCACGTCCTCCTGGAATCCGACTACAATGAGGACAGTGAAAATGGATCGTTTCTTGAATGCACTTCTCACAAGCCCGATGAGCCACGCAAAAATTGGGAATGTGAATGCCTGTTTCTTGCATGCATTCAAAATCAAAAAAGATGAAATCCACTTGGTTCTTGTTCTTCTTTAATTCTTTCTTCTCTGTCTTGTCGTGCTTTTGAATAAAACATTGATGATCAAAGTTCACCATCTGCTTGCAAATAGGACATCTTTTTTTTCCAGTACAAACGTGTCTCTTGGGGTCGTTGGTAAAAATCAGTTTTCCACACGTGGAGCACAATTTCAATAAGTCGCAAGCACATTTTTGTTGGTGGCCTTGTGTCTTGCGATGCTGTTGGTAACAAGAGGGACTGACAAAAGTGCGTCGACACGTCTCACAATGGACGTGGTGTTGTTCAGGAAGGCATGGTTTGTCCGCTAAACAGCCCCGACATCTCTGACCGCAATGAGTGTGTCGCTCCCGATTATTAAATCCTTGGTCACATTTCTCGCAGTAGTAAGAGTGTCCCAGAAATCCTGTGATAGTGGTGATGGCATCAAAATGTTCTTGGTGGTAATACACGTGAATGTATTTTCCTTCGGGGAAATTTGGGCCTCGAAAGAGCATATCTCCGCGCACTTCTTGAGGGTGTACTTTCAAAGTGTAGTGAGGAGCCAAGACGTCTTGAAGTTGTTGCATTTGAGAAATACCACACACAGTCTCTTTAGGGATGCCTGCTTGTCGTAACAGGAGTTCTGCTTCTTTTCGTTGTTGGACTCTGTCCGATCGTCGAATGCTCTTCCAGGCTCTTTTCCATTCTTTGCTCTCGTTCTTGTTGGCATACGTGCGCCCCACTACAATAGCTCGAGCCAAGCACATCTGGTCTTGGGTATTGTCAGTTTGGACGACACTGAATTTGGTACTTCGAAGGTCGTCCACCAGTAACGCTTCGTCCACGTCCTCGAGGAGGAGCAACGTGAGTCATGTAAAGTGTGGCCTTTCCGTCGGTGATGGTAAACTTGTCGTTCGATTGTTGAACGTGTTCGATTTTAGACATGACTTTGTTTGGTGTTAATTCTGCCGGGGTGCTGAACTCGATCCAAACAGGGGACTTCAAATTGTCGTGATGAATAGACAGTCTCAATCGATCGTCTTCTTTGGCTCCACATTGTCGTTTCAAGTTCTGTAACACAGATCCCCACAAATCGCTAATGAACCCCGCCGCTTTCTCGGGAGGTACTTCGGACTTGAAGTCTTTAAAGTGAACCGTGTGAGTGTAGGCTGTGGTTTTAAATTTTCGAGAGGTTATTTTTTGCGTCTCTCGAATGCGATAGTAATTTTCAGGAGCCACGGTAGTAGGTCTTTTTTGGTCAGGGGTTCTGGTGGTGGTTTTTGTTTTGAGTGGGTTAGAAGGTGGTAAGGTTTCAGGTTCACTCATCTCTTCTTCGAAATCGCTAGCATGGACTTGAGCTAGCAGTTCAGCCAGCGGTGTTTCAGGCGGCACGGAATGTCTTCGTCGTCGTGGCCTCTTTGTTTCTTCTTCTGTTTTCTCATAGATTTGGCGTGATCTTTTCATCTTGAAGTTTGATTTGAAACTGATTCAGTTTCACACAGGAACCTATATATAGAGAGAGGAGACTATATATAGAGAGACCTTCTTACCTTCAGAATCAGTCTTTGTGATTGAACTTTCAAACTGTAAAGATGGAAGAGTCAAGAAGACGTATTCAGATTTATAGCCCTAACGCTTACTATAAGGCTATAGACGAAAGGATAAATCGAAACATCTACGCTCGAGATAAAAGTCAAGATACTTGTTATATCTGCCAAGAGAAAGGACATTGGGGTCCAAAATGTCCACAACGTCAACAAAAGAGAGATAAAAGTCAAGATACTTGTTATATCTGCCAAGAGAAAGGACATTGGGCTCCAGAATGTCCACAACGTCAACAAACCCAAAACAGAGATAAAGGGAAAGATACTTGTTATCATTGTAAAGGAAAAGGACATTGGTCTTCGGAGTGCCCTCAGAAAGAACAAGAAAAAGAAAGTCTATCAGAGAGGGAGGAAGCCGAAGGATCTTCAAACCTAGAAGAATGAAGAAGAAGAACCCTTGATTCCTGGTAAGAAATTCAAGAAGAACAAGAACAAGAGAGACAGACAGTGAACAATGAACTTTTTTTGGGAGTGTGGTGTTATGTTCATGGTGAATTATTTTGTAAAAAAAAAATGAGAATACACCAGAATGGAAAAAAAGTAAGTGTTTTTTGTGTTATTTTGTTATTTTAGAGTATGGATGATACACGCACGCACGCACTCACTCTTACACAAAAATAATGTTTGTATAGAGAGTGTGTGTTTGTGTTTCATAAAAAAAAAATATAAAAAATAAAATAAGGATAGTGTGGTGTGTGTTTGATAAAAAAAAAAAATAAAAAAAATGGATTGTATGTTTGTGGTGTGTGTTTGATTAAATTTTTTTTTTAAAAAGTAGTTTATTTTAGGTCCGCGCACTGGGTCTGTGTTTTTTGGGGGTAAGGGGTGATGGAGTGCAGAATATGGGAAGCCTAGAATGACGTCCTAGGGATGACGTCAGACGCGGATAGTGTGAGTGATGTTTTTTTTTTTTGGAAAGAGATGTTTTCCTTCACATCAGTGTTTAAAGCATATAAAGCGACGCATTCCCCAGTTGAGCTACCACCGTTGACCCGTCTGATAACTCCCACCTCGTGTTGAATAGTAATCAAAAAGTGTGTGTTGAATAGTAATCAAAAAGTGGATTTTGGATAGTATTCAAAAAGTGGATTTTGGATAGTATTCAAAAAGTGGGTGTTGATAGTATGTTGGCGTGATTTCATCCCTTCGTCATACCCTTTCGTCTGATAGTAGGTTTGGGTTTTTAGACAGCACACAAGGCGATTGGGATAGTGTGTATGGAGAATTGGATAGTAGATAACTAAGTATTGGATAGTAGATAACAAAGTAATTGGATAGTAGATAACTAAGTATTGGATAGTAGATAACTATTCCCACTGAAGTCCGTAGAAGTCTTAGAAGAAGAAGACCCTCAAGGAGATGTCAATGTTAAAAAAAACAAAAAACCAACGACCCTTTTCAGGGCCACCCATTAATCAAGAAAAGATTAATTTTCCATGATTGCCATACTTCTCTCTCTCTCTATTTTTTTTCCGTTCCTTTTCCCGTTTGGGTCTGTAGTGCCACCACTATGTTAAACTCCCGTTTGGGTCCAGAGTGCCACCCCCAATGTTAAACTCCCGTTTGGGTCCAGAGTGCCACCCCCAATGTTAAACTCCCGTTTGGGTCTATAGTGCCACCCCCAATGGTAAACTCCCGTTTGGGTCTATAGTGCCACCCCCAATGTTAAAATCCCGTTTGGGTCCAGAGTGCCACCCCTGGGCCAGTTACCCACCCATTACTACTAATGTTGCTATACCGCAGACTTCTAGTTCAATAAAATGATGATTACGCCCATCAATAAAAGCTTCATTAAAAATGTCTGGATAGGCTGATATCTACTGGAAACAGACATCCCTTAACTGTCCAATAAGGTGTCGTGTTAAATAGGATTTTGTTTTGATATAATTCCCAAATAACACGTAGATTTGTTACTGTGCATTTTAAGCATATCAGAATTAAATTGCCTTGCCTGTATCTCTCATAGAGGAAATTTCAGTTTGTTTGACTAAATTCTTTTGTTATCAAATGAATTTGTATCAAAACACATAATGGGAGATCATATTAAATGTAAGACAGAGAACGGTACAAATTTAAAATGTTAGTTATCCCCCTGGTGAATAAAACTATTCCGCAAATGACCCATTTCACATTTTGGAATGTTTTGTATTTTCCTTCTCCTCTCCCAATACGCACGCAAAGAAACACATGCGCACACGCATATATATATATATATATATATATATATATATATATATATATATATATATATATATATATATATATATATATATATATATACACACACACATATATACATACATATTCTGAAATATACCATATATCAACTGTGCATATCAATACTATCTCCACATGTGGGACGATATAATTGGACCTACGTAAATCAACCCAAAAATAACTTATCGAGTACCAAATTTATGTAGAGTGTAGTACCTATATCGAGTACCAAATTTATGTAGAGTGTAGTACCTATAGCTATAAAAATCCGGTTTTCCATCTTAAAAGTCATTCCACAACACTAGTTACCATAAATGTCATGGATATTTTACAAAATCTGCTATATGTGGAACAGATAAATGCTGTATTGCCACAATTACTTCCCAAATACATGTTCTTGTAACATAAAATCCTTTTTCTAAAATCTGATTATTCCTTTAAAAAATAAAGTATTCATGGACACGAGATAAGAATCTTAAATGTAAAATACGCTTTATTTTCTTGTTATTCTCTTGTACGCAGTGGGCGCCATATGAAATTACGTTCTCTGTTGAATAAATTCCGTCAATAATGAATACACCACACAAAATGAATACACCACACAAAACAATCTGTAGGCAGCCAAGAGACAAGGAAGAATTAGAAAGATAGACATTAAACAGCACAACGTTTGTTATTTGGTTGCGTTCGTTTTTCTGTATTTCTTGTCTATTTGTTATTTTATACGATTATTAAGCCATTAAATCAAACATTGATGAATCAATAAAATACAAATATCTGTGTTTCCTTGTCGCCATCTACTAATTATGCATTAGTTCAACCATCTATTCATCACCGAAGTTCTTAATATCTTTGTCTAACCATCTATCTAGTTAAGAAGATTGCTAATGGCAAGCTACTATCGCAACTACAGTCATTTGTATTTTACCTTACACTACATTCTGTGTAATAATAAATCAATTATTTCAAATTATGGTTAATATATTAGGTACAAAAATAACACTTTTCTATATTAATAAAATTTGTCAATAATAATAAATCAGTTATTTCAAATTATGGTTAATATATCATATGCAAACATATCACTTTTCTATATTAATTCAATCTGTCAGTAATAATAACTCAGCTATTTCATAATCTGGTTAATATATGATGTACACAAAATGTAACTTTTCTATATTAATTGAATTTGTCAATAATAATAAGTCGGTTATTTCAAATTATGGTTAATATATCAGGTACCAAACTATATCTTGTTTATATTAATTCAATCTGTCCATGTCGGGTCATCTATTATTCATTATATTTCTTATCTGTATTTTTGTTTATGTGTATATCTTTAAACATACAGTTTATAACACGATCTATAGATATGTATATATAAGGTATTGCCACGCACGGTTCATTGTATGGGCAAGTAGGAAGTTAGGTGGGTGTTTAAAAAGGCATGTCAATTTCTTTCTTTTCTTCTCTCTCTCTCTCTCTCTCTCTCTCTCTCTCTCTCTCTCTCTCTCTCTCTCTCTGTACATCCGTCTATTTATCAATTTAATTACATCATAGAAAATCTAGCTACGTAGGTGCTATATAAAATTTTTATATTCATCATTATTGATGTATGCTCTATATTTATTGAGGTCACACTAGAAATTGTTCATGACAAAATTTAATTGTAACTGTGTTTTGGATCTTAACTCCAAAGATGGGAATTAGATCTCAGAAGTGTCTTTCACTTTACATTGTGAGACTTGTTTCCCTGAAAATATTGTTAATTTTATCGAGTTTGCAGTACTAAAATATTTTAAATATTTCAAAAATACTTTTAAAACACTGGTGGACACAGAACCATTTTTTTTTTGCAATATGTTATTGTCTTTCCCATGTTCATTTTGAAGGAAAAAATAAAGCAAGTACGATCCGTGCATCTGATACGAGAATGCAGTGCTTTAACGGAAAACGTTCAATCAAAATTGCCTCAAAAGAATGTTTCATCGACATTCTCTGATTAATAGAAAATAAATCTGAAATCCCTAAAGTTTTGAAGAGTACAAGTCTCTAATAGTCCTCATGGGTTCTGCTAATAATGGAGTTTCAACGGTAGTAATTTAATTTAAGGATTTTGTTTGTCTGTATTTGTTGTCGTTTATTTTAATAATTATTCATACATGAAGACCTAAATACACTTTTGTTACCTTGAAGGCATCTTAACATGAACAGAAATTTAGAATAGGGAAGTGTGTACAAGTTTAATTGTCCATGAGGCAACATTCTGCCTTGTTATCTCAATAGCCAGCATCTGGTTTACACGTAGTTGAGTTTCCGTCATTTGTTATATTCACGATACCCACTAAATGGCTGAATACAATATTATCAAACAGGAAACGAAACTGAAACCCTCAATATTTGGCTCGATGTGATAATATGCAGATCCGTGCAGGCAATGTGGTAATAGGAGATAAATGTCTCCTCAAAATATTTCTTTCTCAAAGCATAAGTCAAGGATGAAACAAAAGCTTTTAACATAAAACAAAAAAAAGCTCGGATGAATGAATTTAAATTATTCCAAAGCCGCACGTTCGATGAGCTAAAATATGGTTAAGATAAATATAGGATCTCAAATGGGTAATGATTTAATATTAAAATTTATGAAACGAGTTGAATAATTTCCAGCTTTTGGTTTTGAGCATTTCATTTAATTATGGCTCAGACGCTGCGCCTTTCCATTCTTGCGCGTGAAAAAATAGTCACAGACGCGAGGTGAAGCAAAATTGCATAGTTTGATAACGAATGACATTTAGAAGTAGATTTTTTTTTATTATACAAATTCCATATTAAAGAACAAGTGACTTTCCAATCAATAGAATATGTGGCACGGACAGCATAATTTTTCAACACTGGATCTCCGTTGGAAATTCTTATGTCATCTCGCATGGTTCATTCAGTCAGGTCAACTGGAGTAGTTGAGGTGCCATATACATGGATTTCGATGAGAATGTCTACGACGTTCCAAAAAAAGTGTGTCGATTCCATCATGGACATTCACCACAGATGTATTGGATATTGCAGAAGAAATAACATTCTAGTTGTTGGATATTTGTCGGAAGGTATTATTACTGGATTCAGAGGTGTTTCTGAGAAAGTGTTGATTTCCATTCCCAGATAAAATGTTGTTGTGACCTGATATTTGCATTATTTAATTTGGAACTTATTGTCACCTGAGAGATCAGCATCTGTCGATATTCTCTTGATAAGAGAGATCAGTTTATTTACTCCTACTGGTTGATATTTAAACCATGCTTTTCCTGGGATAGGGTGGGATACAAGATCCATACCGCGTGGTTGCAGCAATGTAAAAGGAACTGTCAGCATTACAGTAGGCTGATAGGCATTTCCATGCATAGACTTAGTATGTTCGTGTTAGACAGCATGATGGATTTTCTCGGTTCTCCCGCATTTTTGGTTTAACTAGGCGAACGTCCAGCTGGTTTACTCGTGCTCTAGTTCTAGTTTGGCATTCCGAGAATTCTGTGTAGAGTAAATTGGCTATATTCCGACGTCCATAACCAATACTGTGCGTTTTTATGATAGTCGCCTGTTTTTTCCCCCAATGTCCATTCGGCAACCCATTGGAAAGACGGCTGCCATATTGTTGATAGTAACAGTAAACTAAAGTTGTTCCAGAAGGTGGGGCGAGAAAACCTCCCACGGTCGCAGCCAATCAATAATGAGAATACTGCACAAGAATTTCATGGGCTTATTTGAACCAACCAGATTCACAGAAAATGATATGTTAACGTGTTGACATAACAGAAATAAAAAACCGCAAACACTGTATGTAAAGTGTACCAACTATGTGATAAAGAGATAATACGGTACAAAAGGTTCGGTTACACTAGGGTAGAATGTCAAAACCAAATAGGATACAATGTCACAATCAAAATAGGATACAATGTCACAACCAAAAAAGGATACAATGTCACAACCAAATAGGATACAATGTCACAACCAAAATAGGATACAATGTCACAACCAAAATAAGATACAATGTCACAACCAAATAGGATACAATATCACAACCAAAATAGGACACAATGTCACAACCAAATAGGATACAATGTCACAACCAAATAGGATACAATGTCACAATCAAATAGGATACAATGTCACAACCAAATAGAATACAATGTCACAACCAAAGAAAATGAATAAATGAGTAAATACATAAATATATAAATCATACACTCGAAGTAGAAACTAGCAATATGCATCGATGTTTTACATTTCACTCAGTATTTGTGAAATTGCTTGAATTTTTGACTATCATTGATATGAAATTGCCAGCAGCATAACTTTATCTGTATCTCCATCTACAACTTGGGAATCAATCTCTATTTCATCAATATTATTTATATGGTCCTTGCCTCTCTAGGTTATTATGTAATCTGCTTGCATCACGTGTGTGTGCCAACTAAATCGCGGGCAGTAACTATGCAAAATGTCAAAATCGTGCTTTATCTAGCAATTTATCCAAGATTTTGTTAAATTTCAAATTCACAGTAAATTTGGTTGGAATTATGAAAAATGTAATTGCTTAAATATTCACAATTTATTGATGTATTTTAAGTTGATGAAGGGCAATATCCTTGTATATAATGATCAAAATTTGCGGGTAATCGCACTGATATAAAATCAATCTTTATAGTAAATGTTATTATTATAGTCAAAAATGATACTGCCGGAGTATAATATGAGTAGGCCACTTATACGTCGATCATGAGCTATTACTTAAAACAGCACGCTAATCATCGAAAATAAATATATAAAAAAATTAGGACGCTGGAGGGGTTTTAGGTTTGTTCATGGACGGACGTATCGACGAATGTGCTTAAAAAAGGACGGAGTAATTTGCTAATACGGACAAACGGTTTAAAAAAAAAAATAAATAAAAAAAAAAACCTACACTGACTATTTTAATCCTCCGTTGACTAAGCGATGGACAACAAAATGCAAAAGAATACCAGCCACACGTAATGTACAGATGAAATTTCATTTTGAAATGAAGATGAACTTGGTTTATTCAAGCCTAAAGTATAATTGGTGTACATGACAAAACTTTCATCCGACAAATTCAGTTCTAAAGGAAAATATGTTTTCGATAATAATATGGTCTCTTTGAGTCTGTGTATATCGGCCTGCTTGTCTGTATGTGTATGTCTGTCTGTCTTTATTGAACTTTACTCTCTAAATTTATACTTCATGTACACCTATATGACTTTCCTAGATCTCTGTTAAACTTTTGCAAATATTTACGTGTGTCCATTGCGAAGATTGTCTTGTCAGAAGGCATGATTGTTTCCAAAATCGATCACTAAAAATATGCTAAAATCTAATTACGAATATATTTTAAATTATTAAGCCTGAATTTAGGACGAATGCTTTTATCTAAATTAAATACGGTCATAATGAAGAATTAATACTGATGAATGTTTTATAATCAGATCTGATATACTAAAAAATGCCATGTCTATGTGCAGTGGTTGAAGCTGGGTGCACTTTACTTGTTACTCGTATCGCCAGCCTTGATCTTGCTGACCACTCTCATTAACATTCAGCGTACTCTCTACACGCTTAAGGTTCGCGCAAATCACGTGACCCTGTGCAATGTTGCTTTAATGAGTGTTTAAGATGTTAAAACTTCCATTTGCTGCTTGGTTTCTGTATCATGCATATGCTTGAACAAATACCTGCCGTTTGAGCGAAACCTGGAAAATAAGTGGATACAACAGGTATATTCTATAATAGGTAAGTCTTTCAGTGTAATATTATAATACTTTAATTATGATGATAAAAACACTCTTAAAAATCGATCATTTTCCAAATCAAAATGTGATTGGAAAATATTGCACATAATATTCAAAACGGTTTTCAAATACGCTGTGCGTGAAAAAAATCTTTATTTTTATTCTATATTCGTAAAGTCTCATATGTTCTATTGTATGAATTTCTAAACATCATTTAAATTATTAAAGTTTATCCTTTCTATAATTTATTTTTTCCTTTTATATGTCAGCAAGTTTGTACTGCTGGTGTTACACATTAGAGACTGACTAAAGTTACTGAAAACCTATTGGTAATTTAAGGTGTAAGCACCTTATGTGAAATCTATGTTTTGCTACTGACACATTATTTGGGAAGAAGCAAACGGTGTGCACATTGAATGTTTTAACAAATTCAAAGATGAAACATATTTGTCAGTTTAAGGACAGGAACCCTTTCTCAAAACTTCACAATGTAAAGGTATAGATGAAATTAAATATAAATATTCGAGGCATAAGGATTACATAAAAAATTGATTGATTCATGAACATAGAGAAACATTGCACGGGGTGGCGCTCAGACAGCTCAGAATTTCACGGGGTGGAGTCATCATCACGATTGTACTTAGTTACAACAACTGCAAATTCGTGCAGACACAGCATAGAAAACTTCGATGACTCGGAATCAATGTTAGAAATTTTGCATTCTCGTAAAAAAAAAAAAAAAAAAAAAAAAAAAAAAAAATTACCTGGCGCGCGGATAAGCGAGGTTCTAGTGTAGATTTTACCAATTTATATAGCATGTGAAACGAAAAACTTAAATTGAATCATGTCACGAAATTGTGTGTACTAAAATACCTTTGTATAATATTTGAACAAAATTGTACATGGATTTCGTTGCTGCGTACAGCGTTACCAATAGATGTATAGTTTCAGCCTAAAATATTTCAAATATATTAAAAACAAAAAGTATCAGGGATAAAAGAATGGCACAAAACTTAGTTATTTCATTCATCAATTTATAATTTCTAACCTGATAGTCACCAGGGGATCCCTAACACTGTCAACTTATTGGCTTTTCAAACCAAACGGAAGCTGTCGATATAAATAAGCAGATAGACTGCTCACTGTCCTTTTCTGGTTTCTAGAATAGTCCATTTCAGTAAAAACTGTGTCGTCTGCATCCAATATTTGTAATGTCTACTTTAATATTTCTAAAAACATTTTAACAACTAAAAATGAGGAACTCTTTACTACATGTGTTCAAAGAGATGTAACTCCTAAATTTATGTAATTATTCAGAGTTTATCGAAGAGGGTGAACTACATCGCATCTGTTGCCTGAAAACAAAGACTCTCCCATGCAAATATGGCGACCGTGTCACTAAAGAAACTCCTATCTATCTATCTAGTTATCTATTCACATGTATAGGGTGGGGACTGGTTAATTCTCGACTTACTACCGACAATATAGTCTTCCAACGTAATAGAACATTAATTAAAGTTGTCAAAATGTAAATAATAATAATGATAATAATAATAATAACAACTGATAAATAGAAGCAAGAAAACAAAACATTGCAAACACGTCACAAGATCAGAAGCGCGAAATTGGGCTATAGCGAAAACAAATTACTGTACATCTAGCACAATACCTATATATCAATTTGTTACAATCTATGTAAAAACAAAAAAAAACACAAAAATACTAAGAAACGATATTTGCGATCCCATATTTCATTCCTTGTGCCGATATTTGTAGGAGTCAGTGGTCTGCCACCGTGTATAGAGGGTATCTTCTCTGAAGAGAACTTTCTTCTCCTCAAAGTCATATTGGCACCAGTATTTTTTGCTCCACAGATGCCCTAATTTTACAAAGTTTGGTGACACTTAAGACATCATTACTTTGGCTTGGTTGTGCTAGCCGTCGTTTATCTTTGTGATATGCATAAGATAATGTTTATTGGCGATATTTTAAATCAGCCCTCTCTCTCTCTCTAGGAAACTCTTAGGATAAATAAGAGGAGGAACAGAAGGACAGGATTAGTATATAGCTGTTGTAACGGGTTTTATTTTTGTTTGTTTTTAAAAGCATTATTAGTTTCAGGAAAGTATTGATATTAGTGTTGATATCAGTTCTATCTATTAATAAAATGTCTTAAGTGGTTTTAGGATGAGGAGTAATTGTAATAGTCACCGTTGCATTGGCCATTTTGCTGCGTTTTGTGTAGGAATAGTTTACGATACTTGGTTCTTGTAACGGAGTTCATTTTAGCTTCCGATAAACATTTCATTTAAATATTTAGAATTTGGAATGCAATATGAAAAATGTTGTTAAGTAAGCGTCAATGATGTTTTTATCATCTCAAAATTGGTCCAACATTTCCCATTACCAACCAGATTTTCTCGAACTATGTTGTTCCTAAATAAGACCAGATTCACTTTACTCCAACTTCATCTGCATGATGTAGGCTTTATGTGTTGATGTACCCATATATCCAATCAAGCAATCAATTAATTATTCAATAAATCAAACAATCTTTTCATTGGATCCGCAAATATAAAATGTAGGATAATGAATCAAATAGAGGCGATACGTGCTCTATTAAATATTTTTGATTGACTGTATTCTGTTTAGCCATAAATATGAAAAAAATGTGACATTTGAAGCAGTGCTAATGTAGTTTTACCAATTATAATAATTTTTCGAGAATTAGGTCAACCCAATACCTGCAATGAGAACCATTGTACTCTCCAACCCAGGTGAATGATAAAACAAAACTTCATCCAGGAATTACGTGACAGATTGCAAATAATCAACAGATACAGAATTGCGCGATATTATATATCTTATTTACATAATGTCCAGTAGAACTTCAAAAACTCAAAGTGTTTCAAGAACCTATCTTTTTGGAACTTTTGGTTCTTACAATATTCTAGGTCATAGCAACCAAAAGGATATACAATGATACTGAGGGCATTCAAGTAGTTGATGTTTGAATTATTGAAGATTTACTGTGGTTAGTTTCTTATGGTAGACGAAGATTCAACTTTCCAACTGACCGTCACATTATCCCTAGAATATTCTGATCCCCAGATGTCCTGATACAGTATTAGTATGCTTGGTGGTAGTGAAGGCAGCAATATATTTATTTTGGGTTTATCTGGGTCAGACATAAGGTTTGTAAACAATGTTATATTGTATTCCTTATTCTCTCTCTCTCTCTCATATTATGTATGTTTCATTTAAATGTGTAGAATATTTGCAATTGAAATGTACAACTTTTGTAAATGCAATGACATTTTTTTTAAGTCTCAAAATTTGTCCCCTATTTGCCGCTATCATAATAAATTTGACCTTGTTCCTGCATATCGGCTTTCCATGCCGGAGTCGCGACCAGAACGGTCATGATTAGAATCCTATCCAGATCTGGCCGGTTCAGCCACTGCGACGTGTCTCTAGTCAAGATACTGTACTCCAATTACTTCAGCGCAATATAACTTTCAATAAATTAATCTCATTATGTGTCTTATGCATGTGCACCTTGATACATGACATTGTATGTCGCTTACACATGTGCACCTTGATGCATGACATTGTATGTCGCTTACACATGTGCACCTTGATGCATAATTATATTAAATAATAATGAGGACTTTGTATAGCGCCTAATCTTTAGAAGCTCTAAGCGCTTTACAACATTAAATAACACCTAAAAACATATATAATGATATGATTACGAAAAACAAACACCATGAAATTAGGAAACAAAAACATGCTGAAAATAGTTAAGGTAAGAAAACATTAAGTCTTTAGGTCTATTCTTGCAGTCGAAATAGGTGCGTTTTAAGAGCACTCTTGAATGAGATCACCGTGTCTTTGTGTCTAAGTTCAGTTGGCAATTCGTTCCACGTTACTGGGCCCTGGTATGCAAAAGAACGTTGTCCGTATGACTTCATTTTGGTATTGGGAATGATGAGAATACGGGTGTCGGAAGAGGAGCGTAAGTATCTTGCTGGTGTGTACACATGGGTGAGGTGAGATAGGTATGTTGGACTGGTGCCAGTCAGTAAAACGTAGCACAGAGAACAAATTTTGTGTTTGATTCTGGATCGAATGGGTAGCCAGTGTTGGGTACAGAGCAGGGGAGAGGTGTGCTCTGTTCGTGGTACTCTAAGAATGATCCGAGCAGCTGTGTTTTGAACTTTTTGAAGTTTCTGGAGTAGATACTGAGATGAACCAGATAGAATTGAGTTACAATAGTCCAGTCTTGAAAGTACTAAGGAACACACAAGTGTTTTAGTGGCATCAACTGAAAGATAATTGCGAATGGAGCTGATCCGTCTCAGCTCAAGGTATGCAGCCTTGCATATGTTCATGACATGTTGGTGCAATGAGAGTGTACTGTCTAGAGTAACACCTAGGTTCCGTACTGACTGTGTGAATTTAATGTTGGTGTTGCTGATATTTATTGTTTGAGGTAAAGGATGTGAATGAGAAAGTCTTTGTGTGGTAATCAGAATAGCTTCAGTATTATCATCATTCATCTGCAGCTTGTTACATGTCATCCATGATTTCACATCGGAAATACACCTCTCTACACCTTGGATGGTAGCGTCAACTTCAGTTGGGTGGCTAGATTTGTATAATTGGGTGTCATCAGCGTACAATTGGTGCGACACTGGATGACGATCTATGACACTTGAGAGCAGCTGAGTGTATAGAATGAAGAGAACAGGTCCAAGAACAGAACCCTGTGGAACGCCAAAACATAGATCAACTGGGCTGGAGTGTTTTCCATTTGCGGACACAATTTGTGTCCTGTTGACCAAGTAGGACTTGAACCATAGTAAGGCTGTATCGTGAATGACAAATACATGATGGAGACGGTGAAGTAATATATCATGGTCTATTGTATCAAATGCTGCAGACAAGTCAAGGAGGGTGAGAACTGTAATCTTTCCACTATCCAAAGCAGAGAGAAGGTCATTAACTACTTTCAGAAGGGTAGTTTCGGTACTGTGGCGAGGGCGATATGCAGACTGTACATCGCTAAAATGACTGTTTGAATTCAGATGAGATACAAGTTGGGACAGAACAACTTTTTCTAAGATTTTTGACATGAATGTGAGGTTAGAAACAGGGCAATAGATGCATGACATCTTATACATCTTATTTACACCTTGGGGAGCAACAACTTATATCTCGTATGTACACTGTGAACTGTAGAACTTTGACAATTTAGAGAGTTTGACAACCGTTCTTTGCTTATTCGAATTTTCAATGTCATACATAACTGAATACTTCACAATATGAGTAAGAAGAAGAATTACTGTAGCTAACTTTTTCATGGTGGACTGAAATCAAACTTTCCCAAAACAGTTATATGTGTCTAAGTCCTTTTTTTTACAAAAAGTTTGAACTCTGCTTTGGAAGTATTTTTATAGGCCATAATATGTATAAGTTTGAAACTACGTCATTTGTTATGAGAGCAATAAATTCAACTGTGCTGTTTTACGTATTATTATTCTCCACTTGAAAAGTGCGATTTGTTCACTAAAATATTCCCTGTATACAAAAACGCTGCAGTGTGTGGTACTTCTCGTGCAGACTGATACATTTTATAGTGAAAATTTTTAAAAAAAATAATTTTAAAAAACTTTTTTTATACAGATTTTTTCTCATTAGTCCAACCATTGTTTTACTCTTGCGTACTCTGCATCTTATTGCTCTTACCACAAAATTGTATATTGCCTCCACAGGAGCCTTAGACGTGAGTCGCACTGTCAATTTTAAAGAAAAGAAAAAAACGCAGTTAAATCGCATTATAAATATTGCTTGATATATCGCTAAGACACTTTGAAAGCAGCATTGTGGGATTGGACCTTGAAACTGTGGTCACATGGAGAGATCTAGAATGTTTTGCTGGGTTTTTAAATACCTCAGATGCAGCCACATATTTGATATCAAATAGACAGCAAATTGTCAAGAATACGTCGGCTATAATGTCACGCTTGCCTTACATCACACGTATCACAATAAGTAAAAACCTACAAATTTGTATCGTGTCAAAAATGCACGATAAACGCGTGGGAATTGGTGTTGGTGTGCTGGCAAAGAAATCACAGCTGATGATTATTGAAGTTGCATCCTATTGTGCACACTTTATATACAAATTAGGTTTTACAGCGAATCACGATTTACTGAAAACAAGCATTGTATTATGCAATCAAAGTATTAAAACTCTCACTCATAAATGAAATCACCCATTTAGTGTAGGCCTGAATTATAGAGTTTCCAGGCACGGTGAACGGCTGTCTGTTTCTTGCCAGTATTATGATAGTATGATTATGTCATATATTGCTTGCTAGAGGTAAATCGCTGTCCGCTGTGACATGCGTGAGATTAAGTGATTACACTTCTTAGGTCGATGGTTTCTGCGATTCCCCGACTACCATATCCATAAGACAACTGCATGCCAACATCTGGGCCACATTTGTCTTTAACATTCATCTATATCTCCCTACATCATACTCAAAAATGACTTCAGATCGGTAAATTAAAGAATTTGCATCTTCTGTCTAGGCGAATCACGTAGCAATATTCACATTACAGTAAAACATCATTGATAAGAACTCATTAGAAGATATTTTTTATCCAAATAAACGTAGATGTAGAAGAGACGTCAGTTTCAGTGATGGAACATTTTGCACAATGGACATTTCACCTTAATGGCAATCACATAACAGATTTAGTAGAAACGCGATTCGTTAAGGTATGGGAAACAAGACTGTTCTGCCTATGGCTTCTAGTTTTAGGGCAATTTGATCTTGCTCATCCGTCCGCCCATGGTCTAAAAGTGTATGCACCATCCACACCTTTTAAGGACAAAAAATGGGTACTGTTAAGATAACAAGTCTGAGATTTGTAAAATTCTTAAATCAGTCGTCAGAAGTTCTTTATATTACTCCATTATTAAATTGCTAAAAAAAACTGCAGAAAATAATAATTCATTGAACTGTTAAAAACCATTATATTTTATGTTTTGAGTTCAACACCACTGTAATCAAATTTATTCTTCATTTTACTCCCATTTTCAGCAATCAAGTTAATCCTGTCAATCACTGTTCAACTATTCTAACAATTGGCACTGACCCTTAGATAAGATTGTACAGAGGACTGTCTCAGACATATCACAGAGGTGTGCTAGTTAACTCGCATCGTCCCAAAGAGGAGAGAATTCTTGACTCAATACACAGTTCGGTAAGAAATATGTATTGCATGTCCATGTAAGTTTGAGAATAAGCTATAGCATTGCAATCTCTCTCTCTCTGCATCTCTGCATATATATATATATATATATATATATATATATATATGTATATATATATATATATATATATATATATATATATATATATATACATCCGTTTGTCTTTCTCTATTATTATTTGTCTGTATATCTGCTTGTGTGTGTTACAAATATGTGTTGCATAGGCTATAAGACTTCATATTCCAAAGCTTCAGTCATGATGAAGTCTTTTTGTGAATCTTTCTTTACATCCCCATAACAATGTATATATCGAGCTTCATCAGCCGTGGCACCTTCATTAACACAATTTTGTTTCTTCGACGTCTTTGATGAAAACAGCATTATACTAGTATTGGATAAAGTCACTACTGTATGCATGGAAGGAGATATAATATTCAAGTAGCATTTTGGAAGCCTTAAATCATTTCATCTGATACACTTCTCTCTCTCTCTGCTAGTTCAGGGAAAGATAAATTTGTACAACTGAGTTTAAAACTGACACAAAACCTGTTTTCTTTGATCATATCCTAATATATTTTCTTTTCATTGTTTAATGACTAGTCACTGGCGTTTTGTTACCCATATAGTCCAAGCTTATTAAACTAAAAATTAATAGGTCTTATTAAGTCAGTACGCATCCTGGAAATTAATATTTAAATATTCCATTATAATGATACAAACTGTGTTTTACAATTAATATCAGAAACTGGCATTTATCGATGTAAAACTATTGAAATTTGTTAACAAACTCATAGGGTGTATTAAGCAACTATTGATGAATCAATATATTCAATACCTTCTGGTACTTATATATTTTGTTTTTGGTGAAAAACTGGTTGATGGTGTTTTGACTGTAATGATGGGTTTATGATGATGATGATGATGACGATGATGATGATGATGATGATGAAATGCAGAAGTTTCTTCAGGAAATACAGCTAGTATTATGATTATTTGGATTATTGTGATGTTTGAATTTTTCTTCTTGTACTTTTAGTTGACATGACTCACCAGATACCGGAGTACTACCGCTATGTATCAGAGCTTTTATCCAACATTCTGGATAATGTTGGCTACTCACATGAAGACCGAGACTGGAAAATCAGGGTTGCCACTGACTGTGAAGTGTTCATGAACATGGATATTGCTCTAGACAAATCCAGAAGTGTTCATGAACATTGATATTGCTCTAGACAAATCCAGACCCATATATTACATATTCGGCAGTAGAGGGGAAGGTTCGACTGGACCTGGACTACAATCAGATATAGACTTCTTATCTCAGTCTGGAGAATGTAAGGCAGTCACTGATCTAACTGACTGTCATCCAGACAAGTGCAATTTTCTTATGGTCAAGGATAACTTCACTCATCCTGGTTATGTAAAATTACAAATGATAAAAATAATACCAGTCGACTGCATTCAAGTTCCAATATACTATGATGAAAGTATTGGTATTATACGAAAAACACGAGACTACATTCCAGTTCCAGTGTACCATGAGAAAGTTATTGATAAAGCTTTAACTCTTGATACATTCAATAGGAAAGTGTTTCTTAACACTTTACATCATAAATTCGGTCCCGTATCCGGCCCGGCAATAACTTTTTCTAATTACGACAAAGTGCCTGCTGTGAGATGCTCACAATGGCCACGAGAGAGTTACGAATGGTTCCAGCGTGAGAGATTCTATGGATGGCCTACACCTCGACAGATAGAGAATGCCAGGTTATATGGATGCTTTGCCACACCTGTTGGACATCCTGACAGCTCTGAACAACACCTAGAGTGGAGGTTATCATTTTCAATAGCTGAGAGGGACCTTACAAGGTCTTTTGAAGGCACGGTGATGAAAGTCTACATATTGCTGAAAATTATTAAAAAAACATTTATTAAACCTGTTCTTAATGATGCATTTTCTAGCTACCACTGCAAAGTTTGTATGCTGTGGATGAGAGAAAGAATACCATGTGAACTGTGGCGTGATGCAAATCTTCTGCACTGTCTCATCCTTTGCATCAGACAACTATACGAGTGGGCAACAACAGGTATTTGCCCTGACTACTTCATTGTTACAAATAATATCTATGACAGAAAGATAGTTGGGGCAAAACAATTTGCTTTGGTCCAGATACTCAGACATCTTCTCTCAGCTGATTGTAGTTTTTTACTGGAGATAAAATGCAGTCATTTGGGGCAGCTTCTGACAAATAGGATCAGCGGATTGGACATTCACCGTATCTCAAATATACCACTTATCAGTCAAGAGTTAGACTTTGAGTACTCAGTTACAATCCTTAATGCATGTATTATTAGGACTAATATGCTTAAGAACTTTTCACAGTATTATACAACTCTCGTTGATTATCTAGAAATTATCATATTTGCTTCTAAGCATTTGTCCTACATCATGCCATGTCCTCTAAAATATGCAACGATGGTTCTGTTTTCGCAGCTAGGATTCCATATTGCCACAGTCTGCAAACAAAATGCATGTTTTATGTCCTGTGAGGAAGTAGATCATCTTGTGGCTTTGGCATCAAGTTGCCTTTCTCTTGGCATCAACAGTGATGTTGCATCAGTAAGACTCAAACTGTGTGGATTGGGAATGGAGCTTTGGAATTATGATTTAACAGAGATTTGTCTTCAGCACATTAGTGACTATCAGATGAGATACATGTACTCAGCCACAATGGCTGGACAACTATATATCTCTGGACTGGAGTGTAACATGACCTTGCGTGAAGAAAGGTTCCACATGAAAAGATACAATACTGACGAGCTACTGCAGACTCAAGTAGCCTTTAGCGTGGTCTATGTGCCATCAGAGATTTCGATAACTCCAACACCACTGAGAATGGAGATGTTTAGGTCAATTGGAGCACCCCTGCAGTTGAGACATGTAGATAAGGATTCCTGGTATGACTGGTCTGTGGTTGATTCCCTCATGTGTCTCCATTTCTTTCAGTACCTGAATTTCAGCACACAAGGGAAGGAGAGACACAGACAAGCTGCCTTGGACAACATGATTAATGTGATTAGGACGGAACCAACTATTTTACACAGAGATACAGCATTAAATCTTCTGGGATATTCCTTTATGCAGGAAAATCAGCTCGCCAATGCATTCATATGCTTCACCCAATCCATGAAAATCCGTCCTTATCACAACGCTGCCAAGTTCTATTTGGGACTTCTATTCAAGAGGGTTCATGTAACTCACAGAAGGCATGTGCGTTATGGAAGTAGGACAACTGATATTGCCAGTTAGATCAATATTATGCAACATTACAACACATTTCACTTCATAAGCAATATTGTGCAATATAACAAATTTCATTCCACAAGGTGTTCAGAAGGAACTTTAAAGATATGCTTCAAATGTATGGAAGAAAGTGAACTGGTTGTTTATTTAAACCAAATATTAATAAATGTTTAAGACTGCCATCATGACGTTCTGTTTGAAACGAATACTGCTTACGATTTAAAGCATGTATGATGGCTATTTCCTGATTGCCTTTACAACAAAGCAACAAATTAACAAAGGAAAGATTTTATAGCCTTTTGTGCATCACAGATGATCTTATCCAGCATTTTCTCATGAAAGATTGATGAAATAGTTAAGTAATTGCCTTATTGATAGTTATCATCAAACCTCATGCCAGGAAAGGTGGTATCCAGCCAAAAACTCTAATGAATAATCCCCATTCCACCCCCAATTTCAATGTTGGCGTCATAATTTCAGTCCAACTTTCTTGACGACTGTGAACATAGTGCTGGACAACCATAATAATATTTTCAGTTAGGCTGATTCAATATATAGATCCATACCTATTCAGTATGCATTAAATTACTATTAATTATTCTTACTGAAACATTTGACCTATCACAGAAAACAACACCAAAAGTACCTTTAGAAGTTGTACATGACCATGGTATTGACTATAATAAGTAAGTAAGTAATTATAGTTTACCATATGTAACACTAATGTTCTGCTTTCATATGAGTACACCTATCTGGACTTATCTTTGTTCTTACATAGTCACTATATCAATACTATATAATTCGGCACGTATCAACATCAGTCAGTTTTAAGATTCATCATGCGTTTCAACTGTTAATACAGCTGTATTTTGGTATCTGCTCAGTTGCAACTTTGTGATCCTAGTTTTAAATGCATGCATGGATTCACATTATATAATCTTTGCACGTGTACATCTGTGTGTGTGTGTGTGTGAGAGAGAGAGAGAGAGAGAGAGAGAGAGAGAGAGAGAGAGAGAGAGAGTGTGTGTGTGTGTGTTCATATACAACCCCATACATTTTTCAATGTTTGGATGACCACTGGTCACATGTTAAAGTGTTTAGCTTGTTGCAGAAGTTATATATTAGCATGCTTAATGGTCCATGCAATCTAAAACCACAAAAATATGTATAGGTTGATGTAGATTTTTTTAGCACCACACTTAAATTTATATCCCACATGTATTGATTGTTACAAAGAAAGGTATAGGAAACAGTGCTTGGTCACCATCTCTGCTGATTCTGAAGGGGTCATATTTGGCCAACTTCTTAGAGGATCTTCTCATTTGAAATTACCCAAACACCAAGAATTTACAAAGCAGCTGGTTGCAAATTTTTAATATTTGGTTTGTTCTTCCAGTTTTGTTCTCATTCACTTTCGCATCAGAGGTATTATTAGATTTCAACCTGAAAACAATGTTTGCATACAATGCTCTTCTCATCAGGGTGAATTAATTTGCCAAGAATATTGTTTGCATGACAAGAATGATATTGCTGAAAGATGCTCTTGGAGTCCAAAACTCTTAGCTGCTTTCTTGCCTTGGAAACTGAAGTGAGCTCTGACTTTGTGAACCATTATTAGCATTTTGAAACTGATTAGTGCAGCAACAGTCTGACATCCAATACTGGATTGGTTATTAATTAATGACACATCATCACATGAAAGACCACTCAGTGCACAGGCAATGTGAGTAAAGTACCTTGCACAGAGACACCCCACAACAGTGAACCCAGGCTGGTCTAGACAGGATTCACACCTGCAATCCAATGATTTTTAGTCTAGCATGCTAACTAGTGAGCAACTGCAACTCCATAATCCTATACTAACAGTTCAGGTTCTGCTAGTTCATGTCATCGAACTGAAGTAAATTCTGGACTTACTACCTTAAATTTAAAACTGTAGATTTATGTTTGTAAATAAACTCCACTGCAAACAGTTAAGTCTACATCCATAAGGTTCAAAATCCTGTTCTAGATTTCAGCAGTCTTGAATCTAGTGATTTGATTGGCTAAAATTTAAGTCTGTTTTCAAATTGATTACTCACATGTCTTAAGTGTAGACTTGACTATATAAATTGGGTGTGATAAAGCTAAAAAAAAATCATTGAACACATTTGCCTTGGTCAAGCAGTTTTTGCATAATCGTGCTAAAAAGGTTTGCACAGAAAAAAATCCAACTCCAAAATGAAAGAAAAATCTAACACTCATTCATGTAGCATGGAAATCTAATTATGGAGAGAAACATGCCGATGAAATGCCAAGTGATTTTTGCCTAATTCTGCTAACAAGCATCCAGCAGGGACATGATAAATAAATGGACAAATGTATGGAGAGATACCGTAAACACGGTAAGTCTTGGGACACCCTTAATTATTTTCAAAAATAATTTTTTTATGACCTATAAAAGTTGGGACAAGAAGTTAAAGCAATTTTTTCATGTACTATAAGTCTTGGGGCACCTAAAAGATTTTTTTTTTCTACTGATTGATAGGCGTATTTTATCGATCGTAACCTCGTGTAAAATAAACAGGACTTCCTGGTTGTTAAGGGACTCTCATTATGAATTATTACATGGATATATTATAAATTATTTAAAAAATTTTGAAGAGTCAATAAATATATTGAATTTTCTCTGTTTTCTTATTATTTCTATCAAATTAAAATATGTATAATTTAATCAGACGATGACAAGAGCTGAGCATTAGCGGTATGTTATACCCATTCAACAATAACTTCTCCCTATTGTGCCCTAGTTTACTATTGTCAGTTTATGCATTATTGCATTAAAATTGTCGAAAGTCACCTGTAATTATTGGGGAGTTTTTTCCCTGAAAATGGAAATACCTAATTCATTACAATGTGATACCAGGATGAGAACAATGAAAATGGTGTTTATTTCAACTCGAGCATTTATTGTACGCATGTTTACATCATGGCGTCACCACGTGCACATTGAAGATTTTACTTGTGATGAATGAAGTACATACAATTTGATTCGAATCATAGGCACCACTGCACTAAACTTAAATAATATCTTTAAAATACGATAAAGAAGTTTAAGAAATAATGCTTTTAAAATAAATACTCCGTGGTAGTTTGCTTTGATGTAAGCGACCTTAAATAAGTCATGTTTACTCAGTTACGGTGATCGTGCTAATATTACGCAGTAGAAGCCAATCACACATCAAAGTACTGGCATTGCCGCCGGACAAAATTCCTCTTTACCCAAGCCAATTTCAGGGTTTTAAAAATTAACTGGCCTGGATGGCTGTCGGAAAACAAAAAACAAATCCGCCAATTATAAACAAAGGAGACGCCAAAACAACCAGCTTGCCAAAATCAAAAGTGGAATGAATAATGCGTGGAAAATTATCATTTTGTGAAGCCGAAACACTAAACTAAAATGGATCAATGATGCTTTTAATCGATCTATATTCAGAATTGAACATATATTATATATGACAAGTTATTTGAATTTATGCTGGTTATGTGCTTTATAAAATTAAACACACGTACCTTTTCATATAGATTACATCACTTTGTAGGATCGCTTATACCACTGAAAAACAGTAACTGTTGAGCGCGTGAATACAAATAAATGAAACAGCAATGAACGTGTAGCTGAAATGTAATCTGGAAGCATGCGATTTGGTAAAAATGATGAGTAAAGCAAAATCTGCATCAAATATTTTTGGGAATAAACAAGGATATAAGTCACGCGAAGTACGATTTGCACTGTGTAAGTACTGTACACTGTAGTACAGGTCTTCCCTTAGGCTTAAATGTAAGCGGCCCGTGAATTATGAAGTCTTTATTGACCTTCATTTTAAATCATGTTGGAGAAATCGGAAAATATGCACATGCAAAATAATAACATAAACAATCATAGTAGTGTATAACAGTTTATTGACGAATGACGTGGTAATTGAACGAGCTGGTCACTGCTGTGTGACGTATGGCGATCTTCCCAATTTTGTCTTTACGATTTTTTGTGTCTACAAGTTTTGGGACGCCGACATTTTTTTATATTTTAAAGGCATCTAAGTCTTGGGACACGAATTTTTTTTTAATTTTTTCGTGTCCCAAGACTTACCGTGATTACGGGTACATGTAGATGGATATGATGAAATCAAGGTACCACACACACACACACACCCAATGCAAGCAGTGAGGGCATGAAAAAAGATATTTTGAAATTCTCAGTCAATACACATACTCCCTCCCTCTTAAAGTAGACTGCCTCAGAGACTTCACCAGTGAAGGACTTCTCAAATCTTTAAGTTCTGGAGCTATTGAGCTGAGTAGACTGGGAACCAGTCAATATTGTCCAACTTCTTGGCACTCTAGTGCAGCAACATATTATCCACGAAGTGTCCTGTGTGTAACACCCATCTGGAGTTTTCAATTCTGGGGAATCAATAACTTTTTTGGCATTAATTGCTGAGTGCACTGATGGGATTTTCACACTAATAGGAAAAGAAAAAAATGTAATCATAGTGGTACATGTACTTTCCACAATGGTAAGTGTCATTTTTCAGTTTTAATGTTATTACTTTAATGAAAATAATATTTTTTAGAGGTGAATAGTATTCCCGAGTAATCTTGTTATGAATTTAATGATATATTAACAGCATGTTTTCATTTTTCATGACAAAATAATTATAATTTTTTTTTTTTTTTACAAAACAGCTGTATTTGTCATAAATTAATTTTGAATATTACAAATATAATTATATTTATGAACATTTAATCACATGTGTGACACATGTCATGTATGCCAACGTGGTGACTGAATGGGATGTTGTGAACTACATAAATTTCTGAAGAAAAAAAAAAAACAAGAAAAAAAAGTAATTTTTTAGTTATTTACTAGCTTATGTTAATGTGTTAAGCACATGCATAAGACCACAAATCATCTTAAGATTTTCAGGAGAGCAGTTGTTTTCTGTTTGAATTTTACATAATTTCTCAAGTCCACTAAATATGTTCATGTTTGTTGAGTATGTATGTGTTATGTTTACTGGCTCTCTCTGAAAAATATTTTGCCCATGTGCTGGCATCCTACTCAAAGTTTCCTTGCTTATAATACCAATAGTGTAGCTAGTAAATTGTAGGCTTCAGTGCCAACACTTCCTATTTTTATCAACAAACTCTCTAATGTCAGCACAATGTCATTTACAGTGTGTCAGCTATAGTGTGAGCTTAATCATCCCACTTTAGTTAGTTTTTAGATTGCAACTTATACAGCAATTAACATACACATAGCAAATTCATCTACTATAAGGTACTGACCATTTAATTTGAGGGGGGGGGGCATGCTGCAATTTTCTTTTGAGCCAAGATATTTTATTTTCTTTCATCTCAAGATAATTACTTTTTTTCAAATACTCTAATGGATATAATATAGTGTTATTTCGCTATAAATCAGAGCAAGATATTTTTTCCAGCTATTGACCAATGGAAATTTAACACAAATGTCGCAGGTTCCTGCCTCAGAACATTAAATTGTTGGTCCCTAATATAACTGCGATATACCATTGTACATATAGCGGTATGTTCAGAAATATTTCATGGTACCCAACTCGTATATTTATGAATGAACATGTACATAACAATTTTTAATCTATGGAGGGAAAAAGAAAGAGAGAAGTAACTCCTTATATAATATGCAAATTTACAAATACTGGTACATGTATTACTTTTCCCACACAGTCCAATTAATCCTTACAAATAATAACAAAATACTAATGGTTAATGTAATCATCAATGCAAGCTAGGACAAATTCAATTAACTGATCAGGAAACCACGCATGATATTGCAATTTACAAGAGGTCATATCATATATGTGAATGCTTGACATAAATCTCTTTGCATTCAAACACTATAATATATACACATAATCTATCAAGCACTTAACACATATGGTGTACACACACTCTATCAAGCACTTAAC
The DNA here is from genome assembly GCA_029931535.1 of Margaritifera margaritifera. Lineage (NCBI taxonomy): Eukaryota > Metazoa > Mollusca > Bivalvia > Unionida > Margaritiferidae > Margaritifera > Margaritifera margaritifera. The sequence continues at coordinate 2,866,710 of JAQPZY010001438.1, forward strand.
ACATACAAGGTACACATACTCTATCAAGCACTACACACATACCTGGCACACATACTATATCAAGCACTAAATACATACCTGGTACACATACTATATCAAGTCCTTAACACATACCTGGTACACATACTCTATCAGGTGCTTGACACATACCTGGTACACATACTCTATCAAGCAATTAACACATACTCCATCAACCACTTAACACATATCTGGTACACATGCTCTATCAACCACTTAACACATACCTGGACCACACATTCTATCAAGCATTTAACACACACCTGGTACACATACTCTATCAAGGACTTAATTACATTGGCAATTCTGTAATATTTCATATACAAGTATTATTGTACAAGACTTAATGTGCTTTTACCCTGAGAAGAAAAATGTAAATAGAGAATATTTACTATTTACAATAAATATATGTCTATAGATTAAGTATGACATGTGATGAACATCAGTCGCTAGTGGAATCCCCAGGGTAGTGTTTTGGCAAAGGTTTTATGTGTCATTTTCATTAATGGTCTGTCTGAAGTGGTGAATACCTTTGAACAAATGTTAGCAGTTGATACTAAAGTCTACAACACTATCTAGTCAGTGGTTGACAGCAGAAAGCTTCTGAAGATATTGACCATCTTCAGGATTCTCTGTAGTGAGAGTCCCAGCTTCAGTTTCTTGTTGTGGACTCCGTTTTCAAAATTTGGTCTAATGTTATGTATATTATTGGACTAAAAAAGAATTTTAAAAAGTGGTCCTGGACTTCCCATTTCAAAATCCTACAGAGAGCTCTGATCATGTGGATTGGGCTAACAACTGGCAGCTTTGCTTCAATATAAGTAAATGTAAGATTCTTCATATTTGCCAAAACAACCCATATCTTGAGTGTGAAAGATGCAAATGAGAACAAGGCCACTTGGAAACCTTCTGCCATTGATCTGGGAATTAATGCTGATCATAAATCAAAGTTCTCCAAACAAGTTGAGATGCAAGTGAATTAGGGCCAACACTATCCTGGGACTTTTTAAGTCAGAAAATCATGTGAGTATTTGACTGCATGCTGCCTCAAGTAAAGCCAGTACTATCCAGGGACATTTGAGTCATAAAAGCATTAGTGTTTGGATGGAGACTGCCTCAAGTATTTACAGTATCTGGATAGGGACTGCCTCAAGTATTTACAGTATTTGAGTATTTGGATGGGGACTGCCTCAAGTATTTACAGTATTTGAGTATTTGGATGGGGACTGCCTCAAGTATTTACAGTATTTGAGTATTTGGATGGGGACTGCCTCAAGTATTTACAGTATTTGAGTATTTGGATGGGGACTGCCTCAAGTATTTACAGTATTTGAGTATTTGGATGGGGACTGCCTCAAGTATTTACAGTATTTGAGTATTTGGATGGGGACTGCCTCAAGTATTTACAGCACTTTGAGCCCTACCATGGAAGTTTCTCTTGAAGGTTATATTTTTAGGTAAGCAACATTTAATCCTTCGACTGACTGATTCCACTTTATGGGTGTTCTTGTTCAGTTTTGTTTTCAGCACTGTAGATTTACCTATCCGATACTCAATGCACATGCGTAATGTAGACTCTTCACTCTCACTGGATATTTTCATCTTAAAATGACTTTGGCAAGAAATGTGCTTCTATATACCCAGTTGGAACGATATACCCTGCACACATTAGACTGTTTGTAACAAAGACTATGATCACCTTGATATAGCACTTAAGTATCACATCTGTTGCATAGGATAAATTACCAATTAATTTTGGTGTACATTTACCACATTTTTGGAATGATTTTTCCAATTCTGCCTGGCACCTCTTACTCAAAGCATGTGTAAAGTTGTTCCGCATCTTTTCCCTTAGCTTTTTAGTTCTTCCTGGCATCAAATCAATTAATGTGCTCCATTTTTGGATAAAATTTGTATGATTGTGACCCGGATGGCATGTATCAATATGATTTTCTGGTACTGTTTATGTTACTCCCTTCTAAGGTCCAGGCCTGGAAACTAGCAGTGTCAGTATCAGTTGTAATATTGTATATGGTACCTCTAGATTTTCCGATTTTTTCAAATACATAAGCCCTTCTTTACACCAAGTGTATTCATTGCCAATACTTCTTTGTAAACTTATATTAATTTTGCTGAACAGTGACACAGTTTAGCAGCATCATCTGAAGTGTGCATTTTACCAAATGTGCAGTTTGTTCTTTGTGATTATATTGATCACCTTTTTCTCTAGAGTAGTATCTTCAACTTGTATGTATTGCACTGGGTAGCAGGTTGAAAGGGTATCCTACCTACCCCACTATAAAATGCATTATTATATGTAGAATCACATTCCATATCAATTATATTTGTATCATTTCCTCTCATAAAATTAAATTCCTTGACACCCTTCCTAATTTCAGCCATGTCTCTGATATTGGTACATTCAATTTCTTTACAAACAGTATTGGCACTTTTCTGCATCCCTTTAGGGAGCAGGATGTTTGTACTTTTAAGTATAGTACTTCAAGTTTCATTTCCAATAGATGTCTGTGAAAGTCCTAACTGTATGGAGCTATTTACACAGGCTGCCTTTCTTCCAGACCTGGTCTTCTGTATCTCATCATAGAGATTAAACATTTTTAATGCATAACTGCATGTCAAACATATTGCTCTCACCTGCCACACTAGACTTTTTTTCTCTTCATGACTTAGATCCCAGGAGAAAAACATTACACTGCGGGTGTTTGAACTGCTGTTCTTGGAACATAGTATTCCACATCTGTACATTTTTTCCTGTGTGCACCAAGCGATATGTGTTTTCTTCTCCAGATCTGTTGGTGTGAATAGAAGAAAAAAGTTTTCATGTCAGAATTTGAAAGATGAGCTATTTAGAAAAGTAAAATTGCTCTACACTTAGTATCAATGGTAGTGTGAACTCGTTTAGCTGTAAATTCAATTTTTCTAATTGGTATGCCAAATTAAGGTATATTACCTCCCCTTTGACTGTAACTAAGTGATTACAGTATTTTCTTTATTTCTCTGTTTCTCTGTAATTTATGCATTTAAGTGAGATTTATCTTGATAGATAAGTAATTTAACACTGCTTGTAGTAGAAAGTTGGCACAATGATGATTTGGGACTTTTTCTGAACTTTTTATGATTTTTGGCTAAAAGTAGGTAGCGATTTACAGTGATATGATACTTGCTAAAGTCTGCATAGTTGTGTGTCTTTTGTGTAGCATGCATGACATATAAATATAACATAAAGATGCATATATAGAAAACAATGAATTTAAAAACAAGAATAAATTACTAACATGTACAATACAATACAGCAAAATGTAATGCAGATGCAATTTACCTCTAGATATAATATTTGTACAGACTTGACTTAGGAACAGTCAATAATGACAGTAGCACCTGATTCAATAGGTGCAGAGTGGATAACACGTTTCATGCACATGTGAATCTAAAAAATGACGCAACTCATGTGGTTTTCTTCACATAGAAGTTTGCATCAAGGATGGGTCTGTACTGATAAATATAGGTTTGATGATGACATACAGTACAGCTCACGTGATTTTTCGGAACCCCACGCATCGCGGTGGGGGTGGAGAGTGAGTGGAGAGGATTAAGAAAAACCCCTCTACCATGACTCCACGCATCCTGACGGAGTTGCCGTGGAGAATAGCCCTGCACACCATGCTTTCTCGCGGGGTCGCATCCGATCACCACCGCGGAGCGGACGTGGTCTCGATAATATGGGCGTGGTTTACTGTTTATCACCCGTGCAAGCAGAGGTTGAGAGAGAGACGGGAGGTGGGGGGGGGCACCGATTTATCTACATCGTTATCCCTCTGGGGAGCAATTTGCTAACATTTTGATACTGAAAAAAACGTAGTAATTCAGTTAATTATAAATATTTCCTTGTTCTAACGAAGATAATATATGATACATAGTGCCAAATCATATTTTAGATGATGATAACGTAATGACAATGCCTCGCAAACTGTATTAATACTATATTTTGCGCAATGAATCTATTTTTTTTTCTTCAATACTGTGTTATCGGAATCTAAACATGCATTCATATCCTTATTTCTTTTTCAGTAAACGTAATACAAAATTTTAATGATCATATGAAAGTCAGTGATATTGTACTACCTGCAATGAAAAAAACGATAAACATCGAACAAATTAATAACAAAGCTGCAATCATACCTGACTGAAGTGAAACAAAATCGCTTAAGTTCCAATGGTTACTCCATGCATGAGTACTCATTCACATATTGTATGATTTTTTCTGACATCCAATCGCTTAAATAAAGCATTATTAAGATTTCACATCGTTATTTTATTTTAAACTGTACTAATTTGCATTAATTACCAAAGTAGCGGGTTTTTTTAAAATCACAAATGGCCGCAAAAGGTCATCCTAGATACATGTAGTTGACACGTGCAAGTAACCTAGATCAAGAGAAGCCATCAGCACTGCTGATATTTACGTGTTAATTTCATGTGCTAACTGTAAACCTAAAAGTAAACAGCAGCGCATCTGCGGGTTTGTTTTCTTTGCCATTGATCTGACAAACTTGCGCATCAGATGAAATTAATGTTCAACTTTTTCTTTTCCGTTCGTTTTCCTATTGCATAATACAGAAAAATAAGATGAATAATATTAGATCATTAACTCTTCTTAGTAAAGTTCCCCTTCCTCTCTCTCTCTCTCTCTCTCATAAAATATGGAATCCAAAGCACTACTGTGCAAGTCTTTGTAATCTATTACTATTAAAAACCATTTTTTGGGTTTGTTTTTTTTTGTACATGCTTCAGTAAGAGTTTAAGTATTCCATGATTGGCTAGCTTTCTTCAATTAGCGGCTGCCTCATTCACACTAAGCCAAAAAGATGTTCCTGCCATTAAAGTTTTTCGTGATTCTGCTTATGTTTTGAAGAGTTTTTCACTAATGCGAGTTTCAAAAATAACGCTAAAATGCTTATTAATGTTAACCAAAATTTTTCTTTTTTGCTGCTTGACATGTCGACATTTTGAGTCAGTCGTCAGAATTAAAATATTAAAATCTGACTGATTATAAATCTCAACGTACACAAACTGAAATCTGGAAATGTTCAGTAGTGGTAAAAAAGTAATAACGTGCTAGACATTATAGCGTTATGGAGCAAAAAAGAAAGAAATTTTCCCACCACTGCACAGGAACTCCCGAGCACGTGCTCTAAAGTCGTGTGTGTTCATGGGCATCCGCAGGAATTTTTTTTTTTTTTTTTTTTTGGGGGGGGGGGGGGGTGCCGAAGTAAAAGGGATATATTTATTATTTTTTTTAAATCAGGGCGGGACGAGGCACAGAATCACGCTCAATAACCAAAGGTTCTAACAGTCACAAACAGGAAACTGCATTCTTTAATATCTGCGTAAAAATAATTAAAAGAGTATATTTTATTTTTATATTTTCGCCGGAGAAAAATGAGCAAATAATAGGATACACGTGAAGACAACATCCATGCAAAATGCTCTAAACTTGTTGGAAATTAAAATCTCAGAACATCTCAGATTTTAGAATTTTCCATATTATTTTTCATTTCGGTAATAAGCAGAGTTCAGATTAATTACTAACAATTATCAAACTTCCGTTGTTAATGACGGGACCAGACCATAATTACGGCTGTAAAGTACAACGCGCCAAGTCAGATGGCTTCGTGTGATAAAAACACACTGTTCCCAAGCTGAAACTTACATCATCCTTTGATGCAAACCCTTGTTAATATTTTACAACAGTGTTCACAATGGTCACTGCCTTGATTTCTGTAGAACATCCGCTGAAGTCAAGTCTTTATTAGGGAGAGACAATTGAATTTTCCAAGGGGGGGTGGGGGTGGGGTAAATGCATGAAAACAATTGTCTTTCTCTGATTTTTGTAGTAGACGTTAATCCGTTCCATATTTCACTTAAAATAAATAAATATTGTGATTAAAGAACAAAAAATATCCCGGTTGAAAAAAACAAAACAACATATAAACCCCATATATTAAATGGCCAGTCCCTTACAGTACACATGGAGTCATAATATTCAGCCTCGTCACTCTGCTATTACTGCATAAAGACTAAGCACGTGGTTTGCATTTCAGTGTAAATTCAATGGTTTAGGTTTGTTGTTGTTGGGGGGGGGGGGGGGTAAGCAGAAGCGGATGTAAATTTGGATTTTAATTGTCCATATCTCAGAGAATTACTTTCCTTTGGAACAAAATGATAAATTTATTCTGCTTGAGAAGCTCAGCAATGTGTGCTTCTCGTCAAGTCAGTGCATAAGTTTATTCATATTTCTTTGAAATAAATTAAAATCATAAACTTATTGCAAAAGAAGTCGATCAACCTTTTATAAACAGTAATGTGTACTGAATATACAAGCCTTTTGAAAAAAATTTTTTATTGTCCAAATATGATCGAAATAAAGACGACTGATTCTTCAAATGGTATCCGGTTGGAAATCACTCTTGACGTCTCTGTCTTTCCATAGGTGGTCTTCATTCATTGGCTGTTCAGATGTCAATCAGTTATGTTGACTAGCCCCTCCACGGTGGAGTTTACATCGGCGTGCTTGCCGAAATGCGGTGGCGATTTGTAGGTATTTATGCCAATTTATGCCTCCACCGCGGAGTGTTATCGCGGAGCTAGAGTGGAGGGGATTAAGTACCCCACCGCGATGCGTGGGGTTCCGAAAAATCACGTGAGCTGTAATGTACCTGTCATAACATGATGTGTCACACGAAAAGTACTATTTTTTTACTCCCAACCCCCCTGACATTGTCGCGATTTGAAAAACACAATTTTCAGTTATCTGGGAACAAAATTTAAAAAAATAAATGGAGAGTGAGAATTTTTTACCACTGTCATATATGTATATGTCCCTAGCATGTAGTCTGTATAAACAGTAAACAGTTCTGCTTAGAGCATATGTAAAACTATCATAGGGGCAGTTTATCATAGAGGCAATTAAAAAGCAAGGTGGTCACACATAAGCAACCAACATTTCACTGATTACTTAATTGGCTGAGTGAGAATAGCTAGGATGAAGCTCATGTGAAATCCTTTGAAGACTGCTGTGTGAGAGCCCATTAGGCTAATTTACATAGGCAAAGTGGGATTTGAAGACTGTTGTGGGAGAGCCCATTAGGCTAATTTACATAGGTAAAGTGGGATAACCCAGTTTGTTTGAAGTTATACATAAAACAAAGAGATGCATGTCGAAGAACAAGTTATTACACATCATTGCCCTGAATGAGAATGTTAAGCCATAGTTACTAAAGATTATTGGCAAGTTCATGACAAGCGGCAACATTGCTTTGAACTCAGATTTCACTACATATATAAAACACAAAACATGATTATTTTGGTAGTTGGAATAGTGTACAAGTGTAAATTCATTTTTAAGGCAAAATGTTGAAATGCAACTGTTATTCAGTAAATGATGAACCATCTGCAAAGCAAGCAGAGCCCAGCAAAACTAAATTTCAGAACTCCTGGATGGAGTATAACTATGTAAAGCACTGCAGCAAAGGGGAGCATTTTATGTTTTGCATACACTGCCAAGACCATACTGACGTCAGTCATTCTGGAGTGTAGGACAATCATTGACATAGCAACACCAACCAGCATAGTTGACACTCCCTCACATCAATGCTGATTCAGAAATATCATGCATTTTCTATGCCAAGAAAAATTCAACAAGCAAATAACAAGTGCATTACCTTCCACTCCCCTCCCCGCAAGTGAACTATTGAGAGCAGCAAAGACTGCATCTAATTAAGAAAATATTCCACTGTCCAATGGATTTTAAAGACAAAAACTTGGAACATTTTTTATTATGTCTGGTTCTGATTATGTGAGTGTTGGTACATGTGTGTGGTGTTGGTAATGGGCAATGCTGAATCTACCAACTATATTTTGTTTGTAAGTGTATTAAATGCTCCAATGAAAACGTACTTTTTTTGTTGTTGATCAAATCTGAATTTCTCGTAATCTTCTATAATCTTACATGAAAAGATAACTTATTCTCAAATGACGTTTATTTTTTGGCCATGCGCACCGACTTCCCTTGCGACCAAAAAACACTTTTTTAAGTCTCCAAAATCTCCGAACACTATCTGAGAATATGGCAGACATGTCATGACCATTTAGATATTTAATGTTAATGAGTTTTTAATATCATGATGTTTCCATAGGTTTACTATGGGAGTTGAATTAGTACGGTGAGTTCTATAGCAATAACGACTTTTCGTTTTTATCGAGAATAGGGAAGAGTGAAACCAAGCTTTTTGTGACTGTATAACTTACGCAAGAATGATTGTCATTTATGGTTATGTGAATGAATGTGACTCCCTACGGACGAATAAACGTTCTGTGACAAAGCTGTAACTTGAAATATGCTTTAGCCGAAGATTCTGCTTCATTTTGGATGTTTCACTTTAGCTGTGTTTTTCTTACATCCATTCGATACGCTTCGGATAGCTTTGTTGCGTTTCAGTAATTATTGATTTTTCTGTCCCTGCGCAATGTCAGTAAAAATTTCCGGTTGGAAACGCTTTCCAGTTTATCCACTGCATAATTTCAATGCCATTCTCTCTCTCTCTCTCTCTCTCTCTCTCTCTCTCTCTCTCTCTCTCTCTCTCTCTCTCTCTCATAAACCAAATAAATGAATACCATTCATACAGAATATTAGAAACATGTATGCTACATTTTTTCAGTAATTTGTTCACAATATTCAAATTTTTTTTTTTTTGGACAGTATCCTATAATGTAATATGATTATTGGAAATGGTGCGCGCTGTTCGTGTGTTTTGGAAGAATAAACAGGAATTACGGAATTGGGATCATTTGTCATGAAACTTTCGGAAAGTCAACGTCTTTAGTCTGTTGCTTAAACTGTAAGCTTTAATTTATAATCTTTCTTAGTTTTGACTCACAGGTAATCGTAGTGATACTTTCCACAGTGGTAAGTGTGTCATTTTTCAGTTTAAATGTTATTACTGTAACCGTAATGAAATTTTTTTTTTTTTTTTAAATAATTTTTTTTAAAACAAATCATTCGGTTTCAATAGCCTTCATTATGATGTAGATGATGTTATTAGGACCACAGGAGTTTGAAGTTTCGTCAACGAAAAACGACGAAAAGTTACGACAAAATAAAATACCGGTGTCTATGTTATTTATAGTATATATACGGATGTTTCATTTATCGTAAGTTTTCCTCGTTTTTTATAGTTATAGTATAGATACTGATATTTTATTTTTTCGTAATTTTTCGTCGTTGTCTCTTTGTTATAACGAAATATCAACCACAGGCTTGATGGCAGTTCAAAATGGCATCTGACTGCATTCGAGATCTTTTACTGGCATGCGATGGGAATGTCTCAATGGGCAGTTTTGTTTATTATTATTATTATTATTATTATTATTATTATTATTATCATAGGACGATGACAGATTGCTGAAAAGAATTAGAATGATTCTACTTTCAAGAGACAAATAAAAACTTACCAATGATTTTTGCGGAAAGCATGATTGTAAGATTTTGATTAAGATATTCAGGTTAATTCCTTGTACAACTGATAGCTTTTACACTGAAGAAACACTACCCCCAACCCTTCTTTTATAGTGTTCATTTCCGACATTCAAGGGCTATTTTCAATATTTTCCTCTGACAAAGTGGCTCAAACAAATAATATGGGTCCTATGCATGATTACATTTCACTGTTACTATATATATAAAAAAAACCATCTCGATTTTGAGATATTTACGTTTGTAGCAGACATACATAAGCACTGAACCAAGCTGGCTGTTCAGTTGAAGCCCAAGTTACGCATTTGATCTCCTGTGAGCGGTATAGGATGGCACAATAGCCTCACAAATTACACTCTGGCCTCAATTGGAGTTAATATTAGGGCCGCCATCTTGGAATGATGATATTCTGACCTCAAAATGACAGTATGGCCTCAATGGGAAATTAGCATTATGGGACCAGAGTGTCATTTTTGTACTGATGGAGTTAAGGAAATCTGGCCCCTCACAGAAAATGTATTGTTAAAAACACCCATACTTACTAACCAATACACCAAGTGACTGACCAACATCCACTCATCTAATAGCCAACACCCACTCTTCCACTGACCAACACAAACACTAACTAATTAACACACCGTTTGACTAGCCAACACCTATTCATTGCTGACCAACACCTAGAATTACTAACCAACACGCAGTGTGACTAACCAGTACTTACTCATCTACCGACAAACACCCAGACCTAATAACGTTACGCAGTTTTGACTGACCAACACCCATTCATTTACTAACTAAAAACTACTCTTACTAACGAACGCGCCTTTTGAATGAAAAACACCCACACGTACTAACCAATACGCCGTTTCACTGACCAAAACCTACACTTACTAACCAACACGCCGTTTAACTGACCGTCACCCAGTCATCTACTGACCAACACCTACATGTACTGACCAACACTTACACCTACAGACCAAGCCCATACACCTACTGACCAACACACGTTCTGACTGACCAGTACTCATGCGTACTGACCTACGGCTACACCTATTGACCAACACCAAAACCTACGGAACAACGGGCAGTCTTACGGACCAGCACCCACCTCCACTGACCAACATTCATACCTACTCACCAATACAGAGTGTTTCTGACCAGCATCCACATCTACTAAACAACACCACGCCTACTAGCAAATACAGAGAGGATATTTGCTTGAAACGAGTGAATAACGGATATATTTCATCGAGTGCGTGAAAAACTCAGTATTTTCACAAGTCGCTATGCCACGAGTGAAAATACTTAAGTTTTTCACCCACGAGATGAAATATATCCGTTATTCACTCGGAGAAAGCAAATATTCTTTTTATTTTATGCTCAAGCGTATTGTCTAGCAATTTGTATAACACACTGAAGTAGCTGATTTCTTGCTGCATCCCGCGCGATAATGTCAGCGGTTTGCCGTTTATGTTTTGCTCTGTTTTGTGTATATTTGCACATAAAATATCAGTAGTTACATAATGCTTCTTCCCAATTCAAGGTAAAATATCAGAAAAAAAAAAAAAAAATGAAAAAAAAAAAAAAAATGAAACAAAAAAAAAATTATGTCTGTTGCTGGATTTGAACCCGATTCGCCAGGATGCGAAGTGGCAATGTATACCACTACACCACGCGATAGCTACTGAGTGCCTTTGAAAAAATATCATGATATTTTTTCACTGCAGTAAAATATCACAATTATATCACTCGGAAAATCCAGTATTTCACTGCCTAGCATAAAATGAATAGTCCTACTGATCAGCACCCACAACAACTGACCAGCCCCTATGCATACTGACCAATGCATTACTACTGACCAGTACCACGTATACTGAGTAGCCCCACACCTAGAAAACAGGTCTGCAAAGAGGTGTGTAAGGGTAGGATGTAAAGTTAGGAAGTAATGTAATGAAGATTAAAACCTAATATTAGACAGACAATCACTCACTGTCACGATCCAAAATTCACGTTTTACAGACGAAACAGAAGAAGGGAAGTCTCTTGGACAGAATGCAGCCTAGTGGGAACATACATATATCCATGATTAGTATATAAAGTATTAAATATATACTTCCGATTATGTTGGCAGTGTCGTTAAATTTGCTTATATTGTACTAATGTTATAAATGGGTATAATCAAGGGAATCAGCTTATAAGAAGACTAAAATAGACGTGACAAAAAGTAATGGCAACATTCCGAAACTGTCACAAAATTTAGAAGAGAATAGATTAACATTGCCGAGACTAAAAGTAGTAGTCAAATTCCGAAATTGTCACGGACTTGAGCGGTGACTGAAACAAATCCGCCAAAACCTTACCAAGTCGGGGAGTATGATCACGATACTCTCATAGTCTCTTTCAGAGAGTCTAAGTTATTCGACTCACACCGGAAGAGATCAGGATGTTCCGAATGGAGGGGATGTCGCTCGGCCCGTTCGGCCTTCATCGCCGTGGTAACCTAACCATGTGATTGACTGAAAAACTGTATGTTGTGGTGTGTCACTCTCAACAAACTTAAGATTTGTTGGATATCTGGTGTGCATGAACGCGTAGCTATGACGCATTAAAGCAATCTTTTTAGGTGAGGCTTCAGCGTAAGATTTTGCTGATTGCCTATGAATGAAACTCGCTCGCAATAGTCGCCTTATAGTGGCTGTTACATCAACGTTACTCAAAGAGTGTCACTCATACCTGGTAAATATCCTTATAAGAAAGGAAAATTATATAGATTATGAAGTATCTTATATATATATAATGCCCTGAAAATGTTTGAAAAGATATTGTCGGGTTTGCATCAACAATTTACTAAGCGTTCCACTTTAAATGTGAGAGATTGGTCTTTATAAAAGTTGTGTATTCTGTCGTATCTCAGGGTAAGGACAATAATTGTGTTTTGTATTATTTGCAGATGCTAGCGAATACAATATTTCCTCTACAGTTTTACTTTTACTAGTATTTGTCTATTTAAACACCCTTCCCACCCACCCACCAAGCCATACAATGTGGCTTGTCACACGGTCATTGGCAGCATTTCTAAGGTTGAGAAAAATTATCTATTTTTGTGTAACAGACTACGGTCATCTTGAATAGTTGGAAAAATGGGGTTGTCATTTTGTTTGTTTGAGTTCTATGCTGAACCTCCATGGATTACATTACGTTTGAAGATTTCCAAAAGTTTCTAAAAAAAATCAAAGAAAAAAGAAGGCTACATCACATTTTATTTAAATTTTGTCCATCATGTTCATCTGAACCTATGGGTGAAGCATACTGAGAGAAACTAAATTTAAGCAAGTTCAAACGAGATGGTATAAAAAAAAAATTCTCAGAATAAGAGATGTATTAGTTGGTGTTCATAATGGTAAGGATCGCAGATTATAAAGAAAGGATGAATCTTACATATTATCGTAAATGTAACATTTTAAAGACACCAGATAACAATATGTTTTGCATATTTGTTCACTTATCCGTGAGATTCCTTTTAACGCGTGCTAAATATATTAATCATTCATGAGCAATAGCATTACACTTTTAACGCGTGCTAAATGTATTAATCATTCATGAACAATAGCATCACACTTTTATCATAATTAGAATTAAACACTCTAATGTATTATTCCCAAAACTGCATAAAAAAGCGCCTAGGATAATTTCATGCCATTCCGTCTGACCGGGAGTCTGTCTGCCCTCTAATCCCATGCCTCCAGCAGAAGTTGGTGTTATTGCCGATACTGGTAATATTCTTTCATTAGTAACACGTAATCAAATGCTACTGATACAGTATCACTGCCGAGGCCCCTTTCCGAAAATCACCGACAAGTTCAATACAGCTTGTAAAATTCAATAAGTTGAAAAGGCATAACTCAGCGTGCGCTTTGAACAGTTGCCGTCATTTCCTCCATTCTGTGTTTGAGAAAACGTCATAAACAATATTTTCTTGTTTACTATGTTTACATTGGCTATAACTATCATTATGCAATATCTGATCTAATAACATGAACTAGTACGTCTCTCAATACTCTACCATTACATTCTGCCATGTTTAGCCTTTCATCTCCCTCAATGAACCATCAGGCAGACTCACGTAAGACATGGTATTAGTACCCCTCTCCATGTGAGTTTTTGTTAACATACAACAACAGAGGGGTGGGGATTGATATTAATTCTAGTCCTCCATCTTCCACCTACAATCATTCCTATGAGGAAATCAACAAATCAAATTTTTGCATCTTAGTCACAATCGCTTTTAAATATTTAAACATAGACTTGTATATCCAAGTATGTCAGAAAGACATATAACATATACATTACATTGGAGGATACTTCTTCAGAAAAAAAAAATAAAAAAATAAAAACCAACAAAGGATTGTATTAGATTCTGCTTTGATATTGTTGTTGTTGTTGGTAGTAGTAGTAGCATCAGCAGTAGTAGTAGTAACCATTTCGTGTTTTAAGAATATTTAATGGTGCATAGGCGTTTATCAGTGAGAAAAGAAAGTTTCTAACTGGTACAAATCTTTGTGGTCTGTACAGGTCAACAATATATATGCTAATGGTGACATATATAGTTCTTCCAAATAAATAAATTAATTAAGACGGATTATGAGAATTTCAATTGTTAGTGAAAGTGACTCTAAAATTTAAATTTATATTGCAGTTTGTGGCCTGTACATGTTAACTAAGGGTGCCATATATAGTTCTTCAAAATAAATAAATAAATATGGAATATGAATACGTAGCCTTTATCATTCATACTTTTAATCGCAATTGAAAGCGGCTATACAATTTGAATCTCTATTGGAGTTTGTTAGCTAGACGAACACAATTCGATTGGTATATTGTGCTAAATATGTCAAAGCTGTCAAACAAAGCGTCCAATGGATCAAGAATATCATGTTGTGGGAGTTATTTCCCCTAGCCAAAATCCCACGCTTCTAAATTTAGTAACATAAAAAAAAAAAAAAACACAAGAAAAATCTTAGGGCTGAAATCTACTTTCTTCATCATGAAAATCAATTTCTGATAAGTTTGTGTGATCTGGTATATTCGAAAATGAGCTCCAATGCAGGTAAGGTTGTTTTCTGCACATTCTGTCTCGTTATAACTAGCTTTATAGGTATTATCTGCCTCATTTGAGTGTTGGACACTGCATATTCGCGGCAAGGTGGATTGAATGTTATAAGTCTGGACCCGTTGCATTATGAATCGTACACCACCTCCGATCTTGTTCCATCTGCGCAAATTTGTTTAAGGGTAATAATAAAGTTGTGAACGGCGTGTGCAATGTTAAAGAAATGTTATTCATAGTACAAGGATAGCCTAATACACGTAGATAGCATAATGCACGTATTATGGTGCAAGGTGCGACGCGGATTCTCGCTAAGGTAAAAATAAAAGTCGGTACATTTATACTATATACAACCTGCAAGATACCAACCGCTATAATCAGTAAAATTAAAATAAACAGTGATAAAAATTAACTGAATCATAAAAATGTAATGTAAGTAGAATATAGACTTTATCTTTTTTTTTTTTTTTTAGTTATATGCCACACATTTCAAAATAATGCAGTCTGGATAAAAATGTCTTTATATGATTTTTGTAACATTCATAATTAAGTAGCATTTCAAATGTTAGTGCTTTACTACATTTAAAGTAATAATTAAAATATTCAGATGACAATATTTTTTAAAACTTTTTTTTTACCAAATCAGTGATGAATACAAATAAAAATAGAAATAATATTGTCAAATCAAATGGTTGATAGTTTTATTGTATGGTGCATGGTAGTGATGTAGATCTATACTGTAAACACCATGCAAGATGCCTACCGCTTTAATGAATATGACTATAATAAAGGGGTACAAACAACAATAACAAAATTATCTAATTCATAATTATGTCATTCTCTAAATCATAAATATGTCAGATAATTAGATTATAGATTTGTATCCTTTTTATATTATATGTTAAACATTCCACAAAAATGCAGTATGAACAGAAATGCCTTCACCATAGAAATACGTTTAATTCATATTTATATAGCATTAAGCATGCCAGCAATTTGATTAACCTTTAAGGAGAGTATGTAATGTACACATTATTATTATTATTATTATTATTATTATTATTATTATTTTATTATTATTATTGATGTTGTTGAAAATACATATAATTCCTAAATAAAGTGTAAATGTTTGATAAACATATAAAATCAATATTTTGAAGATTATTTGTTTTAAAATCTGATTAAATTTCTTAATTTTCAAATTATGATAAATAATATCAGCCATCGTTTTAAATCTTATTTTAACTTTTATTTGTATTCATCATTGATCTTGAAAAAAAAGCAGTGTCATATGAATATTTTAATTATTACTTATTCTGAATGCATATGTATATGGTTCTTTCTGTATACAATAATAATAATAATAATAATAATAATAATAATAATAATGTCTAAATTACTTTCTATTTTAAATGTACTGAATTATGATTCTTACAAAAATATTATAAAGCCATCTGTAGTCGGAATGCATTTTTTTTTATATGTGTGGCATATAATTAACAAAGAAACTATTAAGTCTATATTCTACTTACATTACATTTTTATGATCATAGAATTTTGTTACCGTAGTTTCGTACCCTTTATTTTAATGTCACTGGTTATAGTGGTTGGTATCTGGCACGTTGTATACAGTATAAATGTACCGACTTTGCTTTTTACCTTAACGAATATCCGCGTCACAAATATGCACCTTACGACGTTTATTAGGCTCTCCCTGTACTATAAATAGCATTTCTTTTAAATTGCACTCGCCGTTAACAACTTTATTTTTAGAAGTTAATAAAGTTTGCGCTGATGGAACACGGTTTGGTCTGAAATTTGTAATGTTTAAAGGGATTAAAGAATATTCAGCTAGATAGTAACTGTGCAAGGTAAATGCTTTCGAATACCGGAGTTTATGTACGATTCATAATGCAACGGGTTCAGACTATAATTCCTTAAGTCATTAATATGAAATCGGTGAACCTGTACATTATACAATAGGGAAGAAGAACTGGTAGGATGTGGGGTAGGAAGAAAGAGAGATTGCAGAAATTGTGATAACATTCGTCCGTCTGTATGTCTACCTTTCTATCCAATCTGTCTCCCCATCCTCCACACCCCTCGATACACACACAGGCAAATATAGTGTTAATCACAAGACTTTGAAGTCTAGTCACCAAAACATGGTCGATTTGTTTGTGTGTACGTTGACGTAGAAATAAACTTTGCTGGAAAGTCTATTAATTACTCTATGTTGAATGTTTCTATAATCATCAGTGCAGATAAATTACATTGTCGAGGGGGAGAAAATGGTTCCGAACTGAAGAGTGATATGATTGTTTACATTCATCTCTTTTATCCCTTGTATCCATTTAATATATAGTATACACGGTCTTAAACAAACATTATTTATTTGAGGTTTTGTAATTCAGGCGCTTGTTTTGTTTTGTTTAATAATAGCTTCGAATACATGTGAACATATATGCATACAGATATATAGACAAATATACACAAACAGACATACATATATATGCATATACAAACATAAATACATGTATACATGCATAGATACACATGCATGTAAAGTCATATATCCATACATACACATATAAATGCGTACACACATATGTACATACACATACACGCCTGCATAAACATGCATACTTACAGACACATATATGTGTATTGCTCAGTCAAATGATGATTGGGGGAGAGAAAACCATGGAAATCCCTTGCGGAGAATAATAGTAATAATAATAATAATGATAATCATAAGAGTGCGCAAGACTTAAAATGTTTGCAATGTTGGCGCTTGCTTTGTTTTTTCTTTTTCTGTGTAATCTTCAAAATCTTGACGTATCCTGACGTTTGACGATATCTGGTTTTAGGAAAGTGCCGAGAGGAGGTTGAGTGGGTATTTTGTGTTTTGTGTTTTAAACATATTTTATTGCATATATTAGAAAATCAAAAAGGTTAAGCACAAGTAATTCCAACTTAGAATAGCCTTTCCCATAACAAATACAAAACACATAATATTTCATGCATCAGGTGAAACTAGCAAAGAAAACGGAAATGATATTTAAATATTCTGTCTATCTGTCGGTTCATCTACCTTTCAATTCTGCTATGGTCAGCCTTTATATCTCCTTCCATGAATCATCAGGCAGACTCACGCCAGGCATGGTATTAATACCTGGCCAGGTGAGTTTTTGTAAACGTACAACAACAGTGCTTTGGAGATTGATATTAATTCTAGTCTTCCATATTCCATTTACATGCGTTGCCAGGAGGAAATGAACAGGTCAGATTTGTGCGTCTCAACCACAGTCACTTTTAAATATTGTAAACATAGACTTGTACATGTAAGTATGTCAGAAAGTCACATCAGTTATTCATTCGATGGAAGGATACTTTCCACAAAGGATTGCATCAGATTGCGCTTCGATGTTGTTGTTTCTGTATATTATTATTATTATTATTATTATTATTATTCATTTCGTATTTAGTAGATATTTAATGGTACATAGCTGTTTATCAGTGAGAATAGTGAGCTTCCCACTGTTAAAAATATTTGTGACCTGTACATGTTAACAAAATCTGCGCTAATCGTTTCATATATAGTTCTTCAAAATAAATAAATAAATGCGGATTATGAATATGTCCGCTTTATCATTGAGAATTTTAATTCATAGTTAAAGAGGCTCTAAAATTTGAATCTATATTGATTCGACTGGTGTCTTCAGCTATTCTGCCAAACAGTGTGCCGAATGGGTGAAAAGTATCTTCTTGTGAGAATTATTTCCCATTGCTAAAATCCCACGCTTCTAAATTTAGAGACGTAAGAAAAACCTGTAACAGAAGAAAACTACTTTCTTTATCGTCGAAATCAATTTATGATAAGTTTGTGTGATCTTGTATTTACAACAATGAGCTCCAATGCAGGTAAGGTTGTTTCTTTACTTTCTGACTCGTTATAAAACATTTTATATTTATCATATGCCTCATTTGACTCTTGGACACTGTACATTCGCGGCAAGGTGAATTGAAAGCTATTAATATGAAATTGGTGATACTGTACATAATAAAAACAATGGAAACAATGTCGTTACAGTAGGGAAGAAAAATGGATAGGATATCGGATAGGAAGAAAGAGAGACTGCAGAAATTGTGATAACCTTCGTCCGTCTGTATATCTCCCTTTCTATTCAATCTGTTTCCCCGTCCACCCTCCCCCTTCAATTGATAAACTGTGGGTCAGACCTGGGCCGGATTAAGACATTTAGAGGCCCTAAGCATTGAAAAGATTAATATCTCCCCCCCCCCCCCCCCGCATGTAATTAAAAAACCCCCGTAATTTCTCTTTTGTAATTTTTTTTTTTCTTTTTTCTTTTGGTGCCCTTGCTTTGCTGGTGCCGAAAGCACGTGCTTAGTCTGCCTATTGCGTAATCCAGCACTGGGTCAGACACATACAGGTCTAGTGTTAATCACAGGACTTTGAAGTCTAGTAACCAAAATGTCGTTCAAACTAAGTATACCATATAAATAGATGTGTACATGTCCACAATGTCCGTCTGTAGATATTTATGAGGGAGTACCACATATGGAAATTCCAATCGTCTGTTTGTGTGTACGTTGATATTGCAAGAATCTTTGCTGATAATCTATTAATTATCCTCTGTTGAATGTTTCTATACTCATCAGTGCAGATGAATTACATTGTCGAGGGTGAGAAAATGGTTCCGAACTGAAGTGATATGATTGTTTACATTCGTCTCTCTTATCCATTGTGTTCATTTAATCATTTATTGTTTAGTATACTCCGTGTTAAGCAAACAGTGTTTATTTAAGGTTTCGTAATACTTCCGCTCTTTTTTTGTTGTTGTTGTTGTTGTTTTAATGTTTCTTTTTTTATGTACTAAAGTTCAAAAGTATTCGGTATTAATAAACCTGACGAATTGACGATATCAGTTTTTGATAAGTGGCGAGAGGAGATTGGATAGGTGGAAAATGATGCTAAATTTAATTACCACCCTCAACCCCCACCCCTCACCCGCCATTCAACAGTTACCAGGGATGAATGAACTGGTAAAATTCGTGCGTCTCAATCACAGTCACTCCATATTACTTTCAAATAACGTTATATATGTAAGCATGATGCCAAGACACATACATATATTGTGGTTATCGAAGATAGTTCCCGGGTGCAACGCTCCGGAAGTTGTGGAGGTGTCTAAAACATAAGTATTTCATATATACATAGATTCTTCCACGATACATGGTGTCCATGAATGACATTTTGAATTCCATCTACGAACCCTTTACATTCTTGAATTTAAGGATGATCATTTGAATACACCCCATATTGCTATGGGTCACAAATCTTAGCCCATAGACGGTATCTATTTACCAAAACCATCAGACGCACAATCCCGTAAAAGGTAAAACTGGGGACATAGAAATTTTTACATAAAAATTGAGAACATCGTTATTTTTGGAAATTATGCTCAAAGCAATAAACTTTTAAGAAGACAAACCAGTGTTTATATCTAGTGAAGTTTAATTCACTAAAATGTGAAATTTCGGTGATCTGATTTTTGAATACACATTGTAGAGACACACTACACGCATTACATGAGAATATAGCAATACAAACAGCAGCCATTTTTATCTAAAACTATTGTTATTCTATAAATATCCAGTGTTAATTTTTGTGACCTCCTCAATGCTATCCCAGTGCATCCCGTAGGCAAAATATCAATCGGTTATTAACTTATACAGGATAGAGAATTATAATCCAAACCCAACTGTGAATCAAACCCGCCTCGCTATGAAAAACACTCGTATTGCATGATGTGAACCATTTAGGAAATTCATATCACAATTCATTGTTTTCCGCGGCAATGTCATATATAAGAAATCATTTTAATTTGTATGTCTAAAAATAGGCCTTAAATTAAATAAACAAAAAGTGTCTGTCTACACCCCACCCCTCCCACCAACACACCTCGATACACTATCGGACAGACACAGGCATATCTGGTTTTAAACGTTGGACTTTGAAGTCTGATGGATGGTGATGCTTAGACTACTGACCAAACTAATGTCTGTGAAATTTTCAATGAGTATTACGTTAACATTGCAAAAACCAAATTAACTCATAGATAACATTACTATTCACCCTAGCATACAAGCTATTCATGACAATCAACCATCTGAAAAATATCCAACTCTTAAACTGAAACATGTAGTGCCAGAACAAGTTTTAAAAATTTTGAAAGACCTTGATACAAAGAAGTCTACAGGCGTTGACAACATACTGCTAAAATTCTCAAATTATACGCACCAGTTTTATACTCAGAAATTCACATACTTTTAATACTTGTATTGACAAAGGGAAATTTCCAGATCTTCTTAAAGAAGAGCAGGTAAAACACCAATTTGCAAACAAAACATCCGATCGTACGGATAAGGGCAACTAAGGACTAGGTCAGCATGTTACTTTACACTTCCACAATTTTTGAAAGGCTTCTGTGTAATCAGATCCAATTGTATTTTGATAATATTTTTCTTAGGTTTTATTTGCTTTTAAAAAAAAGGGTATGGATGTCAAACAAGTCTGCTGAAACTGGTGGAGGACTGGAGGGGCACACTGGACAATGGCTCCAACATGGCTGCAACACTAATGGACCTGTCCAAGGCCTTCAACAGTCCTTGGCACAGCCTCATCATCGAAAAAAATTAAAACCTATGACATTGATCAGAACTCTATCAATCTAATTGAAAACTACTTGTATAACCAAAAACAACACGCTAAACTGGAATCCTCATACAGTAAATGGTATAAAGTCTCCAAAGGAGTACCACAAGGCTCAAAACTAGGACCTCTCATATTTAATATCTTTATAAACGACATTTTCTTCTTCACGAAAGAAACAAGAATGCATAATTACGTTGATGACAACACCAGATCTAACATTCATAAAGATCCAAATAATTCGATATCTCTTCTTCAAAATGAGAGCAAGATACTGGCTGACTTGTTTGCAGCCAGTGTTATGCAAGCAAACCTTCAGAAATTCCAAGTCATTGTTCTTGACAAAAACGCGCATAATTTATCCAATTTCACTATAGAAGACCATAAAACACCCCGTGAGGACTGTGTGAAACTCCATGGGGTAGATACTGATTCTCAATTAAATTTTAATAAGCACATATCTAAGATCTGCCAAAAAGCAGCAAGACAACTAAAAATCTTGCGTCTCAACCATTATTTGTCCACTAATATTAAGCTACTGATCATCAAATGCTTTATTTGGTCACACTTTAACTATTGTCTCCTTATTTTAGCATTTCTGTAGCAAATAAAACTATGACAATGTGAAAAAATACGAGATTAACGCACTAAACTTGATGTTTGTTGATCTTAATAGCTCATATGACTCTTTCATAAGAAAAGAAACTTTCCCACTCAACGCATTAGTAGATTAAGATATATGGCAACTGAAGTATATAAGATACTTCCCGAAAAAACACCTAATTACTTGAGTAATCTGGTCATATTACAAAACTGAATCTATAATCTTAGAAACCAAAATCTGGCAACAGTACCATAGGGCAAGACAACAAGGTATAGTAAACTCTCTTTCAAATTTGATGCCCCCAGAGTCTAGAACAGCCTGTCCAATGAACAGAGAACACTCTCTGATTTCAAAGAATTCAGGAGGTTGATTTAGACATATATGGGCCTCACTGTAAATGCGCTTTATGTCTCTCTATTTAGCCGTCAGCGGCAACTCAGCCTTAAGGTTATCAACTTCATTGGGATATTCAGACTTAAATCCTGCACCTATACGCCTATTTTAATTACTCACCTTCCTTTTTTAAGGCTTTAATTTTAACTTTTTGCATTCTCATTCTCCTGAGTCATATTTTTTATCCAATGCACGCATTCATTTGCATGCTATATTCTGTTGTCTTGTCTTGTAATCTGCCGTTATCGTTGGTATTGTGCATGTTTTTAACAATAAAATTGTCATATTTCTTACTTATAGTTTTCAATGTACTCGTTTCTGGGATGTGTTATACATGTTCATACATAAGAAAATCTATATTTGCATGTTAGTTACTGTTGCATTGTCTTTTAATCTTCTGTTACCGTTGGCATTGTAATGTTTAGATGTGTATTGTTTTAATGTAAATATGTGCTATCTGTGTACCTGTCTGTTGAATTATGAAATAATTTTGTTATGTCATGTCGGTACAATATTTCCTGCAGAGCTAGTGTTTATGTATTTTACCCAGACAACTGACATTAAATACAGTTTCTTGTATCTTGCATCTTGTCACAACAAATGATAACGCTAACAAATTTGTAACTGAGTCAAAAATGCACATCGTGCCGAAAAAGACTTAAAATCGGTAAATACAAGTTTCCATATTCTGTTTAGGCGAACCAAGTAGCATTTGTCGCATTACAGTAAAACATCATTGACAATGACTCATTAGGAGGTATTTGTTATCCAAATAAACGTAGGTGTAGACGACATGTTTTCAGTCTTGGTGATGGAACAATTTGCACAATAGACATTTCACTGTAATGGCAGTCACATAACAGATTTAATAGAAGACGGGGATTAATATGCTTGGAATTTGTCTGCTTATAGATAACAAGATCGAGATTTGTGAAACTTTTCAATACATCGTCAAATGTACTTTTTAATCGTTCCAGTTTCAATCATTAAAATATATCAAATATTAATTTACATTCATGTAAATATTTAAAGTTAGATTAAATTTGAACTTAAGACGTAGAATATGAGAAATCTTGGGATGAAGTAATGGTACTTAATTTTAGGATTGCTTTGGTCGTAGCAAGGGTATGGAGTTTCAGGACGTTGAGTGAAGGGATCAGCAATTCATTAAGATATGTTGTACAGGGCTGTTCCTACGGCTTCTAGTTTTGGGACTATTTGATGTTGCTAATCCGTTCATCCATCCTCATATTGGTCTAGAAGTGTGTGCACAACCTTCCACACCTTTTGGAAAAAGAATGGGTACTATAAAGATAACAAGTTTGAGATTTGTAAAAGTTTGAAATACATCGTCAGAAATTCTTTAAATTACTCCATTATTAAACTGCTAAAAATGCAGAAAATATTCAGTCATCGAACCGTTAAAAACGATTTTGTTTTAAGTTTTCAGTTCAACACCATTGTAATCAAATTTTATTCTTCACTTTCCCACCATGTTCAATAATCAACTTACATTCAATCAAATATTAAAAGTCTGATTAAATTTGAACTTTAAACATAGAATATGAGAAATGAGAAATCTTGGGATGAAGTAATGTTACTTAATGTTATGATTGCCTTGGTCGGAGCAAGGGTATGGAGCTTCAGGACGGGGAGTGAAGGGATGAGCGATTCGTTAAGATATGGAGGACACGGCTGCTCTGCCTATGGCTTCACTTTTTGGGACTATCTAATCCGTTCATCCGTGGACCCACCTTCCACACCTTTTAGGAAAAAGAATGGATACTATTAAGATAACAAGTTTGAGAGTTGTAAAAGTCAAATACATCGTCAACAGTTTTTTTTTAAAATTACTCCATTATTAAATTCTTAAATAAATGTAGAAAATTGTAATTCAGAGAACTACCAAAAAACCGTTTTTTTTCAAAGTTGTGGGTTCAACTCCGTTGTAATAACATTTTGTCGTCATTTTCCCTTCATTTTCAGCAATGAAGTTTGCATCGTCCTCCAGAAGAGACAATTCTTGACTCAGTACAAAGCTCGGTAAGAAATATGTATTGCATGTCCTTTTAAGTATGTTTGAGAATATGTTATGTCATCGCAATCTACCTCTCTCTCTCTCTCTCTCTCTCTCTCTCTCTCTCTCTCTCTCTCTCTCTCTCTCTCTCTCTCTCTCTCTCTCTCTCTCTCTCTCTCTCTCTCTGCCTATATATCCATTCATCAGTTTGTCCTTCTGTATGTTTGTTTGTCAGCCTATCGGCTTGTCTGCTTCAAAAATATATGTCGTATATGCTATATGACTTTAAATTCCGAAGCTTCTGTCTTGCGGAAGTCTTTTTGTGAATCTTTCTTAACATTCTCATAATACTGTATATATCGCGCTTCATCAGGTCTGGCACCTTCATGAAACCCAGTTTTGTTTATTGAACGGCTTTCATGGAAACATCTCAAAATTGGATAAAGTGACTAATTTATGCACGGAAGGAGATGTAATATTCAATTAGCACTAGCGGAAGCCTTAGCTCATTTCATCCAATACGCCTCTCTCCCTCTCTCTCTCTCGCTCGCTCTCTCTCTTAGTTGAGGGGTAGGAGAAATTTTATAGTTGAGTTCAAAACTGACAACAAACACGTGTTTTCTTTGATAATGCCATTCTAATATATTTTCTTTTCTTATGCCTAATGACTAGCTACTGGCGCTATTCGATCCATATCGCTGGTAGTCCAAGCTTAGTAATTTGAAAATCAGTAGGCCTTATTCAGTCAGTACGCATCCTGGAAATTCATATAGAAATATCCTATGATCATGATACAAACGGTGTTTTAAAAGTTATATCATAAATTTACATTTATCGCATTAAGTTTTTAAAATTTGTCAACAAACTAAGAGGGTGTATTGGGCAACTTTTATTCAATCGATATAATAAATACCGATTTCATACTGGTACTTATAAATTTCGTTTTGGTGAAAACGAGTTGATGGTGTGATGGCTGTAATGGTGGGTCGATGATGAAGATGATGAAATGCAGATGTTTCTTCATTAAACACGGCCATTATTATGATTATTTGGATTATTGTGATGTTTGTAGTTTTTTCTGGTACTTTCAGCTGACATGACTCATCAGGTCCCGGAATACTACCGAGCTGTATCAGAGCTTTTATCCAACATTCTGGATAATGTTGGCTATTCTCGTAAAGACAGAGACAGGAAGGTCAGGGTTGCCACTGAGACTGAAGTATTCAATAACATGGCTCTGTCTTTAGAGAAACATGGATTGAGAATGTATATGTTCGGTAGTAGAGGAGAAGGTTCCATTGGACCTGGACTACAATCGGATATAGACATTCTGTATCAGAACGATGCTATTAAGGTAGTCACTGATGTAACTGACTGTGCGAAAGAAAAGTTCAATTGTCTTATGGTGAAGGATGACTTCACTCATCCTGGCTATGTAAAATTACAGCAAATAATACTATCACCAGACTCGGCTCCAATTCCGATATACCATGTGGAAAATATGAATAAAGCTGTCACTCTTGATACATTAAATAGGTCTGTAATGTCAAACACATTTCACGACCGCTTTGGTCCTGGATCTGGCCCAGAAGTGCATTATCGTTTAAATCACAATTATTCCAATGACAGTGTGTTTGCTTTAAGATGCTCCCAATGGCCACGAGAGGGATACGAATGGTTCCAGCGTCGCCGATTCTATGGATGGCCTACACCTAAACAGATAGAGAATGCCTGGGGATATGGTTGTTTTGTCACACCTGTTGGCCACCCACACAGCTCTGAACAACACCTAGAGTGGAGGTTATCATTTTCGATAGCTGAAAGGGACCTTACTAGGTCTTTAGAAGACACAGCAATGAAAGTCTACACATTGCTGAAAATTATAAATAAAACATTTATTAAACCTGTTCTTCAAGATGCATTTTCAAGCTACCATTGCAAAAGTTGTATGCTGTGGATGAGAGAAAGAACACCACATGAGCTGTGGAGTGATCAGAATCTTCTGTATTGTCTCATCCTTTGCATCAGACAACTATACGAGTGGGCAACTACGGGGTTTTGCCCTGACTATTTCATTGTTATGAATAATATTTATGACAGAAAGATAGTTGGGACAAAACAATTTCATTTGGTCCAGACACTCAGATATCTTCTCTCAGCTGATTGTAGTTTCTTACTTGGGATGAAATGCTGTAATTTGGGGCAGCTTCTGAAAAATAAGATCAGCGGACTGGGCATTCACCATATCTCAAATATGCCACTTATCAGTGAAGAGATAAACTTTGACTACAAATTAAGTATCCAAAATGCAAGTCATTGTAGGTATGCGATACTTGAGCACGTTCCACAATACTATTCAACGCTGGTTGATTATCTAGAAAGAATCATCCGTGCTTCAAAGCATTCACCGTACATCATGCAATATCCTCTAAAGTATGTAATGGTGGTTCTGTGGTCGCAGCTAGGATTCCATATTGCCACAGTCTGCAGAGAGAAGGCATGTTTTTTGTCTCGTGAGCAAGTAGGGTATCTTCTGGCTTTGGCATCAGGTTGCCTTTCTGTTGGCATCAACAGCGATGTCATTTCTGTACGACTCAAACTGTGTGGACTGGGAATGGAGCTGGGGAATTATGAATTAACAGAGGTTTGTCTTCAACATATTAGTAGCTATCGGATGAGATACATGTACTCAGCTACAGTAGATTCCAAAGAGTCAACGATTGTACTGCAATGTAACCTGGAATCGAGTGTAGAAAGACTCAGACAGAAGAGATACAGTACTAAGGAGCTGCTGCAGACTCAAGTAGCCTTTAGCGTGGTCTATATGCCGTCAGAGATTTCAATAACTCCCACACCATTGAAGATGGAGATGTTCAGGTCAGTTGGAGCACCCCCGAAGTTGAGAGATGAACTCAGAAATTCCTGGTATGAATGGGGAGTGATTGATTCACTCATGTGTTTCTATTTCTTTCAGTATCTGAATTTCAGCAGAAAAGGGAATGAGAGACACAAACAGGTTGCAATGGACAACATGATTCACGTGATTAGGACAGAGCCGGCCATCTTACACAGAGACACGGCATTAAATCTTCTCGGTTTTTCCTTTATGGAGGAAAGTCAGCTCACCAATGCATTCATATGCTTCACCCAATCCTTGAAAATTCGTCCTTACCACAACGCTGCAAAGTTCTACTTGGGACTTCTGTTCAAGAGAGTTCTTGCTACTCACAGAAGGCATGTACCAAATTGAAGTAGGACAATTGCAATTTTCCAGTTATAGCAATATTGTGCAACAGGACTATAACTTTCATTTCATAAGCAATATTGTGCAATATGACAACAAATTTCATTTCACAAGGTTTCGAGAAGAAGATAATTTAAAGATATGCTTCAGATGTACGGAAGAATGTGAACTTGCTGCTCATTTAAACCACGTTTATTTTTTTATAAAGACATCACTTTCTGTTTGAAATGAATACTGCTTACGATTTGAAACATTATGACAACAAAGCAACAAATTAACAACGAATATATTGCACAGTCTTTTCGTGCATCACAGATCATCTCACCCAGCGTTTTCTCATGAAAGATTCATGAAATAGATAGTATTCGCCCTATTGATAGTCATCATCAAATATCATGGCATGAAAGGTGGTATCCAGGCGAAAACTCCAATTAGTAATCCCCCTCCCCCATTCACTCTACTTTGTAAACCTGTAAGTCTATGAATGCCGATGTTGGTGTCATCATTTAAATCGAACTCTTTTGATGATTATGAACATAGTGCTGGACAACCATAACACTATTTTCTGTTAGGCTGTTCATAATGATTCAATATACAGATCCAAGCCTAATTAGTATGCATTAAATTATATTAATTACTATTAATTATTCTTACTAGAACATTTTACCAATCACGGAAAACAACATCAAAAGTACCTTTAGAAGCTGTATATGACCATGGGGTGGACTATAATAAGTAAGTATGTATTGTTTACCATATAAAACAATAATGCTCTATTTTCATATGGTTACACCAATCAGGATTTAACTTGGCTCTTACATACAGTCACTGTATCAATACTATAGAACTGGGCACATACCAAGATCAGTTAGATTTAAGATTCATCGTGTGTTTGAACTGTTAATATTTTGGTAACTGCGCAGTTGCAACTTTGTGATTCAAGTTTTACATGCATGCATGCGTGTTATATAAGCTTTGAATGTGTACGTTCGTTTCTGTATGTGTGTTAGCGTGTGTGTGTGTGGTCATATACCACCCCATACACTTTTAACTTTTAGGATAATCATTGGTGACATGTTGAAGTATTTAACTTTTTGAAAAAGTTACATTTTTACATAATTTTTACTTAATGGTCCAAACAATCTATAACCACGAACATATGTATTTTGATGTAGATATCCTAGTGCTACACTTAAATATATATCCCCATGTAATGATCGTTACAAAGAAAGGTATGGGGAACAGTGCCTTGTCACAAACACTGCATAAAATAATAATTGAGGAGTTTTTAAGAATTCATCACATTTACACAGATTGAAGACAATCGATTCCTTGCATCGGGTAAATCGAGCACAGTGTATGTTGGTCAGGGATTGCTTTTACGATGAACAGTTATTAAGCTCACATAGGAATTCTGACACAGAAGGCATGCAGGACCAGATTAGGACAGTTTGTAAATAACTAATTATTTCCAAAGGCGTCATATTTCATTTTGGTTTACTTTATAATTTTCTCTCACATCAAATGTCTTGCGGCTGTTAAAAGTGCATATACATGTATAAACATTTTAGTTTTTATTACTTATTAATAGAGAAAAGTCACCCTCATGTCACCTTACTTCCGATACCACCCAGCTCCATGACGTACTGATATAAAAACTGACATCATATCAATGGCCTCATAATGTCACTATCACATCATTTCAAGCTGCACAGTA
This sequence comes from Margaritifera margaritifera, assembly GCA_029931535.1. NCBI lineage: Eukaryota > Metazoa > Mollusca > Bivalvia > Unionida > Margaritiferidae > Margaritifera > Margaritifera margaritifera. The sequence goes on from JAQPZY010001438.1 coordinate 2,896,099, forward strand.
ATTGTTGATTTTTCAAACAAACATCCATTTGGGAGCAGGTGATAATGTAGAATAACACTTTTAAAAAGTGTTTAATACCTGAATGCAGAGCTAGAAGTTAAGGTTGATTTAACAAGATAGAAGCATGGAGCAAATAAAATTATTTATCTCATAATATGAAATTAAACAGAAGTCATAAACAAACCAGAAAATTAATAAATGAATGATAAATGTTTTTTCTTAGTGATTAATTGATCATTTTAATAAAACGTTTAAAACTTCCTGTAAAGTTTTTAAAAAATTCTTGATGTTCAAAATATTTAGAAACTGGAATCGTCTCTGCACTTAGTATTCAGTTTATTCTGTGGATTCAAAAGTTATTTCCTTCTAAAAGAGATTACAACCTGTATAAACAGTATCTATCAAGAAAGTTGTTCTAGATCTGTTATGTTTACCAAATTGAAACGAGTCAATTCTTCTACTACCGTATTAATTTCTCGAGAATAATATATAAACAGAAATGTATAGTATATGATAACAAGTAAAAGAGCAAAAACGGGTACTATCAATCGTACATTAAACACGTGCATTGTGTTTAATAGTTTTGTACGTATGCACTAGCAGGACATGGCTGACTCGGAACAGCACTGATTAAGTAATAAGTTATCATTTTTTTTTTGGATTCACTGTGATATTGATCTTACAGCTGTCTATTCCAATATATGTAGTGTATGTTCTTCACATATTAGCATGTCATCCTTAAGGTTACGTACCATTATGTGGTGTGTAATTAAAGTTATTTTACATGAATCTTTTCCCTTGTTTGTATCACAATTACCTTGATCATTGAAAGTGTTTGAATTCCTAATGAAAACGTTTCTTTCATGCCCAAAAATTTAAGCCATCCTCAAAGTTTGATTATGTTACATTGTCTAGAACTAAACTTACTGAAACCTTATCTTTTTTCTTTTACTCACTTTGACCTTGACCTCAAACTCAATATGTGTCTTTCTTAACAAGCTATCCACACATTTTGATGAAGCTATTAAGAAATATATTTATAGTGTAGAAACCATTCTTCGTCTTTAAGTCAACGTGGCCATGACATTGGACTTTTTAACCCCAAATTGGATTTCATTTATAATGCACACATAGTTTTTGAACCAAATCTTTCCCCTGTCTGACTTTGTTGTTAGTCTTTACCTCCACCATGGTATGGCACTGTACTGAATACTACTGAACTACACTGCACCATGTCATTGTTGATGATAGAAATTCCTGCGATAAAATAAAATTGATGAGGGTCAAGCAAAACTCTGGGTGGACTAAATATGCCATCGTTTTAATGGTAGTGGTGCTGGCGGAAGTTCTCTCGCTAAGGAGGGACTGCAGGTCCACCCCAAAACAATGTTAGTATTCATCTCAGCCGTGGAATGGTACTGAACTGAACACTAGTGATCGGCATTGCACTCTGTCGTTGTTGATCATAACAATTTTATTTTCCACATCGGCTGAGTCAGGCAACATACCATCCTGCATTTTGTTTGGTAGATACAAGACGAGCACTGATTGCATGAGTAGACGCGGTCTGATTGTCCGAGCAAGAAAAAGACGCGCCATGGTTGGCAACATTTCACAACTAGTTTCAATCCCTTTCATCCCTATATAAAATGTAGTTTTTTATACCAGTCTTACCATCCATTCTTAAAGAAACAACACGTGGTTTGGTGTAGAGTGTTCTACAGCCATCTCCGGTATGCCTTTTCGATTTAGATTACCCTCTATGTGAAAGCAAACCGGACCATTAAACAACGAAAATAGACAAACATATTTGTAAGATGCATTCACGTCGAAAACAAGGGTGTAAACGTGTATTGGAGTATGGACCATTAGTGTGAAGAAGATTACACCTAATTAACAAGTTTTGTTAACACACACCACTCAACTCAACAGCTCTTTTCAGGGCCACTCCAGCATTACATACAAGGGCATACTAATCATTTATTGAAATCTTCTATGTGTCTGTCTTTGTCTGTGTGTTTGTATGCCAACAAAATCACAATTTTGTTTCTGTGTATGTTGAATTGCAAGTTTGAGTTAGTTATTTATATCATAACATATCCACCACTCCATTTTCCCTCTTCAACTGGATTTTAAGGATGAGTAGTTTTCTTTAAGGACAAATGTTGGTCTCTAAGAATAGGTGTTAGTTATCCTACCATAACAAAGGGTGTTGAATTCTAAGAATAAGTGTCTGTAATTAAGCCTGTGTTTGTTCATCTCTCCGTCATGTTCATTTCCCATGTTCAATTTCCATAGACCCCGCTGTGTCATCCGTCATGTTAAGTTTCTAAAGTCAACCCTAATTTCCGAAGACCACCATGCCAGTCCTAATACTGAATTTCCATAGGCCCCCATAGTGGCCCACAATATTAAAGATTCATAGACTCCCATACCAGTCCTTATGTTAAATTTCCTTACGCTCTCATAATGGCCCACAAATTTACAGACTCGTATACCTCCATACCAGCCTTAATGTTAAATTTACATAGATCCTCATAAATGCCCAAAATATTAAAGATTCAGAGCCACACGCTCCCACCATACCAGCCCGAAAAGTTGAATTTCCATAGACCCCAAATGGCCCACAATATTTGAAGATTCACATACCTCCATACATGCTCTGGTGTTAAATTTCCATAGATCCCCATAGTGGCCATCAATGCCAAAGTTCCGTAAATCCCCAAAGTGGCCCCAATCTTTCACAGATTTTATAGTGGCCCATAACGTTAAATTTCCAACCCCATTGCCATAATTTCCCAAACGCCCATTTTTAAATTTCCATTCCCTCCATAGTGGCCCGAATCTCTGCATAGTGGACAATATAACCGATGTCGTTCCCTTGACACAATTCATATATGAAGCGACCAATTTTTGTTTGTCATCTTTCCCATTAATGATCAAATTTAAGACATTGATGTAAAAAAAATCCAAGTAGACAAAGCATCTGGTAAAGTTAAAAAGAATTACTTAGTAATTTGTCATAAACTCTGCTTAAGCTCACATTGAAGAATGGAAAAATTCAAGAAGGCACGTGCATTTTAATGAAATACATATACGTAATATTACTTTTTCCGACTTTTTCTAAAGCGCAAAGTAAAACATTGATGTCATATTCCCAGGTTGAACAAAGAAATTCTCAAATTTAAAATGTGTAAATCAAATAACGTGTGTTTGCTTAAAATAAAAGAAAAACTATACTAATATAGCCTAGTTAGATGATCCAAAATCAATATAAAAATACAGATTAACAAAATTATGAATATATTAAACACTTGAGGGATAATATAAGCAATGCATGTGTGGATTTTCTGCATTATATAGACTATTCTATTATTTATCAATCAGTGGCAGATTTATAGAGGGAATGTCACCGATGGCACATGCCCCCTCCCCAAAACCGGTCATAAAATTTTCATGTATGTGAAAATACAACTGTGCACTCCTCTTTTACAACCCACACCCCACCCACTCACCCACACACCACCCCGTCCACCCCCACCTCACATCTTCCCGCCTTTTCTGTACCAGATAACAGATATTACAGATGGTCACTCCGTCTTAATTACTAGTGTTAGTTTCTACTACGAAACCAAGCAAATTTTACTTGTTGAGAATAAAACATCATCACAAAAACCGACATGACAAGAGAATAGAAAGGCTGATTTTATTATAAGTATTGATACCAGTAAACTTGAAGAGATAGTCAAGAAGACTCAGGATGCGCAGAACAGAATAGAATCCATAGATAAGAATGATATCAACAGTATATATTCATCGATCTCGTCATTATTTAATGATTCTGCTTAAAACGCTTTGAAAAAGATAATAGTAATCCAATTTGTAATAAAAATACCAAAACGATGGTTTGAAACTAAGTGCCAAAAGGTCCGCATAAAATATCACCTATCGAGAAAAATAATAACAATAATGCAGCACAAAGAAATCGGACAAATCTTGTGAACGCAAATAAAACATAGAAAAGAACATTAATTTTTAAAAAAAAATTTTTTATTTTTTTTATTGAACCAAGAATTATTGGAAAATACTAATTAACATAGGAAAGGAGGCGGACACAATTTTTAAACTCGAACTCTGTAAATTTTTTAAAAATAGGAATATTGACAACGTAAATGAAAAAGTTGATTTTGAAAATGACGGTCGTAATGACTGAGTCGGAAATTATTAATTGTATTGAAAGTCTTGAGAATATTAAAATTCCCCATTGTATTGATATTGCATTAAATTAACATGCCAAATGTACTTCCGATATGCTAATACCTTTGTATGTCTCTTTTTTCAGTATAAAGGAATAATTAGACCATTCTAAAACGGGAAAGTGGCCCCAGCTTACCTGACAATTATAGACCTATCACGATTTTACATCTGTACTTGATTCAGGCCAGTTTATTCAACTACAGATTGAATATTTTGTATGTAGTAAGGGGGTGAGAGAAGGTGAAAATCTTTCGCCAATCTTATTCATCATGTATTTCAATGACTTAGAAAACTGTCTGTTGGAAAATCAGAATACTGGTGCGCATTTACAATTTTCTGACCTATCTATTTCCTTTTTCCTTCGAATTTTTATACCTGCTTTACGCCGATGACACTGTGCAATTTGGTACTTAAGAAATTTTTTTGCAACATAATTTAAATGTGTTCAACGAATATTCAAAGCTATGGAAATTGTATATCAATTTCACATAGACATATACTTTGATTTTTTGTACACGAAACGATAATAAATATAGATTTACAATGGGTAAGAATCTAATGGATTTTTATGCTGAATTTTAAAAATATTAGGTGTTATTTTTTTCTAAATGTCGAAGGTTTGTTAAATCAATTAAAAACCACGTTGACCAAGCTCGCAAAGCCTTGTATTTACTTTACCGAAAAATTAGATACTTCAATCTTCCCATTGACCTGCAATTGCATCGTTTCGATCATACTATACTACCCATATTGCTTTATGAGTATGAAGTTTGGGGATTAGAAAATATTACAATTATTGAAAATTTGCACATCGAATTTTTAACAATCATTGTAAAATTGAGGATTTTTTTACATGCTTTATTCGGAATTAGGGAGAAAACCTATCGATACAATTATCAGATCCTGAATGATAGGATTTTGGATGTCTGTCCTAAGTTGATATGGGCTAAACTATCCAGACGTTTTTATCAAATACTTGTTAGAGACCAATACCAATGCTAATACCCATCAATGGATGAATATCGTAAGGAATACTTTGATAACTGTTAGGAGGCCAGACCTCCTATAATATGAATTTATCAATAATAATCATAAAGGAACAAAACAAATGATAACAGAAACTTAAAATGACCTTTATATACAGAAATGGCAATCTTCAGTAACTCTGTCTTCTAAGAAAAACTTTTTCCATTGTTTAAAACAAGATTTGTATATGGAATACTACTTATTACAGTTACCTAGGAATCTGTATATAACGTTGATAACGTTTAGGACTACTAATCATAGAGTCCCTGTTGAAACTGGTTGTTGGGACAATACACATTTTGAGGAAAGAAGACGTATTCATTGTGATAAAAATGACATCAGGACGAATTTCATTATTTATTCATGTGCCCAAAGCTTCACAAAGAAAGAAGTAAGTTTCCAAAACTGTTCTATTATCACAAACCCTGTATTGCAAAATTACAAAACATATTTACCACAAATTATTGCAAAATTCTCCAAAAATCTTAGCAAATTTGTTACTCTAATAATTAATTAAGTATTATAAACTGCATGCTATTTGCTGAATTGGAACTTTCTCATAATCATAATGATATATAAGATGTCTTCTGTTTTTTTCAACTTTTCTACACTCATAGATAATTATCGTATCCGTTACTCTTCTGTATGATTATTTATTCTGTCCTAAATATGTTATATGTATGTATCTAAATGTTCTCACATGTTTTCCAAATCGATACTTCAATCTTCCCATTGACCTGCAATTGCATCGTTTCGATCATACTATACTGCTGTTGTTTTTAAGGAATTTGGACATTTATGTTTTATTTATAATTCTGTATAAACATGCATTACAGTTGACAAAGATTCAGATTATTTGTGGTATGATTAAAATAAAGTGACCGTTTAATATAGTTTGTGATTACACAGGCTTGCGTGCAAGCTCATTATTGCTTTTGTTTTCAAAGCACAAAATAATTACTACCACAATATTCACAGTTTTTCACTTTAGTAATTGCTAACAATGTTATGAAACTAACATGCTAAAATTAAAGTGTGACTTACAGTATCTGATGTACGGAGTAAATACAGTGCACTCCACTTAAAATAAAATCGCTTGTAGCAAAATATCGCTTGTTATGAAATGTATTCCATGGTCTCATCAGTGTTTCTATTTAGTTTTCAATGCTGTTTTTCTGCTTGAAACAATATTACTTATTGCAAAGTATCGGATGTACAGTAAAGAAGTATTGTCAAAGTCAAAAAGAATATAGCTATATTTTGTACCAAAATTGCCAAACTGCATGCATGAAATATTTAATTGAATACTAAATTATGTATGGGTCTGTCTCTGAAATTCACTAGAAATGTCAGCTTCAAAACTTAATAAACAAATGGATAAGTCTCTTTACCTGTCCTTATGTTGTTTTACGTTAAGTTTTCGTGATATACATACATTATGCATCTACATAACACCTGCATCCACAGCTGATTTCACATCTAGCTTGTTATATTATCAGGGATAGTGTCTTGAGGTAAGAGCAGTGTCGGTTTCCGGCAACCAGTCTGTGACAAATTTACTTGTGCTGTAGCCAATGTAAACGTATTTTTCAAAATCATGTCGAATGTTAACACGTTTATTCCATGTGCACATGGCCCAATTCTTAAAAAGTTGATTGAAATATTTAATAAAAGCATTAAATCATGTGCCACTGTGAATAGTCAAGTTTCAAAATGGTTTCCTCTTTAACGCGGTTGTAAGTAAGGTGATCCCTTATCCCAATTATATAGTTTCATTTTATGTGCTGAGATTCTGTGACATATGATTAGATTAAATCCCGATATCAAAGACATTCAAATTGATAATATAGAATATGTTTTATCCCAATATTCATATGCAGCCTATTGGTTAAATGCTACTGAATTTTGACACCTTTTTGAAAAAATTACTGTTATGATCATCCATGCTGTATCCAAGAAGAATTGCCTGATTCTCTGTTTACCTAATCCATCAGAAACTATTAAGAAAAAATCTTAATTAAATATTGTTTTGTTTTCTAATATACTTATTTATGGGATAAGTCAAATAATAAGATACAAAGACTAGTCTGTACTCAGTAATATTCCAAAGTAGGATTCAACTTGATTAACATTAAAATGTGTATGATTGCAATAAAAGCAACCTGGATACGTAGATTACTGTTTTGATCAGCAGTAGTAGGGTGGGGGTATTGAGGGACAAAAAGGGCACTTGGGGGACGTACGAGAGTTTAACATGGAGAGGGCACTTGGGGGACGTACGAGAGTTTAACATGGAGAGGGCACTTGGGGGACGTACGAGAGTTTAACATGGAGGGGGCACTTGGGGGACGTACGGGAGTTTAACATGGCGGGGGTCTCTCTATAAGGACAACGGGAGGGAGGGAGGGAAATAGAATTAATCTTTCTTGAAAAAGGGTGGTCCTGAAAAAGGACCGTTGGTTTTTTTGTTAGAGTTTTATTTTAGAGGAGGTGTGGGCACCTCCCTGGCTTTGCCCTACATGCAGGGCAGCTCCCCCTCCATGTTTCTTCATTTTGTTTACATGGAGCTGTGAAGCTCGACGGAGGATGAGTCGCTTCTGGCTCCCAATTCTCCTTCTCCTCCATCATAGGGTGGGGTCTAATTGGTATTTTCTTTTCCTTCTCCTCCTCCTCCCTTTTCTCCACTTCATGAAGGAGGTGCCAGGCCACCTCTAAATGAACTCGGATTTGCCTTACAATTTCGACGGTATTCATCTTGGTTAAATAAAACTAGATAGCTTAACCAGTGAATACGTGGTTTTAATATACTAGAAGCGCGAACGTGAAGGAAAACATCCCTTACACTTAAAAACAAAAAAACATTACCCACTACCCTGCGTCTGACGTCATTCGTTCTACGTCATTCTTGGCTTCGCGGAGTTTACACTCTATGAACCCTGACTCTAAAAAAGCGCGGACCTAAAAGAAACTACTTTTGATAAAAATCAAAACTACACACCATATTAATTTTTGTTATTTTTTTTTTAAAAAAAACTTACACACTATCAACTTTTTTGGGAAGGGAAATTTTTTTAAAAACAAATCAAACACACAAACACACTATCTACATTAATTTTTTTGGGATGGAAATTTTTTATATATCATCAATCACACACCACACACTATCTACATTAATTTTTTTGGGAAGGGAAATTTTTTAAAAAACAAATCAAACACACAAACACACTATCTACATTAATTTTTTTGGGATGGAATTTTTTTTATATATCATCAATCACACACCACACAAATCATATAAGGGTTTTTTTGTTTGAGGGGTGGTAGACTATCAGAAAAAAAATATATATATATATAAAACACACATTTATAGATATTTTTGGCAATATTGGAGAGAAGTAATCTTTTTCTAGAGATTGGGTGGCCCTAAAAAGGACCGTTGGGTTTAAAGAAGTTTATATTTTTTAAAAACTTCTTTTAGGTAGATGTAGCCGTGGCAGCTCCAGCAGGTCGGCCACGTTTAGCGATAGTGGGTGGTCTTACCGCTTTCAGACAGGCAGGTCTCTTTCTACTGAAAGTGAAAGCAAAATCATCGCAGTCAATCTTACATAAGACTTCACCGTCAAATTGCTTGCTGGATTGCTGCTGAAGAAGTTGTTGCTGCTGTTGCTGCTGCTGCTGTCTTTGTTGCTGCTGCTGTTGCTGATGTAGACGTTGTCCTGCTTCCCATTCTGTTCTTTCTCTAAGTATTTCTTCTCTCATGACTTCTTCTACTAGATCATGAGCCATTTGAATGAACGTCATGGTCTTTCTCTCTGGGTTGGTCTCCATCAAATGATTCTTCACCCTCATTATGTTCACCATAGCTTCATTCAACTTTGTAATCTTGGTGGCAGCCATCTTCTTTTTCTTTCTTCTTGGAACACTGTTGAGATCTTGACGAGTCAACGAGAATGACTACACTGGCTAGTGAACCGCCTTATATGCTTAACGCGCGGACGCGATGGAAAACATGGTAAGATTTTTTTTCAGATGATCGACAGGGAGATCATAGATAGATAGAGAGGTTTTTTAGATCGATAGAAAGAGAGAGAAAAGAACATATTCATTATTTTTTTTTTCAAATTTCAATAAAAAACCACACAACACCATTTTTTTCAAACAATTCACAAAAAATGATATTTATTCAACAAGAACTATGTTAACAATTAACAAGTAACTATGAAATTTTTTTTCAAACAGGAACATATTTACAAGGTTGACAACGTTGAGAAGGTAAAGTAAATGTGAAACTTTCTACATCGACATCATTTTGATGTACATTACGATGGTGAGCTAAAGACAAGAGATAACCATAACGTTCACAAAACCATCTTTGTACTTTAGCATCATTTCTAACATAGTCACTATCAAAATAAGTGAGTAAATGTTCTAAAGAATATCCAAGACTGCGTTGATGAAGATAATGAACACAATATTGTCCACACACCATTGAATCGGATCCTTGTAGTCTCACATTATTGAATCGAGTCGAGACGGCGTTTCTTCTCATAAACTCGATAATGTCTTTTTCCAAAGGAGGTAATCCATATGAATCAAAATATTCCACACAGTGTTCATTGGGAAAGTACACGGTAATCCAATGGCTTCCTGGTAGATGACTGTCGTCAGTATTGATGACATAAGCATGAACGTTTTTTGGTTTACGATGAGGTAGTTCATCTTTAGCACATACCACAGGATTCCAAGAAGAAGTATAGGAACTACGATTCAATAAGTAATGAAGTTCCCTGGTATCCATTTTTTTCTCCTTCTTCAACAACAGAAATATTGAGTCAGCAATGCACACCTGACTTTGAACTTGAATTGATCTGTCTTGTAATTCCAGGAAAATTTATCTCGGATAGGTTTTTCACTCTGTTCAATGAGTCCTTCGATCCGTTTGATCTCCTTAGGAATGAGTGGAGGAGAAGAATATTTCTGCAAGATTTTATACCACTTTGTCAACACGTCTGTTTCTGAGATGTTTGACCAGGCATCTTCCAAAAATTCATCCAATTGTTCTTCGCCTGTTAACATCAAACATTTGTCGTGTTGTATCTGACTGGGATGATCGGTTTGACATCCATAACATTGTTCTTTAATCAGTCTGTTAATGATGAATTTCAATTCCTCAGCATAACAATCCACTAACTGTTTTTCGTGTTCTGGCCATCGAGAAGGATAAAATCCAACAAACTCGGTAACAACAGTATTAGTCTCTTCTTTTTTAGGTTCTGAACGAATGACTTCGTCATCATTATCATCCTCTTTGGTGATAGTAGTTGGTGACTGGTGAATCCCTTCACAAAATCCCTCATCTATTTCCATAGGCTCTTCTCTGTTCTGCATCTTTTCTTTGTTTCTTCTTCTTCTTCTTCTAATAGTCTACAATGACTTCTCTCAAACTGTTGATCTCTAGAGTGTTATCAAACTCTGCAAACAAGACGACGTTCACTGTCTGGGCTAGAGGTTGACCAAACTGAAGTTCCACACGAAGTGGTCCTGATTTTATAGGGTGGAAATGTCCTTCATCGCTACCTTGGTCCGGAGTGAAATCAAAGCCCCACAAGGCATACCCTCCTGCAAAATTCTCGTACGTAATACCGTGGCTACAGTCGCGGCTTAACTGTCCTGTGGCTTCAAACAGGCTCAAGTAAGATCGCAAGTAAGTTTTTGCGTTGGCGTCAAAGTCAGGTTCAAAAGGTCTGGTACACAAGGTCTTGCCATCTCGACTGACATCTAACTTGGTGACGTTAAAGTGCTGAAACTGGAACGGATTTTCATTGTAGACTCCATTGAAGGCTGCATTAGAAACCATACCAATGAATAAACGTTTAGGGAGCTGTCCTTGGAAGATGTGATCTTCGACTATGGATCGGAGTCCAGCGGCTGCAGTAAAGGTTTTCACTTCCACACGTCTAAGAGGATACTTAGCAGTGGTTCTGCTCAAGGATTGACTGATGTCGTTAGCTACTTTGGGTAAGATTTCTACACGTCGTACGTAAAGTTTGGCTTCTTGGATGATGGTTTTCCACTCGTTAGCATTAGCCATCAAATGGAAAGCGGCACTACTGCGATTCAGTCTCAGGCGTACATCAACTCCATTGAGTAAATACTTGTCTTGCAACCACATGTCCAAATGTAAACGATCCATCAATTCTAAACTTCGCCCTCTGATTTTCTTTCGACGGTCGTTAAATCCCACATTGTGGGAGTCTGCTGGAGTTATATCTCTAACAAGATGACCCTGACCATCAGCAACAGCAGCAACCCTGGCCGGTACTGACAGTTCTGTGTCGTTGAACTTTTCCGAGGTGTCAGGTTTCCAGATCACTGAAGCATCCAGATGACTGTTCTTAGCTTCTTTTCCATACGACAAGAGATTTTCCAAGTAAGCACGGTAAGGGTAAGTATCCAAACTGCTGCTGATCAGTTTGTTATTCAAGTACAAATCTACTCCACTGAACAAAGAATGAAAAAAATTATTGACGGGAGCGACTCTGGAATCATCCGCAGGAAAGGTGTTGTCTGCCGTTTTCTTTACTTGAAGTTTCAGGTACAAGTAGGTGTTATTCAGATCGATGTAATCTTCGGTTTGTCCTTTGATTTCAAATTCGATAGGAGCTGAATCCGACAAAGACGATACAGGATGAAATTCTACCCATTGGGATTCTTGCATCGTCATCATGGTGGGACGCATAGAAAACAGTTCTAGTTCGGACTTGGTACATTCGCAAGAATCTCGGTGCATCATTTTCAATGGTTTAATAATCAAACACGTCTAATTCTCTACCAGTTCTTCTTCTTTTTCTATTCTTTCTGGAAGTACTACTACCGTGTGTTCTTTTATGAACTTTGAAAGGATTTCGAGCTTTTCGTCGTCGTCTCTTTCTACCTTGTCCTTGCTGCTGTGAAGTAATGCCAGAGTCTGAAGCGTGAAGCGTATTTATAGGATTTTCTCGGAGACCTAAAAGATCTTTACCAGTAGTCATCAACACATTTTTGCCTGCTCTCAAAAAGGCTTCTTTTGGATTTTGTTTGTCAATGAGGACATTTTGCAAAAATTCTTTTCCTTGTGTCAAAGCAGCATCTTTTAAGGCATGAAATCCTCGAGTGACCATCGGTTTCAAAATAGGAGCTACCGTCCGAAAAGCTGATTTTAACATATCTCCTAAACCATGTCCTCGTTGTCGAGGCACTCCTTGGTACACTGGATACATTTTTTATTTTTTTTTTTTGAGAGGAAAGTTATTAGAGAACGTGTTTTTTTCGAAAATGTAGTTTCACCGTGACTTTTCCTTGGTCAATGAATGGTACATCTTGTCCCAAATCTCCTTTTATACTAATCTGGACAGTGTCAAAATACGATTTACTCACTGAATAATAATGAGGGTGTACAAATTCACGGTGAATGTGAAATGTGTTTCCACCTTCTTCGTACGCACCATCATTAGTATCCACTTTGAAAGGAATGACTCTTAGTAAGGGAGCTGAGGTGTGTCCCACCACGCTGTACTCTACCACATCGGAGTACACATACATTAAATTTAATCCAATGTTCATTTCCACGGGGTCGCGAAAAGCTTCTGCAGATTCGATGTTGGTGCTGACAGGTGATAGATAACTTTTATCTTCGTTATTACCACCCAAAATTTCATACAATCCAGCAGAAAATTCAATAGTCATAAATCTTCTCTCCTGATCGGGGATGCCTTTTTCTTTAGCTTCTTTGTCTGACATCATGTCACCCGATTTTTCATCTTTCAGAGAAAATTCCATGTAGAAACGGCGTGCCACATCATTGTAATTGATGTTTACTATTTTTTTGTTCTCCATTAGGGCTTTACCAAATTGACGGTTAATGGTAGCCTCAATAGTGTCCACCAAATGTCGAGCATTAAAATAATACCCCGTAGGAATTCTCAGGGCATACACTGCATAAGCCCCTTTGGCTCCTACCCCTCCATCCCATTTTTTGAAATGTCCCCGCATGTCATTTTTATTTGTTGGGTCTATTGCCCAGATTTTAGGATCATCTTTTTCCAAGGAATCTTGTAGTTTTTTGTTCCTAACTGTCACGATGATCTGATTTGATCTTTTGTTGATGTTTGTGATTTTCGTAGGATGAATGATTTCTACCAAACCTACTTCCCAATGAGCATCGTGATCCAGTTGGAGGGCTTGAGGTAATTTGGTGGTAAAACAACATAAGCTGTTGTTGGGAAACACATCCATGGAACTGTCACTAGGTAACGTTAAATAAAATTGGTCATTCATAGTTCCAAAGTAGTGGATCTGGTGGTGTCCGAGGTATCACTCAAGTGGTGGACAGAAGAAGAAGGATGTTCAAAAGGTTCCAAAAGAGGACTGGTAGTATTTTGGTGGTGGTAACTGGACGAAGAAGAAGAAGAAGAACGCCTGGCGTTATTGTGGTGACTGTTGTCGGTCGTGGTCGTAAATTTCAAAGAGGGACTAGGTAAAAGATAACCGATGCAACTGCTCAGTAAAATAGTCCACAATTGTTTGTCTCCTTGTTGTAAACTCAAATTAGCAATGGCTGCTCCGATGACACAAAACACTACAATGATTTGGCAGAAAAAGACGATTTGATTTTTAGGCACACGTTCTCCACACCACACCCAAAGCGGTTGTTTTTGTAAATCTTGAAGAGAAGAACTTTCCGAAGGAGGAGGAGGAGTTGTCTGAGTAGCTACTGTGTTGAATGGCATGTTATGAGTTTTTTTTACTACTTCTTTTTCTTTTTATAGTCGACGACTTGAGAAGCTGCAATCCAAGAATCAAAACTAGGAGGATATCCTTTCCAACGAACTTTGACTTCTTCTACTCGTCGTTTACCTACTTTGCGTGTTCTTTGTTCGAGAATGCTTTCGATGTCGTACAAGGTATCTTCTTTTTTAGTCACTCGTTGTAACTCAGGCAAGTAAAATGTTCCTTTGAGTACTTCACCGTGCATGTCTTCCAATTTATAGACGGGAGGATCACGTCCACGGACGGGGGGTAGTGACACGAAACAATTCGGTAGTCCAGTTAGGTAAATAACCTTTGTCAAAAGTACGTTTGGTTTTTCCGATACGAACCCAATCTCCCGTCTTTAATAACTTCAACAAAGGTGTTTTCTTTTTTCTTTTTTTGATCTGGTGGGGTGAACCAAATAATTTATCAAACACAGACACTTCGTTTTCAGGGCTGACCTCTTCGGGGGTACATCCAATACTACGATGGTACGATTGATTGTACGCTTTAACCAAACGAGGTAATACGTCGATGTACTTGAGAGTATGTTGATGTGTAAAATATTTCCACATGCGTTCTTTCAAAGTTCTTTGAAAACGTTCCACGATACTGGCTTTGGTTTCAGGATTTTCGGTCGTAAAAAAATGAATGTGTCTTTGTTTCAATTCTTTTTGAAAAGCTTGGTTTAGAAATTCGGTACCTTTGTCCGTTTGCCATCGTAAAGGTTGATGTCCACTTTGTTTCAAGACCAATTTTAAGGCTCGTACCAATTCGGTACTGCTTTTAGAAGTCAAAGGTACGACCCAAGCAAATTTGGAAAACACATCAATGACACAAAACAAATATTTGTAACCACGATTGTAAGAAGCTAAATGAGAGACGTCCGCTAAATCAGCTTGCCATTGATGATCGATCCCTTCCACTTGAGTAGTACTTCTAGAAAATTTGCGTCGAATGGGTTTGTGTAACGTGTACGTCGATTGTTCTTGTAACCATCGTCGTACTTCGGGTAAACGTACACTTTTCAATTGACTTTTAGCAGCTCGATATAATTTTTGAACTCCTCCGTAACCAGCAGCATGGCCAGGATTGTAATAAATGCTAGCTAACAGTTTCTCCATGATTTTTTTTCCTCAAGAAGAATAAGTTAACCAATTTCCAATACTCTTTTCTTCGTGAGGTATCTTTTTGGATTGTTGTTGTTTACGTGTCCGACGTGCTACTGGGGTAAAAGAGGGAGTTCGAACATCAGGGGTTATCGGTTCTGTTTTGAATTCTTTCTTTACTTCTGACTTCACTTCTTTCTTTTTCTTTTCTGAGGATAAAGGGGTAGACCTTTTCTTTTTTATCCAATCTGGGGTGGCTAACTTTTTTATTTTTTTAAGAGGTGGAGTTAGTAAAAACTCTTCTTCTTCTTCTTCTTCTTCTTCTTCTTCTTGGACGGTCATCCCTGTACCGGCGTCTGTTTTAGTGGTGACTTTAGGTTCGCTTTTCATGAGAGCCTTAAAATCTCTCAGAGTGGGTGGAGCTGTTTCGTCGACTGCTTTTTGACGAAAGAGTTGTAGACGTTGTAAAAGTTGACCGTACCGTTGGGTTTTTTCTGTTTCGGACACATCGTTACGTTCCATCAGGGATTGTATTTCTTGTTGTAACTGAGACATTTCGTTGAGATTAGGATTGACTGGTAAATGAGGTATCCGTTGTTCGTTCCAACGATGAAATTCCATCCATCGTTTGTAAGGTACTAAAGTCAGTTTTCGTCCTTCCATTTCATTCAAAGGTACCAAAAAGGTGTGGTCATTTCAGAGAAGGGTGGTCCTTTTTATCCTTCTTTTTTTTTTTTTATCGCATGACTTTTCCTAAAAGTGGTCCAGCAATTGTTCCTAACAAAGGACCCGCTATTTTTAACAACGGTCCTAACAGCATAGGTAGAAATCCACCTCGTTGTACCAACATTTTTTTCTTTTGTTGAAGAGGTATTTTCTTTTTCACCATTTGACGAAGAACATTCCGATGTTTCCCTAATTTTTGTTTCTGTATCTTAGACAAAGGTACCGTTCCTTTTAACACGTTCAAACAACATTCACACACGGTATCGATGATTTCTTTAGGAGCTGTTTGAATGAGTTGTTTTCGCATGGGAGGTTTGGATTTGGTCAAGACAGACAAGACATCCCAATGTTTGGCCAGACGAGGGGGAAGTCGTCCTTTTTTGGTTTTCTTCTTTTTTTGGTGGTGGTGGTGAACATGTTTGGGAGCCATCTTTTTAAGTCGGTAGAAAACAAAGTTTGAAGTCTTTTAGCAGGGTACCCTTCTATTTTATACTGGAACACGTCTCCACTGATTGTCTGTACGACGTACCAACTTCACGACAGGTCTGACTTGACGTTGAGGTGTTTTCAAGGGACTAAATCGTCTCAATTCTTGTTTGGATAAATCTACTAAACTTTGTAAGATACCAGTTCTTTCTTGGACTTTGGTTTTAGGGGATGGTACTTTGTGGGTGGCTGCTGCCATGGCTAAATCAGCTGAAGTCGACGGTCCCGACGGGGTGACTTTCGAAATTGGTTTCCATTTTTGCATCAAATTAGGAAACACGGATCTTAAGTCTGGTTTGACAGGCATCATGGTAAAAGAGGGTGGTGAAGAAGACAAAGAGGAAGAGGTGGACGCCAAAGGAGATCTTGCCATCATCATGGGGGACTGTGATGATGATGATGATGATGGTAGTAAGGGTGGTGGTGGTGTTTTGCGGGTGTACGTTTGCGTCCTGGCTGCAGTACCTGTTTTACGTCGGGTGGTAGTGGTAGGTGTGGTTTTCTTCTTCTGGGCACGACTTTTCTTTTTCTTAGGGCTGGTTTTCTTCTTCTTCTTTGGACTTTTTTTCTTCTTCTTTTTAGGTGATTTGGGTTTTTTGGCTTTGGCATCATTAGGATCCCATTTCAAAAGGGAACGAATGATGACTCCTCCTAAAGAACCACTTCCACCAGGAGTTAAAATGATTTGTTTTTTAGTCCGTGAATCGATTCTAGGATCAGCCAGTTGTGACAATGCCGATTTATGTCTTTGAAAAAAACGTTGAGTTTGATGAGGGATGTGAATGATGCCTTGTAGTAATTGACGTGCCGTCAAAGTAAACCATCGTAACACTTCTTTCAGACTCGCTTCTAACAAATGAGCACGAACTTGTGCATTTTTTTCACGACTAATGCCATACAAGGCACGAATCAATTTTGCCGAAGGATGCGATTGAAAGGAAGTCATCTCAAAAAGAGTGTGTGACAGAAATGACGTTGTAGGTTGTTTTTATAGTTTTTTTAAAAATGGGCTGAAGGGGACGTGTAAATGACAGGACCACCTTCTTGACCCCAAGAGTGAAAGATACTGGCACGAAATCTCAAATAGTCAGGAGTGGTAGGTTTTAAGTCAATGAGTAAATACTCGTGAGGGGTTTGAGTGGCATCGTCGTACGCATAATTGAGCCAAGGAGCTCCTAACTGTTTGGCTAACACTTGTACTTGAGATTTGTCTCTGGGGCTTTTAAACAAGACCACGTAATGAGCATTCAAACTAATAGTTCGATGAGCTTTACTCTGTTGAAATAAATTTTGAGTAATGTAGACAATACTAGCATTACGATGGTGACCTTTTCGTGTAAACCAAAGTTTAATTTCTTCTTCGTCTTCTCCTAACATGTCATCAAAAATAACTAAATGAGTTTGACTCACGTCAGACACGATTCCATCGTCTTCGTGAGGGATGCCTTCTACAAACGAAATGGTTTCTCCTTGACTTTCTTTCAATAACGTGTAAGACGGTTGCCACTCTTTGTAACACCACACGATACGTTGAGGTGGACGATCAAACAAATCAGCTTTGTGTTCGATCAATCGTTTGACAAATTCGGTTTTCCCTGAACCACTCGGTCCAGCAATCAACATGTTAAATGGATGGCGCAGATACAAAGCATTCCAACTTTGACGATCTAACTTTTCGTCAATCACTTTTCACCACAGAAGAGGAGGAAGAGGCAGACGAGGTAGAAGAAGAAGATGATGTAGCCATGATTGAGGTAAGAAGATTTTTGAGAAGAAGACAAAAAAACCCAAGGCATTTTATACGTTTTCATACACGTTTATTTTTTTTTGTAAAAACAAACCAACCCACAAAACAATAACATATTTTACAAATTTGCATGAAGAAGTGAATTTGTGAGAAAATATACAATTAAACCGAACACGTACACAATTAAGACTATCACTAAAACAGCTAAAGTTCTCTCTAAACAAGAAAAGGAACAACAATTGTTTTGTGTCCAAGTCATGAAAGACACCACTGTTTGTGGTAACATTCTTCTTCTACTCGTCTTTTTTGAATTCACTGACGGTAGTGGTGGTAAAGAAGGGTGGTGTTCCTCCTCAAGAGGTATTGGAACCACAGCAGTAGTGGTAGTGGTGTCAGGTACTTCTTCTTCTTCTTTTAGAGTTTCCCATGGAGGTTCCCATTTTTTTTTTTTTCACTTTTAGAATGTTATCAATAAGTGGTTGCCAAATCTTGGCTGAACTGGGCCACTTCTTGTAACCAATATTGGAAACCAAGGTTTCTCCAGGGTCGTACATCTTTCCAATGGAAAAGTTGTTGGTGTAACTCACTAGCAGTACACACTTCTTGAAATGTTTTATGCACAGATAAAGTGTGACGAATGTCTTCTTCACATGGAAGTACGTCACTAATTTTCATCACCACTCTCAACGCTATACGTACAATGTTTCTTTCGTGGACTGAAAAAATCAAGTTTTTATAGTCTTCATCTTCTACTAAGTCCGAAGAAGAACACACGGTCATATTGTTTTTTGGTACTCAACAATTGAGTCCAAAACAACCACGGATCCTTCAAAAGAATCCAAGGCAAACACTTGTCCTCAAAAAAAGTCCACAACGAATGTCCTGGAAAAACGAAATCCAAGATAAGTAGTCACTAAGACACACACCACATAACGTCCAAAATTCAATGGACACAGTTCTTGTATCACTTCTTTATATTCCTCTAAGGTCTGAATTTTATCTATGATTTCCTTCCACGGAATCCGTTTCACAACTGGTGTGTAGAGTTCAGGCATACCCACCTCTTTGATAGTCAGGCAGTAACTGTGTCACAGAATCCGTTTCACGAGTAGTAAAGTGATTTGAGACGTGCCGCCTCCTCTTTATAGGGATCGATGGCTAAGGTTGGTATCTTGGGTGGCATGTTTTTATAGCCAGGCTCCCAAGGTTGGTACCTTTTGAGACAGTCTCCTTCAGGATAGAAGTTGTGATAGACGTTTCCCATGACCATTCTTCTATGCCCTTGAAAGAGGGTATAGCGTAAAAAATCGAGAAATGACTTTGAGTTTACGTTTCACTTGTAATTTCAGAAACTCACGGTAAATCTGTTCGCGCACATTCAAAGGCATGACACTAATGTACTTGGGTAAAGTTTCCGATTTGGAAATAAATACTTCTCTTTTGTATTCTTCACGATACTGGTGATAGTCGTTGTTCAGAATCAATTTTCTGATGCGACGAAAAGTAGCCATAGCCTTGAAATCGAGGAATCACTTGAAGTTTACGTTTCACTTGAATTTGAACCAACTCATTGTAAATCCGTTTTTGCAACTTTGAAGACAAGTCACGAATGCGATCTTGTAGAGTAGGTTTCTTGGTGACAAAATACTCACACACTAACCAAACGGACTCGGTAGGGTAAAGGATATCTATAGGATCCAACACCAGTTTCAGTGATTATCTATCTAATTTCAAAACACAAAAAGGTGATTTGTCTTCAGGAGACAGTTCTTCTAACAGTTTTTGGTATTCGTCTATGTTAGTCACATTTTTTTTCCTTCACATCCTCCCATGGAATTCTATATTCCACTGCTACATTGTAGGTATCCCCCACCAATGTCTTAAATTGGTGATGTAGATTTTCATCAATGTCTGACCATTTGAATATCTTCTTAGCAATCACATGTCTTTTGTATTCAAAATACCATTGGTTACAACAAGTCTGTCGTAAAGGATGTAACTCTTTTTTACGTTTCATTGAAATGTGAACAAATTCTTGGTAAATCCGTTCTCGTAGCTCCAAAGGTAATCCACGAATACGATCTTCTAAAGTAGGAGGAATATACTGAAAAATACGATCTTGTAACTCTAAAGGTAAACCACAAATAAGTTCATCTAAAGAAGAAGTATTCTTCTCCTCCATTGTATTACTTCTTGGTATCTGGTTCATCGTATCCGTATTCTTCTCGAGCCACTAAAGGTAAGAACTGACAATGCGGAGACCATCGAGCATGTTCGATGTCAGCTAAGTCGTAAGGCTCCCAATAGCAAAGTCTCACACCGCAACTGAAACACTTTACTTGATCTCCAACTCCCACGTAAAAAAAATCCAGATCTGGCTAAAGCTTCGGGTTTAGGGCCATTTAAATATTTTGGCCACTTGTCTTGGAACGACTCGAGACGATTTTCATACTTGGAATAGCCAGACACAGCCAAGGGTATCATCAATCCATTAGGTCTGCAGGGAGTACCGTTTTGTGTACGATTAGTAAAACATAAAGGGCGTCCTGCATCTTTTGAGTTGGATCGACGGTGAGTGACTGAATCCACGATGTCACAACGTACGGCATCGGTCTCGTCATGGCATGGTTCAGCATCACACTCAAATTCCTCAAAACTGGAAAAAATACTCATCTATTTTTTTTTTTCTTCTTGCTCGGTTCACGTGAAAAGTCAGAATGAAGGTTAGGCTTGGAAGGGGTTCCTTTTTTATACCTGTCGACTGTACCATCCGAAAAGTATTGTAAGGTAATCGGTGGAAACGCCAAAGAAAGGTAAGCACAGTTTGGTGACCATCTGGTATGTTCCACAATAGCTGAATCTTTAGGACTCATACGAATGCTTGCACCACAACTGAAACATATCACTAAACTTCCCTGTCCAAAGTAAACAAAACCTGCTCTGGCTAAAGAGATGGCGTGTGGGTAATCGATCCCCTTTAGGGCCAATTTTTGAACGTCTTCAATCGACTGTCACACTCAGCATAGTCAGGCAAAACCCATGTTGTTGTTGTGAAGACATCTTTTCTGTTTTTTCAAGAGGAGGGGCTTCCTTTTTTTATACTTCTCGAAATCGGCGTGTCCGTAAGGTAAAGTAGTGTGATCTGGAAGTCTCACTCTTTTTTGGTACACGATACGATACACTCTTTTTGAACAGGTCGAGTCACGATTTTATGATTTTGGTAGGCGAACAATCTTGTGAGTTCTAACGTAGCGAACTTGAAAATCTTTCACTTGTCCAGACAACAGAGCATTTTTTAAAACCTCAAAGTTCACGTACTTGGTATAGTTCGATAGATCAGAGTCAATCTTTGACTTTACAAGGAGGTGTGAAGTTGACCTTGAGGGTCTCGGTATCGGTACCCATAATTTTTAGGGCCACACCGCTAGCAAAACTCAGGATGGTATCTTGAGGGTGCTATCTGTCCAGGCTCCTAAACGATCTCCTTGAATGGTAGGGTGGGGCAACCGGGGGCGATGAATGTAAATGCAACTGTCAGTATCGAAATACAGAACACGATCTCAAGACTTCTAATGCTTCGTCATACAATTTCAAACGAGCATGAGCAGTCACGTAGGCGGCAATGACTACGTTTACTAAACTTGTCAGTTTCACAAACTTGGGTTCATCTTCAAAATTAACAAAGAATCAAATCCTCACGGACGATTTCAACGTGCTTGACTAGAATACTTTTGTCGTCACCAGTTTAAAGTAACGATAAGGATCGTCCACGTATTCCGTTTTGGGTAAGATTGTACGTTGAGCCATTTTTCCCCCACAAACAATTCAAATCACCTTTAGCAAACGATCTTTTTTCCATCATTTTTTTCTACCTCTTCTAAAAGTGATGCCTTCGATGTCACGGTATATCTTCTTTGAATCGAACTTGGTCTTCGGGAGTTTGACACCACGAAGGATAACCACTAGCTTCTTGTTTCAGTTACAGAAATTGGTTCACGTACCCCGAAAAAATGCCTGGATGATGAGTGGCGTCGTCCTTTTGGTATTGGGCTGTCGTTGGAAAGTGCCAAATTTTCATACACGTTCAATAAACCGCGTATCCACGATCCAATGCCCGAAACAATTCGGCACCTGACCCACGGTCCTATCATCGACCGTTCTTCCTCTGTGTGGTGACAGGAATGATCTTGGTTACACATTTCGGCACACGTCCGACATAAAGGAAACATCAATTATCCTTGACAAATGGCAAGGTAAGATGGGATGAAACAAGTTTGTGGGAGGTAAAACTTTACATTGATCAATCCTTCGTATTGACGAATCTGTTCCACGTCGATGTGCTCTGTTAAAATTTCAGGGTGTCCGGTAGGAAAACGGCATATTTACACACCCAAGGATACAAAGAAACAACAGCCTCAATGTATTTGATTTTCTTCTCCTTGGGATTCGTTCACGTCGTAGCATAATAATCGAGTCGCATTGGTATCGTCCTCCAAATAAACTGTGACGTGGATCTAAAGGTTCGATGTCGGCTGCCGTCGTAACTTTGAGTGATGGTTTTAAATTCAGAGCGTATCGATTTTCAAACGTCGATCGTACTCGTGTTCCCACATTCTACCAACGTCGTAACCTTGACTATCTAACTGAAGTCGTCGTTGAAAAGTCTGTTTCATATACTGATCCATGGTAGAATCATGGAATGAAGGACTTTCATGTTTTCGGACAGGATAACAAATAGGGCATCCCGTGAAGTATACATCCCTGAAACTCATACACAATGTGCGGGTTTTCTAAATTCCAACCATCCACAGAATAACCTCCAATCTTTTTTTCTCCTCCACCGTTTCTAGGCATGTTGTATCCATTTGTCTTCTTTTTGACATAAGTAATGAAGCCAACGTAAAGCTTTGACCGAATATTGACGACTAGCAAAAATTCCCGTGTTGGAGTCAATGATGGCGAGTTGGTTTTCGGGCATGAAATGTTGTCTGTAGACTAAGGAACAGGCTGCCTCTTTCAACAGGATCGACCTCTGCACTATCGAGAAAATAACTCTCTAAATTTTCCACAACAACGTCTTAAAATATCTACATCCGATCGACAATATTTGAGCATTCTCTTCTTGAAAGTCAAAGGGATCGTTCTGGTGAACACGGTACCCAAGCGTGAAAAGCTTCTCGCTGTTCGGGTCGCATTCCATCGGGGTCGTAATCAGTGAGTGGGTCAGGTAAAATGAGGTAGGACGGCCTGTTGATTAGCTTCCGTGTTTAAGAAGTGAGGGAAAGTAACCTTTGGCCATTTCTGGTCCATACCAAACGTTTTTGGCATGCGACTCAAAGGCATGGTCAAATAACTCATCAGATCTTTGAATTGAACTTGTCCTACTTTCATGTAGATGAGCTTTTTTCCATTCATGTTGACTTCAGGGACGTTCGGTTCCATGGTTCAAATAATAATTAAGTAAAAAACTGTCCAGCGTATATCCCGAAAAATTGTGAGCTATGACGGGTCGCATACCGATGACAATCTCCGTAAACGATGAATGTCCTTCTTCGCTCCAACTGTCGTGGGTGGTAGGGTCTACAAACCCATTCAGCAAACTCCGACAAAGTATTCACTCCACGAAAGATTTTTTCACGTCTCCTGGAATCCTACTACAATGAGGACAGTGAAAATGAATCGATTCTTGAATACACTGATCACAAGCCCTATGGGCTACACAAAAAATTAGGAATGTGAGTACCTGTTTCTTGCATACATTCAAAATCAAAAAAGATGAAATCTACTTGTTTCTTGTTTTTCTTTATTTATTTCTTCTCTATCTTGTCATGCTTTTGAATAAAACATCGATGATCAAAATCGACGATCTGATGACAAATAGACACATTTTTTCTTGCCAGCACAAACGGGTCTCTTGGAGTTGTTGGAACGAATCAGCTGTCCACACGTAGAACACGATTGTAATAACTCACAAGCACATTTTTGTTGTTGTCCTTGGGTCTTGCGATGCTGTTGATAGCAAGAAGGACTGACAAAACGGCGGCGACAGGTTTTACAATACATGTGATGTTGTTGTGGTTCAGGAAGGCATGGTGGGTCAGATAAACAACCTCGACATCTTGCTCCACAAACCAATGTGTTGCTCCCGACTATTACACCCTTTGTTACATTTCTCACAGAAGTAAGAGCATCCCAAAAATCCAGTACTACTGGTAATGGTATCAAAATGTTCTTGATGGTGATATAGATGAATGTATTTTCCTTCAGGAAAATCAGGGCCTCGAAACAATAAGCACCGCGCACTTCTTGAGGGTGAACTTTTAACATTGTATTAATAATGAGGGGAGGCAGCCAAAACATCTAGAATTTTGCTGTAATTTGAGAAATACCACAATACAGTCTCTTTAGGGATCCACTGCTTGTTGTAACAATAGAGTTTCTGCTATCGATTTTCGTGTGTTTGTGGTCTGTTAGATTTTCTTAATGTTCAACCAGGCTTTTTTTCCATTCTTTAAAAAAACTACACTAGCGTTTTGGTTAGCATACTTACGACCAACCACCACAATAGCTCGAGCTAAGCACATTGAATCTCTCAGTATTGTTGATGTTCGGACGAAACTAAGAAGTTTGGCTGAGTACGAAGATCGGCTACCAATAAACGGTGTTTTCTAGCATTCGTCCACGTTTATCCTCCGCAGCTGGAGATAATCATGGGTCATGGGTACAAAACGGTGGCCCGTTGCTCCCATCGTTGAAAGGATAAATTTGTCAATTGGATAGTGTTGTTACTGTGTTCTAATTTTAGACATACCTTTATCAGGTCGTTAATTCTGCCGGAGTGCTAAATTCAATCCAAACGGACTCTTCAATTGGTCATGATGAATGGCTAGTCTCAAGCGATCGTCTTCTTTGGCTCCACGATTGCCGTTCTTCAAGTCTTCTGTAAAACACAGATTCCCACAAATTGGTAATGAACCACGCAGCGCGCTTTGCTTTCTCCTGGAGGGTTACTTGAGACTTAAGTATAGTCTTTTGAAGTGTAACTGTGTGAGTATCTAACGCAGTGGGCCTCAAATTTTCGAGAACGTGATTATTTTGTGTCTCTCACATCCGAATCCGTGATAGTAATTTTCAGGAGCGCCACGGTAGCGGTAGCGCTAGTAGTAGAGACTTGCTTGGTCAGGGATGCTGGTGTTGGCAGTAACTTATGGGTTGTTGGTTTTGGTGGTTTGGAAGTTTTTGGGTTTGCATTGTGGTTGGTTGTTTTTCACCCTTCATTTCGTCTTCACAGTCGACTAGCATGGATTTGAAGCCCCAGTAATTAATCCTCTAAGGTGCGTGTATTTAGGAGGCACGGAATACCTACGATCGCCTGTGGCCCTCCGTGGTTTGTTTCTTGTTCTGGGTTCTGATTTATCCATGGTTTTGGGGCGTGATCTTTTTTCATGCTCTGAACTCTGATTGGAAATCTGCGACATTGAGTTTTTTTCTTCCCCCACCCAGGTACCTTGATATATAGAGACAGAAGAGTTTATATAATAGAGAGAGCTTCCCTTACCCTTCAGAATCAGTCTTCTCTTTATGGTTGATTGAACTTTCAAAGCTGTCAAGATTGGTCAGAGTCAAAAAGACAGATTGCCGTTTATTTGGGGAGAGATTTTAACAAGAGCAAGTAGATTCGAAATGGTATACTACGTACAGTTAAGCGTAAAGACTACTCCTCCTCCTACTGGACACTAGAGATATATAAAATTGACGATGACCTTTGTTACATCTGTCAAGAGAAAGCGGCGGAGCATTGGGCTCCCAGAATTGTTCCCACAGCGGTACACATAAAGGGAAAAGAGAATACTCACAGCGAACATTGTAAAGGACCAGGACATTGGTCTTCGGACATGGCCCACGATAGAAAAAGAAGAAGAACAAGAAAACCAAGAAGAAGAGGAAGAAAGGGAGGAGACGTTGCACTACTAAATTAACAAAACCTAGAACAAGCAGAGAGAAAGACAGAAAACATATCATCAAGAACAAAGCGTCAAGAAGAGAGTCAGAAGAATGGAAGACGAAAGTGAGAATGAAGTATGAAGAAAAGGAAAACAGTCTCTCCTATGAAGACGTAAACACAAGAAGAGACAGTGAGAAGGAAGACTCCAGTGTTTCAATTCAAAACCACAAACAAGCATTACAGAAAGTGCACCTGTTGTTTTTTTCTTTGGTGTGATTTTTTTTGGTGTTATATATGTTATACCGTTGCTGAAACATATTATTTTTGTTTGTCAAAAAAAAATTGGATGAATA
>JAQPZY010001353.1:0-35000 GCA_029931535.1 Margaritifera margaritifera
TTATATATATATACATGCCCCGTTATGAAGTATCTGGGGGTAACCTAATTATCTAATCTCCGGAATTAGTTTTATATATTAACCAATAACTTGTGATTAAAGCAACCTTTTAAACTGCAATTTGCAGTTTAAAAGGTTTGGCATTATCACAAGTGATTGGTTAATATTATTTTTAAACTAATTCCGGAGGATTAATATAGTTAGGTTACCCCCAGATACTTCATAACGGGGCAAATGTAGTTTACTATATATATGATATATATATATATATATATATATAGTATATATATGATAATCGTTAAATGTCAGGCGGGGAATCACTTTAAAGATGCACCACTTAACTACCAAGTAAACTTGCTTATCTCAATCAAGGGACATTGGCCTACGGTTTTAACCGAACAGGTTGATGGACACTTATCAATCCCAAGCTAGTCTTGACCAGGAAACAGCTTGACAAAAAAGTTACAAAAAACACAGAAATTTAGTAAAAAGTTCAATCTCTAAAGCTAAAAAAGGATTATTTCTCACGACTAATTCAGAAGAAACGTGGCCTGCAGAAAAATATGGAAATATTTTTCGTTACCTTAATTCAAGTTCAACAGTTCATATTTCCCGTCAGAATTAAAAACCGGTAGTCTACTAGTCCAAAGTCATTAGATTAAAAACCGGTAGTCATACTAGTCCAAAGCATTAGATTAAAAACCGGTAGTCATACTAGTCCAAAGCCATTAGATTAAAAAACCGGTAGTCATACTAGTCCAAAGCCATTAGATTAAAAACCGGTAGTCATACTAGTCCCAAAGCCATTAGATTAAAAACCGGAAGTCATACTAGTCCAAAGCCATTAGATTAAAAACCGGTAGTCATACTAGTCCAAAGCCATTAGATTTAAAAACCGGTAGTCATACTAGTCCAAAGCCATTAGATTAAAAACTGGTAGTCATACTAGTCCAAAGCCATTAGATATTACAAACTATCTAAATACCTTCTTTTCGTTTTTTAACATCATTAACTTAAATATTGGATTAGCATTCTTCCACAATCACAAGGTCTATTCACTCCGTATAGATTTTGTTGAGTTCGAAACTCCCATCTCATATATCATTCCCAGATTCCTTACATATGCGTTCAAGCAGTGCCGGAATTAAGCTAGTGCGGCGCGCCCTTGTAGCATCAGTGACGGATTAAGCTAGTGCGGGGCCTCCTAAATTTAAAAAAAAAAAAAAATAAATATTAACACTTGAAAGTGCGGGGCTTGGTAGCATATGCTAATTTTGCTACTAAGATAATCCGGGCACTACGTTCAATATGTCATAGATTTTTGCAGAGAAACTTGATGGCAACAAGCAACAGAACTAGATGAAATCTCACGAAAATACTCAAACTGGTCAGCTCTAAGTTGCTGCTCCTTTATTTACTTAGCTTGATGAAATATAAAGTATTGATACGGGAATCTTTCCAGCTAATCTGAATTAGCCAAAGTGTTCCCAGTCTTTAAACAAGGTGATAGATTTTCAGCAATACAATTATAGATCTATATAAATTTAAACAACCTTATCTAAAATATGCGAAAAACACATCGCCCGTTAAAGAAATATAATCTTCTGCATAACTGACAATCAGTTTTCAGAGAAAAGCATTCATGCAAACTGCCCACACAAAATCGTTTTGATTCATGACTAGCAGCTATAGACAACGGAAAAATAATCTGAGCAATTTCATTAAGATTTTTAAAAAGCGTTTGCTATAGTAGATCACGAAATATTGATTTTAAAAACCCTCAAGGCATACAACATTTCTGACAATTCGTTTGTTGGTTTGAGTCTTACCTAACAGGAGGCAATAGTGTGTTTCTGTGGCCAATGCTACATCTTCCATTACAATACGTCAAAAGTGGAGTGTATCAATGCCCTCATACTGGCCCTTGTGCTCTTTGATCTTTCTCCTTTTCATTAATGATTTACCATTTCATATGAATGCCACTGAACTGATCTTTTTTTGCGGATGATACAACCTTACATACCATGAGTGATAACATCCCTCCTTGAACATAATTTACAATGTCAATGCTGCTATACTCTGTTGCGAACCATGAAACACACAAAAACAAACTAGTTGTATGACAATTGGATCAAGGCAAGAATAAAGAAATCAGAGCATATCGATACATATTTTCTGGGAACTAAATTAAAAAACTTAGAAAATACAAACACTTTTAGGTGTGATTATTGACAGGGCATCTAGGAAAATCAGATAACCCGCGTGTGATCTGCAGTATCCTCCAGAATAGCCTTACTGAACAGACTGTCTTTTGCATGTGCCAAAATCTATGCTATAAATGTTTTATAACGGATTTATATATTGTCTTGCTTGATTATGGTTGCACATATGGAGGAACTGCAATGTTACTAATCTTAATAAGATACTAGTAATTAAACTCCAAAAACGAGCCGCTAGAATTATT
The DNA here is from genome assembly GCA_029931535.1 of Margaritifera margaritifera. Classification (NCBI taxonomy): domain Eukaryota; kingdom Metazoa; phylum Mollusca; class Bivalvia; order Unionida; family Margaritiferidae; genus Margaritifera; species Margaritifera margaritifera. The sequence continues at coordinate 2,465 of JAQPZY010001353.1, forward strand.
ACATGAAAAAACTTAAACATCCTCACATTTATTTGTTAATTTACAGTGACTACCTTTTAATTATAGAGTAAGTATTTTATAAGCTATTTTGACATATAACTCTTTTCCTAAGATGGCTCCACAATACTATCAATAGATCTCTTAAGTCCATCTTCCAATATCCATTCACACAATCTGAGGTCTATTCGTGTTCTAATCTTCATTTGCTTAAAATTCACTTTTGTACAAAACATCTTTTACATATTCCGCAAGCAACGTTGTGGAATATCAGTAGTAGGAGGGGGGTATTGAGCTACAAATTTTTTTTGGGGGCACTTGAGCTACGTTACGGAGAGTTGTAACATGGCGGGGGCACTTGAGCTACGTCCGGGAGTTTAACATGGCGGGGGCAACTTGAGCTACGTACGGGAGTTTAACATGGCGGGGGCACTTGAGCTACGTACGAGAGTTTAACATGGCGGGGGCACTTGAGCTACGTACGGGAGTTTAACATGGTGGGGGGCACTTGAGCAACGTACGGGAGTTTAACATGGTGGGGGTCTCTATAGGGACAACGGGAGGGAGGGAGGGAATAGAATTAATCTTTCTTGAAAAAGGTGTGGTCCTTAGAAGGACCGTCGGTTTTTTTTGTTTTGTTAAAGTTCATTTAGAGGAGGTGTGGGCACCTCCCTGGCTTTGCCCTACATGCAGGGCAGCTCCCCCCTCCATGTAGCCTGCACTCATACATCTGTTTCCCTTTTTTAAAACAAAGGGAGGATGGTCCGCTTTGGGATCCCAATTTTCTTTATTGGAATCCTCCATCATCAGTGCGGGTTTGATGGGAATTTTCCTTTCCCTCTCCTCCTTCTCCCTCTCCTCCTTCTCCTTCTTCTCTAGATCTTGGAGGAGGTGCCACGCTACCTCTAAATGAACTCTAACTTGTCTTATGATTTCAACGTTTGTTCATTCTCTTGAAAAAAACTAGATAGCTTAACCGGTGAAGACGTTGTTTTAATATACTAGAAGCGCGGACGTGATGGAAAACATCCCTTGCACCTAAAAAAACTAAAAAACATCATCCCACTACCCCCGCGTCTGACGTCATTCTTTTCTAGGTCATTCTTGGCTACGCGGAGTTTGCAGTAGCTCCAGTAGGTCGGCCACGTTTAGCGATAGGTCTTACCGCTTACGGACAGGCAGGTCTCTTTTGGGTGAAAGAGAAAGCAAATTCCTCGCAGGTCAATCTTGCATTGGACTTCGCCGTCAAATAGTTTGCTGGACTGCTGCTGCTGCATAAGTTGTTGCTATTGCTGCTGTTGCTGCTGCTGTTGTCTTTGTTGCTGCTGCTGTAGGCGTTGTGCTGCTTCCCATTCTGTTCTTTCTCTAAGTATTTCTTCTCTCAGGACCTCTTCTACTAGATCATGAGCCATTTGAATGAACGTCATCGTCTTTCTCTCTGGGTTGGTCTCCATCAAATGATTCTTCACCCCCCATTATGTTTACCATAGCTTCATTCAGCTTTGTAATCTTGGTGGCAGCCATCTTCTTCTTTTTCTTCTTGGAACTGTTGAGATCTTGACGAGTCAACGAGAATGACTACACTGACCAGTGAACCGCCTTATATGCTTAACGCGCGGACGCGATGGAAAACATGGTAAGGTTTTTTTCAGATCGACAGGGAGATCATAGATAGAGGAAAAATGGTTTAACTTTTTTTAGAAAGATAGAAAGAGAGAGAAAGAACATATTCATTATTTTCAAATTCAATAAAATAAACCACACAACACCATTTTTTTCAACAATCAACAACATTTTTTATTCAACAATAACTATTCTAACATTTAAAAAAAAAACTAACCATTCAACCATAAATTTTCAAACAGGAACATATTTACAAGGTTGACAACGTTGGGAAGGTAAAGTAAATGTTAAACTTTCTACATCTACATCATCATTTTGATGTACACTACGATTGTGAGCTAATGACAAGAGATAACCATAACGTTGACAAAGCCATTGTTGTACTTTAGCATCATTTCGAACATAGTCACTATCAAAATAAGTCAGTAAATGTTCTAAGGAATATCCAAGACTGCGTTGATGAAGATAATGAACACAATATTGTCCACACACCATAGAATCTGATCCTTGTAGTCTCACATTATTGAATCGAGTCGAGACGGCATTTCTTCTCATAAACTCGATGATGTCTTTTTCCAAAGGAGGTAATCCATAAGAATCAAAATATTCCACACCACCACCATTGTGATCGTTGGGAAAGTACACGGCAATCCAATGGGTTCCTGGTAGATCACTATCGTCAGTATTGATGACATAAGCATGAACGTTTTTTTGGTTTACGATGAGGTAGTTCATCTTTAGTACATACCACAGGATTCCAAGAAGAAGTATAGGAACTGCGATTCAATAAGTAATGAAGTTCCCTGGTATCCATTTTTTTTTTTGTCTTCAACAATGTAAATATTGAGTCACCAATGCACACCTGACTTTAAACTTGAATGAATCTGTCTTGTAATTCCACGAATATTCACGTTTGATAGGTTCTGCACTCTGATGAATGAGTCCTTCGATCCGTTTGATCTCCAGAGAAGTAAGTGGAGGAAAAGAAGAATTCACCAAGACTTTATACCACTGTTTCAACACGTGTTCTTCTGAGAGTTGTTTCCAGGCCGTTTCCAAATATTCATCCAATTTTTCTTCACCTGTCAACATCATACATTTGTCGTGTTGTATCTGACTGGGATGATCGTTTTGACATCCATAACATTGTTCTTTAATCAGACTGTTAATGATTGGACTCAATTCCTGAGCATAACAGGTCACTAACTGTTGTTCGTATTCTGGCCATCGAGAAACCATAAATCCAGTAAACACAGGAACTGAATGGTTTTCTTCTTCTTCTATTCGAGGTACTGAATGAATGACTTCGTCATTATCATCATCATCATCCTTTGTGGTAATTGGTAACTGTTGAATCACTTCACAAAATCCCTCATCTATCTCCATAGGTTCTACGTTCTGCATCTTTGTTTTTTTTCTTCTAATAGTCTACAATGACTTCTCTCAAACTGTTGATTTCTAGAGTGTTATCAAATTCTGCATACAAGACGACGTTCACTGTCTGGGCTAGAGCTTGACCAAACTGAAGTTCCACACGAAGGGGGCCTGATTTTATAGGGTGGAAATGTCCTTCATCGCTGCCTTGGTCCGGAGTGAAATCAAAACCCCACAAGGCATACCCTCCTGCATAATCGTCGTAAGAAATGCCCGTGGCTGGTGTCGCGACCTAACTGACCTGTGGCTTCAAACAGGCTCAAGTAAGATCGTAAGTAATTTCTCTGGCCACCAAAGTCAGGTTCAAAAGGTCTGGTACACAAGGTCTTGCCATCTCGACTGACATCTATCTTGGTGACATTAAAGTGTTCAAACTGGAATGGATTCTGATTGTTGACTCCACTGAAGGCTGAATTTTTGACCATGCCAATGATCAAGCGTTTAGGGAGCTGTCCTTGGAAGATGTGATCTTCGACTATGGATCGGAGTCCAGAGGCTGCAGTAAAGGTTTTCACTTCCACGCGTCTAAGAGGATACTTAGCAGTGGTTCTGCTCAAGGTTTGACTGATGTCGTTAGCTACTTTTGGTAAGATTTCTACACATCGCACGTAAAGTTTGGCTTGTTGGATGATGGTTTTCCACTCGTTGTTTTCACTTACCAAATATAAAGCACCACTACTGCGATTTAGTCTCAGGCGTACATCTACTCCGTTCAACAAATACTTGTCTTGCAACCACATGTCCCAATGCAAACGATCCATCAGTTCTAAACTTTGCCTGATTTTCTTTCGACGGTCGTTAAATCCGACATTTTTTGGGTCTGCTACTACTGCTGCTACGTAATTTGGCTGACCTTGCACACCTACCGCCGCTACCGCTGCTACAGGTAATTCTGTATTGTCAAACTTTGTCGCAGTGTCAAGTTTCCAGACCACAGAAGCATCCAGATGAGTGTTCTTGGCATCTTTTCCGTACGACAAGAGATTTTCCAAATAAGCACGGTAAGGGTAAGTATCCAAACAGCTGCTGATCAGTTTGTTATTCAAGTACAAATCTACTCCACTGAACAAAGAATGAAAGAAATTATTGACGGGAGCTACTCTGGAATTTTCCACAGGAAGGCTGTTGTCATTTTTTTGTACTACCAGTTTCAGGAACAAGTAACTGTTATTCAGATCGATGTAATCTTCGGTTTGTCCTTTGATTTCAAATTCTATAGGAGCTGATTCCGTCAAAGACGATACAGGATGAAATTCCACCCATTGGGATTCTTGCGTCGTCATCATGGTGGGAGGCATAGAAAACAGATCTAGTTCTGACTTGGTACATTCGCAAGAATCTCGGTGCATCATTTTCACAGTTTAATAATCAAATACGTCTAATTCTCTACCAGTTCTTCTTCTTTTCCTATTCTTTCTGGAAGTACTACCGTGTGTTCTTTTATGAACTTTGAAAGGATTTCGAGGTCGTCGTCGTCTCTTTCTACCTTGTCCTTGCTGCTGTGAAGTAATGCCAGAGCCTGAAGCGTGAAGCGTATTTACAGGATTTTCTCGGAGACCTAAAAGATCTTTACCAGTGGTCATCAACACATTTTTGCCTGCTCTCATAAAAGCTTCTTTCGGATTTTGTTTGTCGATGAGGACATTTTGCAAAAATTCTTTTCCTTGTGTCAAAGCGGCATCTTTTAAGGCATGAAATCCTCGAGTCACCATCGGTTTCAAAATAGGAGCTACCGTCCGAAAGGCTGATTTTAACATATCTCCTAAACCATGTCCTCGTTGTCGAGCCACTCCTTGGTACACTGGATACATTTTTTTATTTGGGTTACAATTCGTTAGAGAACTTGTTTTTTTCGAAAATGTAGTTTCACCGTGACTTTTCCTTGGTCAATGAATGGCACACTTTGTCCCAAATCTCCTTTTATACTAATGTGGACACTGTCAAAATACGATTTACTAACTGGAAGATAATGAGGATGTACAAATTCACGGTGAACGTGAAAGGTGTTGCCACCAGCACCACTACTACTAGTGGTACTACTTTCACCATCTTCGCTCACAGAAACAGTAGAATTACCACCACCAATATCCAATTTGAAAGGAAGGACTCTCAGTAACGGAGCGGATGTGTGTCCCACCACGTTGTACTCCACCACATCGGAGTACACAAACATTAAATTCAGTCCACCATTCAATTCGATAGGGCGTTTAAATTTATGTCCAAATTCTACGTTGGTTCCAAACTCTATATCGTCTTCAGCGGTAAGCGAGCTATTTCCACCCAAAATACCAAACAATCCAGATGAAAATTCAATGCTCAAGTATCTTCTCTCTTCCAAAGGTAAACCTTTATCTTTCTCAGTAATGAGTTGCCCTCTCTCTTTGAAAAATTGGACGATTAAACGGCGTGACAAAGCATGGTAAGCAATTCGTACAAATTTATTGGTGGCTGATATGGCTTTGCCAAATTGGATTGCAAACTGGGTTCTAATGGTGTCCACCAAATGTTCAGGACTAAAATAATACCCTGTAGGAATTCTCAGGGTAATCTGGGAATGGACAGTAGGTTGAGTAGATTTAGGATCTGGTACTAACTTTTTGAATGAGCCCTTCATGTCTGGATTTTAAGGGTCTTCTTTCCAGATTTCAGGATCATTATTCACCAACTCATCATGTATATTTTTGTTCAAGATTTGTACAACCATAGTGTTTTGAGTTTTGTTGATGTTCATGATTTGCGTAGGATGAATGATTTCTACCAAACCCACTTCTCAATGAGTATCGTGATCCAATTGGATGGATTGAGGTAATTTGGCCGTGAAACAACATAAGGTGTTGTTGGGAAACACATCCATGGAACTGTCACTAGGTAACGTTAAATAAAATTGGTCATTCATAGTTCCAAAGTGGTTCTGGTGTCCGAGGTGTCACTCAAGTGGACAGAAGAAGAATGATGTTCAAAAGGTTCCAAAAGAGGATTGGTATTTTGGTGGTGGCAACTGGACGAAGAAGAAGAAGAAGGTGGACTGGCGTTGTTGTGGTGACTGTTGTCGGTCGTTGTCGTAAATTTCAAAGAGGGACTGGGTAAAAGATAACCGATGCAACTGCTCAGTAAAATGGTCCACAATTGTTTGTCTCCTTGTTGTAAACTCAAATTGGCAATAGCTGCTCCGATGACACAATACACTACAAAGATTTGGCAGAAAAAGACGATTTGATTTTTAGGCACACGTTCTCCACACCACACCGAAAGTGGTTGTTTTTGTAATTCTTGAAGAGAAGAACTCTGTGAAGGAGTCGTTGAAGTCGTCTGGGTGGCTACTGTGTTGAATGGCATGTTGTGAGTTTACTTCTTTTTCTTTTTATAGTCGACGACTTGAGAAGCCGCAATCCAAGAATCAAAACTAGGTGGATATCCTTTCCAACGTACTTTGACTTCTTCTACTCGTCGTTTACCAACTTTGCGTGTTCTTTGTTCGAGAATGCTTTCGATGTCGTACAAGGTGTCTTCTTTTTTAGTCACTCGTTGTAACTCAGGCAAGTAAAATGTTCCTATGAGTACTTCACCGTGCATGTCTTCCAATTTATAGACGGGAGGATCACGTCCACGGACGGGGGTAGTGACACGAAACAATTCGGTGGTCCAGTTAGGTAAATAACCTTTGTCAAAAGTACGTTTGGTTTTTCCGATGCGAACCCAATCTCCCGTCTTTAACTCCAACAAGGGTGTCTTATTCTTATTCTTTTTCTTTTTTGTCTGCTGGGGTGAACCAAATAATTTATCAAACACAGACACTTCGTTTTCAGGGCTGACCTCTTCGGGGGCACATCCGATGCTACGATGGTACGATTGATTGTACGCTTTGACCAAACGAGGTAACACGTCGATGTACTTGAGAGTATGTTGATGTGTAAAATATTTCCACATGCGTTCTTTCAAAGTTCTTTGAAATCGTTCCACGATACCGGCTTTGGTTTCAGGATTTTCGGTAGTAAAAAAATGAATTTGTCTTTGTTTCAATTCTTTTTGAAAAGCTTGGTTTAGAAATTCGGTGCCTTTGTCAGTTTGCCATCGTAAAGGTTGGCGTCCACTTTGTTTCAAGACCAATTTTAAGGCTCGTACCAATTCGGTACTGCTTTTAGAAGTCAAAGGCACGACCCAAGCAAATTTGGAAAACACGTCGATGACACAAAACAAATATTTGTGACCACGATTGTAAGTGGCTAAATGAGAGACGTCAGCTAAATCGGCTTGCCATTGATGATCGATGCTTTCCACTTGAGTGGTACTTCTAGAATATTTACGTCGAATGGGTTTGTGTAACGCGTACGTTGATTGTTCTTGTAACCATCGTCGTACTTCGGGCAAACGTACACTTTTCAATTGACTTTTAGCAGCTCGATATAATTTTTGAACTCCTCCGTAACCAGCAGCATGGCCAGGATTGTAATAAAGGCTAGCTAACAGTTTCTCCATGATGATGATGATGATTTCCTCAAGAATAAGTTAACCAAGTTCCAATACTCTTTTCTTCGTGAGGTATCTTTTTGGATTGTTGTTGTTTACGTGTCCGACGTGCTACTGGGGTAAAGGTAGTTTGAACAGGGGTCATCGGTTCTGTTTTGACTTCTTTCTTCACTTCTTTCTTTTTCTCTTCTGAGGGTAAAGGGGTAGACCTCTTCTTTTTCATCCAATCCGGTGTGGCTAACTTTTTTATTTTTTTAAGAGGTGGAGTTAGTAAAAACTCTTCTTCTTCTTCTTCTTCTTCTTTGACGGTCATCCCTGTACCGGTGTCTGTTTTAGGTTCGCTTTTCATCAGAGATTTAAAATCTCTCAGAGTGGGTGAAGCTGTTTCGTCGACTGCTTTTTGGCGTAAGAGTTGTAGACGTTGTAAAAGTTGACCGTACCGTTGGGATTTTTCTGTTTCGGACGCATCGTTACGTTCCATCAGGGATTGTATTTCTTGTTGTAACTGAGACATTTCGTTGAGATTAGGATTGGGTGGTAAATGAGGTATCCGTTGTTCGTTCCAACGATGAAATTCCATCCATCGTTTGTAAGGTACTAAAGTCAGTTTTCGTCCTTCCATTTCATCCAAAGGTACCAAAAAGGTGTGGTCTTTTCAGAGAAGGGTGGTCCTTTTTATCTTCTTTTTTTTGGTTATCGCATGACCCCTCCTAAAAGCGGTCCAGCAATCGTTCCTAACAAAGGAGCGGCTATTTTTAACAACGGACCTATCAACATAGGTAGAAATCCTCCTCGTTGTACCAACATTTTTTTCTTTTGTTGAAGAGGTATTTTCTTTTTCATCATTTGACGAAGAACGTTCCGATGTTTCCCTAATTTTTGTTTCTGTATCTTGGACAAAGGTACCGTTCCTTTCAACACGTTCAAACAACATTCACACACGGTATCGATGATTTCTTTAGGAGCTGTTTGAATGAGTTGTTTTCGCATGGGAGGATTGGATTTGGTCAAGACAGACAAGACATCCCAATGTTTGGCCAGACGAGGGGGAAGTCGTCCTTTTTTGGTGGTTTTATTTTTCTTCTTTTTTTGGTGGTGTGCACGTTTGGGAGCCATCTTTAGAGGTGAGGAGGAAGTAAGTCTGAAGTCTTTGGCATTTCACCCTTCTATTTTATACTGGAATACGTCTCCACTGATTGTCTGCACGACGTACCAACTTCACGACAGGTCTCACTCGACGTTGAGGTGTTTTCAATGGACTAAATCGTCTCAATTCATCTTTGGATAAATCCACTAAACTTTGTAAGATGCCAGTTCTTTCTTGGACTTTGGTTTTAGGGGATGGTACTTTGTTGGTGGCTGCTGCCATGGCTAAATCAGCTGAAGTCGACGGTCCCGACGGGGTGACTTTCGAAATAGGTTTCCATTTTTGCATCAAATTAGGAAACAAGGATCTTAAGTCTGGTTTGACAGGCATCATGGTAAAAGAGGGTGAAGAAGAAGAAGAGGAAGAGGACGCAAAAGGAGACCTCGTCATCATTGGGGACTGTGATGGTAAGGGTGGTGTTTTGCGGGTGTACGTTTGCGTCCTGGCTGCAGTACCTCTTTTACGTCGGGTGCTAGTGGTGGTGGTAGGTGTTGTTTTCTTCTTCTTCTGGGCACGACTTTTCTTTTTCTGAGGGGTGCCTTTCTTCTTTTTCTTGGAGCTGGTTTTCTTCTTTGGACTTTTCTTCTTTTTGGGTGTTTTGGCTTTGGCATCATTAGGATCCCATTTCAAAAGGGAACGAATCATGACCCCTCCTAAAGAACCACTTCCACCAGGAGTTAAAATGATTTGTTTTTTAGTCCGTGAATCAATTCTAGGATCAGCCAGTTGTGACAATGCCGATTTATGTCTTTGAAAAAAAACGTTGAGTTTGATGAGGGATGTGAATGGTGCTTTGTAGTAATTGACGTGCTGTCAAAGTAAACCATCGTAACACTTCTTTAAGACTCGCTTCTAGCAAATGAGCACGGACTTGTTCATTTTTTTCACGACTGATGCCATACAAGGCACGAATCAATTTAACCGAAGGATGAGATTGAAAGGAAGTCATCTTCTCTCAAAAAGAGTGTGAGACAGAAATGACGTAGTGACTGTTTTTATAGTTTTTTTTAAAAATGGGCTGAAGGGGACGTGTAAATGACAGGACCACCTTCTTGACCCCAAGGGTGAAACAATTGGGCACGAAATCTCAAATAGTCAGGAGTGGTAGGTTTTAAGTCAATGAGTAAATACTCGTGAGGGGTTTGAGTGGCATCGTCGTACGCATAATTCAGCCAAGGCATGCCTAACTGTTTGGCTAACACTTGTACTTGAGATTTGTCTCTGGGGCTTTTAAACAGGACCACGTAATGAGCATTCAGACTGATGGTTCGATGGGCTTTACTTTGTTGAAATAAATTTTGTGTAATGTAGACAATACTAGCATTACGATGGTGTCCTTTTCGTGTAAACCAAAGTTTAATTTCTTCTTCGTCTTCTCCTAACATGTCATCAAAAATAACTAAATGAGTTTGACTCACGTCAGATACGATTCCATCGTCTTCGTGAGGAATACCATCCACAAACGAAATGGTTTCTCCTTGACTTTCTTTCAATAACGTGTAAGACGGTTGCCACTCTTTGTAACACCACACGATACGTTGAGGTCGACGATCAAACAAATCAGTTTTGTGTTCGATCAATCGGTTGACAAATTCGGTTTTTCCTGAACCACTCGGTCCAGCAATCAACATGTTAAATGGATGGCGCAGATACAAAGCATTCCAACTTTGACGATCTAACTTTTCGTCAATCACTTTGACTACAGAAGAAGAGGAGGTAGACGAGGCAGAAGATGATGTAGCCATGATTGAGGTAAGAAGATTTTTGAGAAGAAGACAAAAGACTTAAGGCATTTTATACATTTTCATACACGTTTATTTTTTTTAAAAAAAACAACCAACCAACAAAAACATATTTTACAAGTCATTAACACCACGAGTGATAAAATAGCAAAGCAAAATTAACAGGTACACAATGAAGGCTCCTACTGAAACAATCAAACTGTCATATAAACACGTCAATGTACAACAATAGTTTCGTGTCCTAGTCATGAAAGACACTGCTTGGGGTGGTGGTGGTATTCTTCTGCTCGTCTTTGTTTTTGAATCCTCTGACGTCAGCGGTGGTAAAGAAGGGTGGTGTTCCTCAAGAGGTATTGGAACCACAGTGGTGGTGTCAGGTTCTTCTTCTTTTTCTTCTTTTAGGGTTTCCCATTGAGGTTCCCATTTTTTCACTTTTAGACCCTTATGGACATGTGGCCAAATCTTTGCTGAACTGGGCCACTTCTTGTAACCAATATTGGAAACCAAGGTTTCTCCAGGGTCGTACATCTTTCCAATGGAAAAGGTGTTGGTGTAACTCACTAGCAAAACACACTTCTTGAAATGTTTTATACACAGATAAAGTGTGACGAATGTCTTCTTCACATGGAAGTTCGTCACTAATTTTCATCACCACTCTCAACGCTTTATGTACAATGTGTCTTTCGTGGACTGATAAAATTAAGTTTTTATAGTCTTCTTCTTCTACTAAGTCCGAAAAAGAACACAGGGTCATATTGTTTTTTGGAACTCAACAATTGAGTCCAAAACAACCACAGATCCTCCAAAAGAATCCAAGGCAAACACTTGTCCTCAAAAATACTCCACAATGAATGTCCTGGAAAACGAATTCCAAGATAAGTAGTCACTAAGACACACACCACATAACGTCCAAAATTCAATGGAAACAGTTCTTGTGTCACTTTTTTATAATCCTCTAAGGTCTGAACATGATCTGTGATTTCCTTCCACGGAATCCGTTTCAGAAGTGGCGTGTAGAGTTCAGGCATACCCCCTCTTTTATAGCCAGGCTGTTTAATAATAGACACTTGGCATGTACCGATAAAGCATCAAGGCTCATGTTTGACTTTCCTTCCACGGAATCCGTTTCACGAGTGACGTGAACAGTACAGACGTGCCGCCTCTTTATAGGGGTCGATGGCTAAGGTAGGTATCTTGGGTGGCATGTTTTTATAGCCAGGCTCCCAAGGTTGGTACCTTTTGAGACAGTCTCCTTCAGGATAGCAGTAGCGATAGACGTTTCCCATGACCATTCTTCTATGTCCTTGGAAGAGGGTATAGTGTAAAAATCGAGAAATGACTTTGAGTTTACGTTTCACTTGGATTTTGACAAACTCTTGGTAAATCTTTTCGCGCACATTCAAAGGCATGCCCCCAATGTACTTGGGTAAAGTTTCCGATTTGGAAAGAAGTAACTCTCTTTTTTATTCTTCACGATACTGGTGATAGTCGTTGTTCAGAATCAAATTTCTGATGCGACGAAAGTAGCCATAGTATTGAAATCGAGGAATCACTTGAAGTTTACGTTTCACTTGAATCTGAACCAACTCATCGTAAATCCGTTTTCGTAACTTCAAAGGTAATCGAGCAATACGCTCTTCTAAGGTAGGAGGTATATACTGAAAAATATGTTCTCGCAACTCCAAAGGTAAACCAGTAATGTAATCTTCTAAAGAAGTATTCTCCTTCTCCGCCATGGAATTTTTTTTACTTCTTCTTTTGTTGGGCATCTGGCTCATCGTACCCGTACTGTTCTAAAGCCACTAAAGGTAAGAAGTGACAGTGCGGAGACCATCTGGCATGTTCAATGTAAGCTGAGTCGGTAGGCTCCCAATGGTGAAGTTCCACACCACAACTAAAACATTTAACTTTATCTCCTTCTCCCCCGTATTTAAATCCAGATCTAGCTAAACCTTCCGGTTTAGGTCCTTGTAGAAATTTTGGTCACTTGTCTTTGAATGACTCGAGTCGACTTTCATACTTGGAATAACCAAGTAAACTCACAGGTATTCTGATATGCGAATATGGACCCACATTCACCTTGTTGTCATTAACGTCAATACCAGTTCCTTTAGTATTTCCAGTAAAACATAAAGGGCGTACTGCCTCTTTAGAGGGTGGTCGATGAGTGGTGGTGATGTGACAAGCTACGGAATCCTTTTGAACGTGTGAATCGGGAATACCAAACCGTACAGAATCCGTTTCATTGCATGGTTCTGCATCACACTCCAAGTCGTGGTGACTCATCTTTTTTTTCTTCTTGCTTCTTGGTTAACGTTGAAAGTGAGAATGAAGGGTTAGGCTTGGAAGGGGTTCCTTTTTTATACCTGTCGACTGTACCATCCGAAAAGTATTGTAATGTGATCGGTGGAAACGCTAAAGAAAGGTAAGCACAGTTTGGTGACCATCTGGTATGTTCCAGGAGAGCTGATTTCTTACAATCCATACGAATAGTGACACCACAACTAAAACACTGAACTTGTGTTCCTTGTCCAAAGTAAACAAAACCTGCTCTGGCTAAAGCGTAGGAAGTAGGTAATCCATTGTTCCTAAGTTTTTTTGTGCTCCATCGATGAGGACAATAACAATAGTCAGGCATGTGTTTAGGCCAATTTTTGAACGTTTTCAAGCGACTGCCATACTCACCATAGTCAGGCAAAGCCCATGTTGTTGAAGACATCTCTTTTGGTGTTGTCTTATTGTAATGTGATCCGTGGAAACGTTAAAGAAAGGTAATCACAGTTTGGTGACCATCTGGTATGTTCCACGATAGCTGAATCTTTAGGACTCATGCGAATGCTTGCACCACAACTAAAACATTTCACTAAACTTCCGTGTTCAAAGTAGACAAATCCTGCTCTGGCTAAAGAGATGGCTGTGGGTAATCGATCCCCTTTAGGCCATTTTTTAAACGTCTTCAATCGACTGGTACAATCAGCATAGTCAGGCAAAGCCCATGTTGTTGAAGACATCTTTTTTCTGTTTTTTAAGAGGGTTTTCCTTTTTTATACTTCTCCAAATCGGCGTGTCCGTAAGGTAAAGTGGTGTGATCTGGAAGTCTCACTCGTTTTTGGTACACGATACGATAGACTTTTTGAACAGGTCGAGTCACGATTTGATGATTAGGTAGGCGTACAATCTTTTGAGGTTCTAACGTGGCTACTTGAAAATCTTTCACTTGTCCAGACAGTAAAGCATTTTTTAAAACCTCAAAGTTCACGACTTGGTTAGTTCGATAGTTGAGAGTCAACCCTTTGACTTTACAGGAGGTGTGAAGTTGACCTTGCGGGTCTCGGTATCGGTACCCATAATTTTTGGGGCCACCGCTAGCAAAACTCAAAATGGTATCTTGAGGGTGCTCGTCTGTCCAGGCTCCTAAACGATCTCCTTGAATTGTAGGGTGGGGGCAACCGGGGCGATGAATGTAAATGCAACTGTCAGTATCAAAGTACAGGACACGATCTCCCAAGACTTCTAACGCTTCGTCATACAATTTCAAACGAGCATGAGCAGTCACGTAGGCGGCAATGACTACGTTACTAAACTTGTCAGGTTTGACAAACTTGGGTTCTTCTTCGAAATTGACAATGATTAAATCCTCACGGATGATTTCGACTTGCTTGACTAGAATACTTTTGTCGTCCACCAGTTTAAAGTAACGATAAGTATTCCGCTTTGGGTAAGATCGTACGTTGAGCCATTTTTCCCCACAAACAATTCAACATCACTTTGGCAAACGATCTTTTTCCTTCATTTTTTTCCACCTCTTCTAAAGTGATGCCTTCGATGTCAAGGTATTCTTCTTTAAATCGTTCTTGGTCTTCGGGAGTTTGACACCACGAAGGATAACCACTAGCTTCTTGTTTCAGTTTGAGAAATTGGTTCACGTACCCCGAAAAAATGCCCGGATGATGGGTAGCGTCGTCCTTTTGGTATTGGGCTGTAGTTGGAAAGTGCCAGATTTCATACACGTTCAATAAACGGTATCCACGATCCAGAGCCCGAAACAATTCGGCACTGACCCACGTTCCTATCATCGACGTTCTGCCTCCGTGTGGTGACAGGGATGATCTTGGTTGCACGTTTCGGCACACGTCCGACATAAAGGAAAAATCAGTTTTCCTTGACAATGGTAAGGTAAGATGGGATGAAACAAGTTTGTCGGAGGTAAAACTTTACATTTGATTAATCCTTCGTATTGACGAATGTGTTCCACGTCAATGTGTTCTGTTAAAATTTCAGGGTGTCCGGTGGGAAAACGAGCATATTTACACACCCAAGGATACAAAGAACACACGTCAATGTATTTGATTTCTTCTCCTTGGGATTCATTCACGTCGTACAGCAAGCGAGTGGCATTGGTTCGTCCTCCAAATAAACTGTGGCGCGGATCTAAAGGTTCGATGTCGACTGCGTCGTAACTTTGAGTAATGGTTTTAAATTCAGGATCGGTTTTCAAACGTCGATCGTATTCGTGCTCCCACATTTCTATCACTTCGTAACCTTGACTTTCTAACTGGAGTCGTCGTTGACAAGTCTGTTCGTATAACTGATCCATGGTAGAATCTGAATAAGGGCTTTTCATGTCTCGGTTAGGATAACAAGTAGGGCATCCGTGAAACAAACAACCCTGAAACTCGTACACAGTGTGCGGGTTTTCTAAATCCCAACCATCCACGGAATAACCTCCAATCTTTTTTTCTCCTCCTCCGTTTCTAGCATGTTGTATCCATTTGTCTTCTTTTTGACATAAGTAATGAAGCCAACGTAAAGCTTTGACCGAATATTGACGACTAGCAAAGAGCCCTGTGTTGGAGTCAATGATGGCCAGTTGGTTCTCAGGCATGAAATTTTGTCTGTAGACTAAGGAACAGGCTTTAGGTAAGGTGGCTGCATCTTTCAAAGGATCGACCTCCCTATGATCAAGAAATAACTCTCGAAATTTTCCACAACAACGTCTTAAAATATCTACATCCGATCGACAATATTTGAGCATCTCTTCTTGAAAGTCAAAGGGATCGTTCTGGTGAGCACGGTACCAAGCGTGAAAAGCTTCTCGCTGTTCGGGTCGCAATCCATCGGGGTCATAATCATGAAGGTCAGGCAAAGGAGGTAGGACGGCCTGTTGATTAGCTTCCGAGTTAAAGAAGTGAGGAAAGTAACCTTTAGCCATTTCTGTCATGCCGAACGTTTTTGGCATGCGACTCAAAGGCATGGCCAAATAACTCATTGAATCTTTAAATTGGACTTGTCCTACTTTCATGTAGATGAGCTTTTTTCCGTTCATGTTGACTACAGGACGTTCGGTTCCATGGTTCAAACAATAATTAAGTAAAAACTGTCCATCGTATCCCGAAAAATTGTGAGCTATGACGGTAGCATACCGATGACAATCTCCATAACGATGAATGTCTTCTTCGCTCCAACTGTCGTGGGTGGTAGGGTCTAAAACCCATTCAGCAAACTCAGACAAAGTGTTCACTCCACGAAAGATTTTTTCACGTCCTCCTGGAATACGACTACAATGAGGACAGTGAAAATGAATCGATTCTTGAATGCACTGATCACAAGCCCGATGTGCTACACAAAAATTTGGAATGTGAATGCCTGTTTCTTGCATGCATTCAAAATCAAAAAAGATGAAATCTACTTGTTTCTTGTTTTTCTTTATTTCTTTCTTCTCTGTCTTGTCAAACTTTTGAATAAAACATCGATGATCAAAATCGACGATCTGATGACAAATAGAACATTTTTTCTTGCCAGCACAAACGTGGTGTCTCTTAGAGCTGTTGGTACGAATCAGCTGTCCACACGTAGAACACGATTGCAATAACTCACAAGCACATTTTTGTTGGTGTCCTTGGGTCTTGCGATGTTGTTGGTCGACAGGTTTCACAATAAACGTGATGTTGTTCAGGAAGGCATGGTGTGTCGGCTAAACAACCCCGACATCTTGCTCCACAACCAATGTGTTTCTCTCGACTATTACACCCTTTGTTACATTTCTCACAGTAGTAAGAGTATCCCAAAAATCCGGTAATACTGGTAATGGTATCAAAATGTTCTTGATGGTGATAAAGATGAATGTATTTTCCCTCAGGAAAATCAGGGCCTCGAAACAGTAGAGCTCCGCGCACTTCGTGAGGGTGAACTTGCAACGTATAATGAGGAGCCAAAACATCTTGAAGTTGCTGCATTTGAGAAATGCCACACACGGTCTCTTTAGGGATCCCTGCTTGTTTCAACAAGAGTTCTGCTTCTTTTCGTTGTTGGGGTCTTTGCGATGTTCGAATGTTATTCCAGGCTTTTTTCCATTCTTTACTCTCGTTCTTGTTAGCATAGGTACGGCCCACCACGATAGCTCGAGCTAAGCACATTGAATCTTCAGTATTGTTAATTTGGACGACACTCTGTTTGGTAGTACGAAGATCGTCCACCAATAACGGTTTTCTGCTTCGTCCACTTCCTCGAGGTGGAGAAACGTGTGTCATGTAAAGGGTAGCCTTTCCATCGGTGATGGTAAACTTGTCATTGGATTGTTGTACATGTTCTATTTTGGACATGACTTTGTCTGGCGTTAATTCTGCCGGGGTGCTAAACTCAATCCAAACAGGACTCTTCAAGTTGTCATGATGGATGGCCAGTCTCAAGCGATCCTCTTCTTTGGCTCCACATTGCCGTTTCAAGTTGATTAAGACAGATTCCCACAAATCGCTAATGAACCCTGCCGCTTTCTCGGGAGGTACTTTGGACTTAAAGTTTTTGAAGTGTACTGTGTGAGTGTACGCCGTGGTCCTAAATTTTCGAGAAGTTATTTTTTGAGTCTCTCGAATCCTATAGTAATTTTCAGGAGCCACGGTAGGACTTTCTTGGTCAGGGGTTCTGGTGTTGGTAGTGGTTTTTGTTTTGGGTGGTGGTTTGGAAGTTTGGGTTTCAGGTTCACTCATCTCGTCTTCAAAGTCACTGGCATGGACTTGAGCTAGTAGTTCGTCTAAGGGTGTTTCAGGGGGCACGGAATACCTTCGTCGCCGTGGCTTCTTGGTTTGTTCTTGTTCTTGTTCTGGTTTCTCATGGTTTGGGCGTGATCTTTTCATCTTGAAATCTGATTTGAAACTGATTGAGTTTTCACCCAGGTACCTTTATATAGAGAGAGAAGAGTATATAAAGAGAGAGCTTCTTACCTTCAGAATCAGTCTTTGGTGATTGAACTTTCAAGCTGTAAAGATGGAAGAGTCAAAAAGACAGATTGCTTTTTTGGTGAGAGATTTGCAGACAGTCATTAGAAAGTATACTACGAACAGTAAGAGTAAGGACTACTCCTCTGTCTCTAGAGATAAAAGTGAAGATACTTGTTACATCTGTCAAGAGAAAGGACATTGGGCTCCAGAATGCCCACAACGTCAACAGCAAAAGAGAGATAAAGGGAAAGATATCTTTTATCATTGTAAAGGACCAGGACATTGGTCTTCGGAATGCCCACAGAAGAAAGAAAAAGAAGAAGAAGAGGAGAGGGAGGAAGCTGATTCAAAAACAACAAACCTAGAAGAAGAAGAAGAACATATCATCAAGAAAAGTAAGAAGAGAGTAAGAAGAATGGAAGACAGTGAGAATGAAGAAGAAATGGAAGATATGATTCCTGTGACGATTAGAGTTCCTATGAAGAAGAAATTTAAGAAAGAGAAGAGAGATAGACAGTGAAAACAAAGGAACTTTTGTTGTGTGTTGTTTTTTTTGGTGTTATATGTTATATTGTTGAAATGTTTTGTAAAAAAAAAATGGATGTGTGTGTTTGATATAGAAAAAGGATAGTGTGTGGTTTTTTTGGGAAAAAAAGGGGGGGGGGATGTTTTCCATCACGTCCGCGCTTCTCGAATATAAAACGGTGCCTTCCACAGTAACGCCATTCACACTTCATTGCTGAAGAATGATTGATATCATTGAAAATCTACAGGAAGCCTGGGACTGGATGGTGGAAGTTAAGTATTATAGGGAAAAAATGATGTGGTGGTATCCAGTCAGTCTGAAGTGAGAAATAGAACACTTCACCTACATTAACTTGATTTTGAATTTAATTCAAGAAGTGAAGAAGGAGGAGGAAGTTAAGAAGAGTAAGAACTCCTCTTCACCTTGTCGAGTAGGACGTCTTAAAGAAGTTTTGGATTGCATCCATAAATTACATGATAATTTAAAATGCATAATCCTCACTCGACAAGAAGCGGCCCTGCTCCGAGTGGAAACAATTATTAAAAAAATTATGGAACAGGAGGTCGCCAAAATCAAGTTAATGTGGGTGAAGGAGAAAAGAGAAAAACAATTCAATCGTCTGAACTTGAACTGGATGAAAATTCAGAACAAGTTCAGACAATTGAATCATCCCGACTGGATACCTGAGAAGAAGAAGGAGGAGGAGAAGAAGAAGAAGAAAAACAAGTTCCACCTCCCAGGCTTCCTAACTCAATGTTGGGGGAAATAAAAATATTCCTCCTCCAACGGTCCTTCTAAGGACCACCCTTTTTCAAGAAAGATTAATTCTATTCCCTCCCTCCCTCCCGTTGTCCCTATAGAGACCCCCACCATGTTAAACTCCTGTACGTAGCTCAAGTGCCCCCAAAAAAATTTTGTAGCTCAATACCCCCCTCCTACTACTAATATCATTCCCAATGATATTAAACAAACACCAACACACTATTCGTCTAAGAACACGCTTTACAACTTTCTTCTTTCTGATTATGACATAGCTCAATGAAATTGAGATACTAACTTGATTACTCCCAGCACCCTCCCGTCTACCAAACCTCCATGTATATCTTATGTATGTTTTAGTCTAATGTGTGTATGTATGTGTGTATACGTATATTTTATGATTACATGTGAGTGTATCAGACACTGTAGTAAGTAGAGATTTTTTTTGTACATATACGTATATTTTTTGATTACATGTGAGTGTGTCAGACACGGTAGTAAGTAGATATTTATTTGTACTTATAAGTATATTTTATGATTACATGTGAGTGTCAGACACTGTAATAAGTAGAGATTTATTTGTACATATACGTATATTTTATGATTACATGTGAGTGTGTCAGACACTGTAGTAAGTAGAGATTTATTTGTACATATACGTTGCATTTATACTTTTAATATTCTATTATTGAGGATTACATGTAATATTGATTGATTGATTGATTCAGAACCAAATATATTATTCTCAGAAAAATAAAGTTTTTATTATTATTATAATTATTGTTGTTCTTGTTCTTGTTGTTGTTATTATTATTATTATTATTATTATTATTATTATTATTATTATTATTATTATCCACATCCATGTGTCACAAAAATTATCGTTTCCGTAATCCGTAATATCCAAATGATTTGAAAGTAAGCTCAGAAAATGGGGGAAATAAATGAAATAATGGGTTTTTTATGACGTTGATTTCTTGTAAAATAATAAACAACGCAAATCAGGATTATACCACTGAATTTGAAGGAGTATGATTATATAACACCTGACTAAATCACATCAAAAACATATATCTGCTTCTAATTGGTAATACAAGCGGTATCGTCGACAACATTATGTATTTTGCGTTATAAAAGTTAGATATTATACTTTCAGAATAACAGGATCAAATGCTAAACACACAAACATGTATATCATACACATACAAACGCAAATATATTTGTGGCCTAGACAAAGTGAAAATGGACGCCCTTGTGCCCACCCCGCTCCGCAAATCCCTATGAAAGCAACCCCACCGACATTGCATTCACATTATTAAAGTACTTAAGTAGCTATGCGTTGTTAGTTATTATTCATGCACATTTCTTTCACTATACTAAACCTCATATATATATATATATATATATATATATATATATATATATATATATATATATATATAAAAGATAATTAGTATATGAGCGGAACATTAATTTTCAGAAAGGAACACACGTCATTACACGACCACCACCACCACCACCAACTTTAAATATAAGAACGATTCCTCAGGCTTTGTACTCTTGTAGAATTTTATGCAACACGCAAGGTTTTCTGCACTATTTTGCATATTTCTAGCAGAAATGGAATGTGCAGATATTTTAGAAAATATTGGAACGAATTCATAAATTTATTCTAAGAATAGTGTTTTACTCCATCAATATCAATAAGTTACATTCATATTTTATCGGTATACAATAAAAGATATTTATGACGTTATGTAAATCTAATACGTGTCCAAGGCATGCAAATGACGTTATGACGTCATGTAAAACTAATGTGTCCAAATCATCCAAATGAGCTTCAGAGTCATTTTGCTTTATATTGAATGAAATCATTATATATTCTTTACATCATACATTTGAGCTAAATTGTAGCAAAATGTTTGAAAGCTGTTGAATAGCTTGCCAGGGCGCCAAATCTTGCAAAACAATAGATATTATTAGACCCATTTCATAAATATGAAATTAGCACTCGTTTAATATCTATCAATCTATCTATCTATTTTTGTTTCTGTATAATTCATTAGTTTCGTAAGAATGGAGGAAATTATGCAGGTACGAAAATTGCTAGGTAGATAGATTGGCATGTAGGTATAAAGGCCGATAGTAGGTAGATAGATATGTAGGTATAAAGGCCGATAGTAGGTAGATAGATTGGCATGTAGGTATAAAGGCCGATAGTAGGTAGATAGATTGGCATGTAGGTATAAAGGCCGATAGTAGGTAGATAGATTGGCATGTAGGTATAAAGGCCGATAGAAGTTAGATAGATTGGCATGTAGGTATAAATGCCGATAGTAGGTACATAGATTGGCATGTAGGTATAAAGGCCGATAGTAGGTAGATAGATTGGCATGTAGGTATAAAGGCCAATAGTAGGTAGATAGATTGGCATGTAGGTTTAAAGGCCGATAGTAGGTAGATAGATTGGTATGTAGGTATAAATGCCGATAGTAGGTAGATAGATTGGTATGTAGGTATAAAGGCCGATAGTAGGTAGATAGATTGGCATGTAGGTATAAAGGCCGATAGTAGGTAGATAGATTGGTATGTAGGTATAAAGGCCGATAGTAGGTAGATAGATTGGTATGTAGGTATAAAGGCCGATAGTAGGTAGATAGATTGGCAAGTAGGTATAAAGGCCGATAGTAGGTAGATAGATTGGTATGTAGGTATAAAGGCCGATAGTAGGTAGACAGACTGGAAATAATATGGGGTTGGGGTTTTTTTAGGGGGGTAGGCAGACATATTTTGTCAGTGACTGGTGAAGTAAACAGGATGTTACATTTGATTGCATCACTGCGTAAATATATACAATTAGGTAGATACATGGAAAAATGGATGTATTTAATGATTGTTCATTTACATAATTGCAGGTCATCCTATTGTCTGGCAGCAGGTCTGTATTTTTTTCAATGATTTAAGATAAAAGAAGACAAGTAATCAAATAATGTTGCTCTAAGCCTGTTGCTTGTCGTATAAGCAAGTAAGTAAGTAAGGATGGTAGGAAGGAAGAAAAAGAAAAGGTAAGTATGTATGTATGTATGTATGTATGTATGTATGTATGTATGTATGTATGTATGTATGTATGTATGTATGTATGTATGTATGTATGTATGTATGTATGTATGTATGTATGTATGTATGTATGTATGTATGTATGTATGTATGTATGTATGTATGTGTTTGTATGTGTTTGCATGTATGACTGACTGATTGACTTTATTTCCTCTTAAACAGAGATTAAATCACATTAATCAAATTCAGGGTAATACAAGACCTTGAAACACAACAAAGAATCAAAATGAAAAAAGAAATAAAAGAGAAATAATGCGTCAACTAACGCGTTTAAACAATGAAAAATCTTATTTTTCCTATAATCATATAAATATGTCTCTAGAAATATACAATCATAAAAATATGTCTGTAGAAATATCAAAACTAAATATCATTTAGCTTAGTATGGCACTGACCTTCTTGCAACATCTGCCTTATGCTGCTAATCATACAACGAATGTCGTCAGTACATCTGTTATATATTGTTATATGATACAACGATTGTCGTCAGTATATCTGGTAAATATTGTTATATCATACAACGAATGTCGTCAGTACATCTGGTATATATTGTTATATGATACAACGATTGTCGTCAGTACATCTGGTAAATATTGTTACATGATTAACATTAACATTGAGATAGTAAAGACGAGAAAATGGAAAATTTATACAAATGGTAACAACATAGTGTCTTTTTTAATATATGACAAATGTATGTATGTATACGTGTGTATATGTTTGTATGTATGTATGCATGTATTTGCGTACGTGCGTGATTGCTTGAGTGCGCATACGTATGTATGCATGCATACCTGACAGACTTTATTTCCTCTTAAACAAAAATATCACCAATTATATCAGATTAGGACGATAATAATGTATATATTTGTATGAATTTGTATTTGCATGAATGCCTGTAGGTTAATATGTATGTATGTGTATTTGCATATGTCTATGTATATATGTATGCATGTTTTTGCATGTATTATTGTATGAATCTGCTTGTATGTATGCATGTATATTTATATGTATGTATGCATATATGTACGTGTATTTGCATGTATTTCTGTATGTATGTATGTGTATTTTCATGTATGTATGTATATAAGTATGTTTTTGCATTTGCATGTATATGTGTGTGTATGTGTATATGCATGTATGTCTGTGTGCTGGAATGTCATCGCTGGTAGGGGCCCCGGGTGACCGAGTGGTCTAAGGCGCTCGCCTTTACATATCACTGACATCTTACCTCTGTCCGCGTGAGTTCGAGTCTCGGCTCGACCAATGTGGATATGTGAGAAAGATAGGCAGTAGCTTCCCGTGGGTCGATGGTTCTTCCCAGAGTTTTCCAGGTTCTTCCTCCACCAAATATACTGGTCGCCTATCATGTGCTGAAAAATGGCGTTAAACCCACAAAACCACACCAAACGTCATTCTTGGTATTATCTGCATACTGTTTGAAAACTTTACCAGTTCATTGCAAACAAATTATTTATTTTTCAGTACGTTATCTTGGTATTAGTCTTCATCCTGTTTTACTGCTCGCCACCATCATTGTCATGGTAATGATTACATCGAAATCACATTTAAAACGTAATAGTTCCCAGTGATTTGTTCACATTGGATGGTAGAATTTTTTTTTTTTAAATGAAGAGAATTTATCAATTTCTTGCGGTGTCAAATAGTACATAATCTGGCTGGTTGTTAAGACCTTCCAATCACCTCCTATATGCATGCATAATATTGAGATCAAAAATAGTAGCCTATATTGTCTTTAAGTTGGAGAAAACCAGGTTAACTGAAAAAAGATCTGACGGCCATGAGTTCATTCAAATGTCAATACGTAAGCCTGAATCAAAGTAAACAGATACGTTAAATTAATAATCTAGACACAGCATTACTTTATTTAATTACATGTAATGCAAAAGAGTCAATGACTCTTTTGTTATTTTCTCTTTCTGATTTTATGTTTACTGGAAATTTTCTTCTATGGTTGGGGCTAGAACATGAGGCAAAACTTTAAGAATCGGTAAAAGGTGTGGGAGTGGAGAGGTTGTGAGTCTGATAGCTATGGTGGATATGCGCTTTCTGTAAACTTCTAGCCCTGATTTCACAAGCATAATTGTCAATATTAGGTCATCACTAACGACTATAGATTGATTAATTTTTGGTGAGATTTAAATTTAAGCTAATAAAATTGCTGGGTGCTAGACTTAAGATTTGCTGGTGACTTTTGTTTATGTTTTTATTTCGTGCCTGGCAATACTTACGCGAGTTTATACGGTACGTAAGACTAAGGTATTGGTTTGTTTCAGTTTTTTAAAATTCTAAACGTAATTCTGGTTATAATCGCATTAATTATATGCTGTACGTTATGGCAATTATATAGCGAATAGAATGATGACAAGGATCGAATATAACTTACCTTACCCACCCCGTATCGCGTAACCCGAATCTCTACTATTATAGTGATGGCATTAGCAACCCTGTTTACAACTCAGTCAGTCATTGGCTTAAATAAAAATGTGATGGCATGTTTCAGTTGAAACTGTCGTGAAGGATGGAAATCAGAAATCCATCTCATTATTTGTGTGTATCTGTTTAAATTCGGCTGAAAGATACACTACAGTGATGTAAGACACAACACAGTGATGTAAGACACAATACAGTCATGTAAGACACAACACAGTGCTGTGAGACACAATGCACTGCTGTAAGACACAGCACAGTGCTGTAGGACACAGTACAATGCTGTAAGACACAATACAGTGATGTAAGACACAGTACAGTGATGTAAGTCAGTACTTACACAATACAGTGCAGTACAGTGTTTGTAAGACACAATACAGTCATGTAATACATGACACAACACAGTGCAGTAAGACACAATACAGTGATGTAATACAGTGCTGTAAGACACAGTGCTTTCTGGCGAGATTGCCATGCACTTTCTTGAGGCAGGATTGCCCAGGTTTAAGTATTTATGTCTCTCTGATGCAGCAAACATTTTTCTATTCAACATAACAATATGATGGTCGCTAGATATGATAGAGGGTAGATAAGGCACAAAGTAAGACTCCATTGTTCTGACATATGGGTCACTCTTTTGAGCAAAGGTTACTAAATAAGCCCTTATCTATAAAGCCATTTTATTTTTCAGCACTATTAAGTACTATTTGCTTTAAATTATATCACAGACTAAAAGAGCGATGCCAACAGCTCGAATACTCTTCAATGCACAGTCTATTGTTGACTTAAAATAATGATAGAGCTTATTAGGATATAATATACATACATTTCAGTGGTAAAATACAATACAGTAGTAAAAATACTATATCTACTTTGATTTTTCATTCTTATCAGAATAAGTAGCTTAGAAATGTCGACAAAATCAGGTATTTTTAATAAAAAAATTTGAAGTTTGCTTTGCAATATAGAACCTCTATTCTGAAGTGATAGAAATAAGATCGCTCAAATATATATATATATATATATATATATATATATATATATATATATATATATATATATACCATTCTTAACGGGATCAGTGCTATAGATTTTGTTCATTGGTCATCCGATTGTATAAGTAAACACAACTATATACTCGCTAACTATGTCAGGGACTCCTCTAGGTCTCTTTGACTCACATACTGGCATTTTTATACTCACTGGCTAAATATAAATTTAAAGGATACTTATGTCAAGATTTCAAAGTAGGTGTTTGTATTTACATGATCTTGGACTTAACTTTTGCCCTTAATAGATACATCGATAGTGTCACCCGCCGCTGTCATGTATGCTACCTGATGAGGATTTTATCGAGCATGAACGCCATCTTCTACCTCCAAATGCCATCAATAAGAATGCTACAGCCCATAGCTGATTGACCAGGTAGCGAATGACCTTTTAAGCGCAGGAGTGGAATATAATGGGCGGACAGATGCGTGATTTTACATAACTGTTTTAGCTTTCAGTGACCCGTACATGACGTTCCATATCATATTCTTCTCCCAATCCAGGAAGTTTTTCTTTTGCGTACAATAGTAATGTTAAATGTTTGTCTTACGTTACGAAGCATTTACACTAAGATGAACTTTGAGACAATTCTGACCCACTAGAGACAATATTAGAGGTTTCATTCATCAGTAACATAAGCAAGACACCTTCGAAATAAAATATTAGCATGCTTCTGCTTCGATTCAAAAGTGCCATGAAAACAAAATCTATGATTTTGGGCTCATGGCTTGGAAACCACGAGGGGTCCTTATTTTATGATAGCTCGATATAAATATACCCGCTACGTTCATCGGAAGAACTGACTGACCATGGTGGTCAGTCAGTTCTTCCGATGAACGTAGCGGGTATATCCAACTTAGTGATGCCTACGATAAAGTAGCTCTTGGTCAGGAGACATACAGGGGCTCACTGGACCTAAATGAATCGTGCGAGAAAAGGTCCCATCGAGATCGTATTTTCCATCACGGCATTCAAAAGAAGTACCATATGCAAATCCGTGGAAAAGAGAAATAAAAAATGGATATTAATAATGCACTGATGATCTGAGGAGCTCAGAACTCAATGGAGGACATCCCACTGATGTCTCGAGGAGCTCACAATTCTATGGAGGACCTCTCACTGAATGGCGTTGACGACATTTACTACAAATTTATTAAACGCACACAAAAGCATTTCTATCTGATACTTTTTCCACAATACTTTAGGAATTAGAGAAAATAAAGATGGCATGTATAATAAATGAACAACGACATTCGTTTTTTTATTTAATAACGATATTCGGTTTAATGGTTAAGTTCTCTTTACTTAATTTTATCCATGTAGGAAAATATTGGCGCAATAATTCCATAACAGAAACCCGGGTGCTACCCCTTTCTATACATGTTCAGTTTCCTTCCAACATACCCAGTGAAAGATACCATAAACATGTTGTTAATTTGTTCACAATATCTCGTTTAAAAGTATTTCAAATAGTTGTATGCGGCCATGCTATCTTTAGTTCGTATAGTATTGATGCGAAATTGTTTATCAATTAAATATCCTACGTCCTAATTGTGTAATATAGTGTATTATACAACAACAAAAATTAAAAGTTAAAAACACACAAAGAAAACATCAACACAAAATATGGAAAGCAAAGTAATATGGTAAATAATCGGCAGAAATATTGCTGAAAATCAAAGCTACGAAAACGATAAATAGACGGTAGGCTGTTAACAAGCGAAGTTAGGTCACAAAGCAGCTGCAACTTTTGACGAAACAAAATTATATCTATCTATCCTGAAAACAACCAGTCAGGATCAATTAGGAAAAATCGCAGATGTTCGGACATGGTCATGTATAAATATTTGATGCGTGCATATGATGTTCTTATTTGTAAATGTTCTATGTATTCTGTTTCTTTAACTGTTGTCAGAAGAATTGTTCAATACTTTAAAAGGATATACAAAGAATATAGGTAAAATATATTTATCTCCTTCATGTTTACAAAATATAATTTTCTGCTTTGAAAGTTCTTACATACTTTTCAAATATTAAATGAATGTTTTTCCTCAATAAAACCTATAAAAATACAAATAAGTACGTTGTATTGATGATCCTAGAAGATGCGCATGTCACCTAGTTAGTAAGAGGATCATAACATCACAATCATCTATGCGCGTATGATATCATCATCTGCGCAGGTACGTGATCTGGTGACCTCGATATGATTAAGTCACTCATTATAGCCTATATATGAAAAGGGAATGTTCCTTGATTTCCTGTTGGTTGAAAAATATATATATATACATACATGAATTGTGTATATGCATGGACAGAGTCAAGTCCCTAGCCCAAGGAATCAACACATTAGACGACCCGGGCTGATAACACTAGGATTCGAGTACACACCATTTCGGTCGCGAGTATGGCACGTTATGTCCTGTACAATATGCATAAAAGCGCATTGTGCCTAATCTACATCCCGAGTAACACACACACAAATATATATATATATATATATATATATTATATATATATATATATATATATATATATATATATATATATATATATATTAAAACCAAGAAATTTACAGCATTAGCAGTCGAGTTGAAGCTAACTAGACGACACATCAAACATTTTCATGTTGTAATTCCCGTAGAAATATTTATGTAAACTTTTGTAATTTAAACGCTTTTTTGTGTTTATTGTTTGTCTTGTCTCTGTTTTGTGTTTGCCTTTGAAAAAGACTCAATAAGAGTCGAAAGCACTTAGGCTAGTTAAAAACAAGTTTTGCACTGTTCGTTGTCAGTTTATTGCGTTTATCTTGATCAATTCGTGTCACAGAGAGAGAGAGAGAGAGAGAGAGAGAGAGAGAGAGAGAGAGAGATAGAGAGAGATACACTAATACTAATAGCACGTATATTGCATACGTAATGAAGAAAAGGTTAAATTCCAGTCTAGAAACTTCATTTCTTCCTTCTTGACAATCTAATCTGCGTTATCAGTGTCATACCAGAGCATTTATTATCCCCATGTTTACACTGAGTAAATAACTCGTTCATATTGCCTTTGGAATAATCAACATTACTGAAAATAAACTCATATAAAACAAATAACGACAGCTAGAGGCTGCAACGGACAACCGTGACCTATTCTCTCAACACAGAAGATATTTCTCGAGTATTTGACAATAACAGGTACAGGGTTTAAATTTGTTTTAATGAAAGTAATGATTGAACTTTTTCATTTATCTGACGAAACCTCCAGTTATTATATTCATAATTTATAAACACGGGATCCATGAATCTAATTTAAAAATTATAAGTTATATTTTTTTTTTAATTCCAAAGGTTTTTATGTACATGATAAAGAATATATTTGCCACTTCCAGTATGTTCGTCCCATTGTGTAGACAGATGATAATGTTTGTCCCATTGTGTACCTAGGTGGTAATGTTTGTGCCATTGTGTAGATAGGTGGTCATGTTCGTGCCATTGAGTAACTTGGTCGTAATGTTCGTCCCATTGTTTATATAGGTTGTAATGTTCGTCCCAATGTTTAGATAGGTGGTAATGTTCGTTCCATGGTGTAGATAGGTGGTAATGTTCATTATATTGTGTAGATAGGTGGTAATGTTCTTGCCATGGTGTATATAGGTGGTAATGTTCCTGCCATGGTGTAGATAGTTGGTAACGTTCATGCCATGGTGTAGATAGGTGGCAGTCAGTCCTAAGAAATATAATATACATAGCTATGTTATGCAGCAAAAATAGCAGTAGTAGTTGTTGTTAATGTAGTACGATATTATATCGTTGTTTGTCTTCGTTTTTTGGGTGGAGTGGGGGTGGGGGTTTCTTTTTGTAATCAAGGTTATTGATATAAAGTTTGAAGGTATGAAATATTTTTTGAAATGCGATCTAAAATGGAAAGAACACCCCTAGCCACGCTCACACAAAAAAAAAAAACAAACAAAAAAGGAAAACTTTGAATCCGTACCAGAATCACCTGGTGACACACAAACTGATGTATATTTAAAATCAATTAAGAATCGCTTTAAAAAAATGAAATACATTTCGTACAATTTCTTCAAGACAAAGATGAGTTCTATACAATATATATATATTTGTATTTCAAATATACAGGTATATAATTCATTTTAAATTTATCCCCGCTAGAAGGGAGTTGGTGTTGGGTTGGGTCGGTTAAGGCTCCAAAACCTTACAAGTAACGAAGTGAACAATGTTACACAATGCGCAGATGATGACGTTTAGTTTTATCTTGGGTTTGTTTTTAAGAATTTTATACCTCACGCAGCTAGTTTTAAATACCGGGAAAAAATGGAATCAGAGATCAGAAGTAATAAACACAAATAAAAATGAAATTACACAATGGAATCATAAATCATGTCTACATGTGGGTATTCTCTATTAAGTGATACATTGTTAACGATTATGGAGATCTAACAAAAAAAAAAAAAAAGGATGCCAATAATATGACAACATACGTACTTATTCTAGACACAACCATCGAATACATTACAAATACGTACTTGTGCTACACACAACCATTGAAGACATTACAATATGTGCCCATAAAACTGCACAGTTATTTACCTACATGGAAAAGTCTACTCGACTAATATTTGGGGTGGGGTGAGGGCATTCCTATCTGACACCAAATATGATAATCATAAACAAATAATGATTTTCCTGTTGCTCAGAATTGGAACTGATGGTTTGATACTGGAGGCGCTAAAGGGAAATGCTAGAAAAACGAAAGGAATATAGATGGCCTAAATCAAGGAGACTTTCTAACTGATTGGATATAGATTTGGTCAATGATCGGTCGTCAAATAGTGCGTATCCTGTACCATGTGGAAAGATGACACATGTGATGACACATGTGAATGGAGACCTGGGAGTAACTCCCGTGCAATTAATTATCCCCACGCTTTAGCGTTGTAGATATTGTTGTACCTTTCGTGTATCCGTCCGTCCACGTTCCATCTGTCCGTCCAACTATATGTTTCTTCCTAATCTTCTGGGGGTAGATTCACGAAACATGGAAGTTTATATTGTTTGGTTACCCCCTCTGTGGATCTCTGGGACGAGACAAAGGACTAGAGTACATAAACTTCAATTGCTGTGACATTTTCAAATATTTTGTGGCCAAATTTGATACCCGTAATCACTGCAGGAGAACACATTATATATATATGAAAATGTTTGGGTTCTAACCCCTGGGTCACTGTCTGGATGGAGGTGGTGATGCAAGGGGAGCTTAGGCCTAATAAGTCATAAAGCTAGCTGGAATTTGTTAAAGCAAGTTATCGAAGTTGTTCTAGTTTGAATTGACCTTTTTTTTACTGTGCTCTAACTCCATACCCCCTTTGGGAACTATTTTCTGCCGCACAATCATACAGTTATACCCAAAACCTGATAATGGTATCTTGAGAGACAAAGATTATTATACCCAAATAAACAGAACTCACAAATCGTTCTTATCTGTCGCTGTGTCGTGTATCATGGGGTTGATAGACTGTCTCGCTGTTTAAAAGGCTGTACTTGGAAAACACCAATAAGCGTTATCCTGCTATGTTCAAAATGCCGTTCTATAACAGCGTACGAAGATGTAAAATAAATGGTATCAAAGTTTTGGGAAATGTGTCGGAACGTTTTGTGTACTTTAATTACAAAAATATTCTTTCAAAATGGTTTTTACAGGACAAACATACCCAGTGGCGTAGCGAGGGGGCGAAGGGGGCGGTGGCCCCGGGCGGCACTTTCTAGGGGCGGCAATTCGGTAAGAGTACCGTATATATCATAAATAATACAAATGGAGTGGGGGCGTAATTTTGATAGTTGGCCCTGGGCGGCACTCTGCCTCGCTACGCCACTGGACATACCTGAATGTGGAGTGTAATTTACACTATCTGGCGATGGAGAAGTACAAATTATGAAATGGAATGTAGTCAACTAAAACATAATAAATAAATAAATAAATAACAAAACTGAAAGAAAGAAATAAAGAAAACAGTATCAAGAAAGAGTTTATATCCGATTTACACAGGGCAGGATTTAGCATTTAGCATCTTTCTGCACAATCCTTCGTTCCCCCCCCCCCCCATGCGTTCCTCCCATCGCCCCGTTAATTCTTCTTATCAGCTACATATATTATTCTACAACTAGCCCAACGCAATCTACCTGTATTTAATAAGAAGTTTACCAATGGCGAGGCTATAAAACATTTTATTATCACCAGGGAATTATAATAGATTATGTGCATCGCTCTGACAATAGCATCACGTGTTTATATCTCTGCATGTCGATCTGCATTATATGTCTGTATGTACGTATGCTTGTTTTGGGATGTGTTTTCTTTTTTCGGGAGGGGGGGTAGTTTTAACGGTATTTTGTAGTTTTAACGGTATTTTAACACATTATTGGCTATATCGTGCCGACGAAATGGGGGCTAAGTGCCTTTCCCAATGAAACACCGAGGGAGCATAATGAGCTGGCCTAGGCAGGTATCGAACCTGCCATGTATGCATATGCCTCCATGCATGCATCTATCGATGAATATTTGTAGGTATGTATGTTTGTTAGCATGTATGTACGAATGTTAGTATGTATGTGTGTATGGGTGGATGGATGGAAAGATGCAATAATTGATGGATCTAATTTCTTTTTAGACTTCGTCCTGGCTGGCTGTTTCAGTCGGTGTTTCTGTAAATCAATGGCTGGGTGTTTTGTATATATTTATGTTTGTAATCAGGTATATATGACTGACTGACATAATATTTACTCCTGGCTGGTCGTTTTTTCTCTGTTACTAACGAACAAATCGTCAACGAATGCTATTATTATCCCCCCTCCTCCCTCTCCTACATAGCTCTGCCCTAAGGGAACGGAGCAAAACTTTACCAAATAAAATAAAGTTTTCAAATAAAATAAAGTAACATAGAAAAAAGACAGAAAGAAAAAAGAAACAAATGCAGTACACATCTATTTACTAAAAAGTG